>CM033469.1:241207047-241807047 GCA_019447015.1 Hymenochirus boettgeri
GACTTTACAAGCCCATAACATTGGATTTACATCATCCTAGTTTGAAACTTATAATATAGATGTTTCAATAGAGGGCACATGCATAGAGACCACTCTATTTTAATTTTAACTATTACAAGGAAGCATCCCCCTGCCCACATGAACAATTATACTCACACTACCCATACCCCCTACACCAGACCGCACTAATGCCCCCAAAATTTGATTTTGATCCAGAAATAGCAAATACATAGAGATGGCTGGGTCAGTTGACCCAAGAAAACTGCGAAGAATTATGGATCATTTATAGAATACCAGCAGATTTAATGTAGCTTACAATATACTCAATTAGTGGCCCCACTGAAAGGCTACAAGTCCTTTATACAGATATGGTAGTCCAATGTATAGAAAGTACATTTCTACTATGTTGTGAAGGTTCTGATTCATCATCTCATGGTATATCAGTGGAAAATCTTTGGTTATTAACTGGACTTTTCAAGAACTAAATGTCCAGTTGTTTTAATGGAAACATTCTTCCATTACCTGGAAGAATGAGAACCTCATAACCATATTGCAAGTGATTTTGGGGGAGAAACCCATCAAACATTTATGGCAATACAAAAAAGAAAAAAATTATCAAGACTACCGAAACCACCACCACAACTCAGATGCTGACAACAACAGCTAGTACCATGCAGCATATGTCAGGATCCACAGTAAAAACGCCTCACAGAACCTGCAAAAGTACAGATACATTTACAGTTGATGCTTTAAAAACACAAAAATCAGTCAACTAGAACAGAATTTGACTAACTGCTAACTGTGGCATCTAAGAAGAGTGTGGTGGAATTCAACAAGCAACTCAGAATTAATAGACTTACTACAATAGCTTCAAAAGGACAAAGCCATTGAGCAATGGATGATTGCCTCTTCCTGTTGAGGCTCATTCATGTATATACTGCTCTCCCAAGATTCACAAGGAAGAAGCCCCACTAGGAACAATAGTTATCAGCATTCACTATAACATACAAATTGGCAAAATACCTGGGGGGGTCTAGGTTGAAAGCATCACATCCAGAACCCCCAGTATTTCACTAACAAGATTGATTACTAGGTGTGAAGAAAACTATGGTGTCCTATGATGCAACATCTCTCTTTCCCGAATTGCCCCCACAGAGGCTGTTGAAATGGAAAGAATAATTTAAGAATAAAAAAAGAATAAAATGAATCTCTTTTTTACTGTTAATTAAGAACAGGCGGTAAATTTTACCTCCTGTTCTTCAGTAAAAATTGAGGGAGAGAAGAAGAAAATTACCGGATCGCTCCCGCGACATTCTACAACGCATTCCAGTCCTGTGCATTGCGCGTGCATATGCGCAAGCAGAGGGCCTGGAAGTGTGGCGAGGAGGAAAGAGGGAAGGTACGTAATGTTTGGGGTACTTTCTGATATTAAAACTATAGCGGTGGGGTTAAGGGAAACAGGGAGACTATTCCATAAAAAGGTTTTACGCTAGGGGAAGGTAATCTAAAATCGGGAGGGGGGGGAGGGAGGGGGAGAAGGGTTGCAGTGCGCATTGCCTATATGGACTCTGCAGTACTTCTGGTGGGCATTTTTGGACTTTGGGGGGGAGGGATAGCAGAAGAACCATATGGAGCTGGGAGTAAGGTAGGATTAAACTACAAACACAATGGGGCCAGTAGTAGGGGTGGATTATAGTTTTGGGGGAAGACATGCCCTTTAAGGAAAAGGAATATGTTTAAAGATTGTAATTCCAACATCTTGGCCAAAGATCAAGACTGGTTCAAAAGAGATGTTTAAAAAGGTCATTTATTACAAAATTTTTAAAAAACTACGGTGAACAGAGGTTCAACACCAATAGTTGCCATGGACAATGGCGCTTACTGTGGGGCAGTTGTTTGAAAACACCTCTTAGCTAAAATGCACTCAACACATGCATTCAGGAGGTCCAAGATACCTTGCTGTTATATGTTGAAGGGACACATTACAGGGCATTTTTTTGCCAACCAGAATTCTTGAACAACTCATTTTGATTGAGAAAGCCAGACAAAGTCCCAGTTGATTTAACTGAATTCCACTAAATATTAATTTATTAGTGATCCCCAAGTGGACTGGTTCTGTAAAATGGTATCAGAGGAGATGGGTCTCACAGCTTCTCCCTTTTTAAACTCTTTAAAAAACCAAAACTGCTCACCTCATATTAGCAAACACTTCCCCAACTCCCAATGCAGCTCTTTTTTAGGCAGTTTTAGCAGGAATTCTCTGTGATTTAGAATAAAACTAAGCAGTGAAAAAGGCCAGTGGGAAGAGATTATCATACATGGTAAAATTACTGGGATGATATTGGTACTCATTAAGGTCCCCTCAAGCTTGTGAAATATGCTCACCAAAAAAAAAAAAAAAGACAACTAGTGTTCCATTATAGCGGGGGGTGCTCCTATTCTTTATTTGCCAAAAACTCATGCATGCCCTTATACTCTCTCATCATGACTACTGTAACATTTGCTTCTTTGTCTCCCGGCCCTGCTATCTGTCCCCTTTTACAGTCTATGTAAACCTAAGGCATTTTGGACCACTTCACTTCCCCCAAGAGAGAACCTGCAAACCCAATACTGCAGTCATTAGGGTGGCTTCCATCAAGCAAAGAATCACATTCAATACCCTTCCTTTAAACTGTAAATCTACTCTGCTACACATCTGCCGACTTTTCTCTCTTGGTCCCTTATGTTCCCGGATGTATCCTGCGCTACTTCACAAGGCACAGTTCTCTACAAACCCCCAATGAACACTGCAGTTCCTATCTTAAACTATTCTCTTGCTGCTCCCTTCCTTTGGAACTTTATCCCTTCACCAGGTGACACCATTAGCTCTTTTAATCTAAACGGTATCCTACTTTCAGAAAAACCAGCACATAGAGGATTGTTAGCTGTCTAAGCACAATGTATCCCCCCCCCCACACACACACACACACCAGTATCTGTATGTTGTTTCCCTTAAATTGTAACCGCTTTGGGACAGGGATTCCAATCCTAATGTGAAAAGGGACGCCACACCTAATCATAATCATCCACTTGTAGTCTTTAACCTATGTATGAAACCTTATGTATATAATCAATTTATCGGTTTATTACTTGAACTTTATACCATTGTTATATGCTCTGTATTGATTAATCTACAGTGCTGTGTACTATAGTGGGTGCTTAACAAAATTACATTGTGACCACAGTGTCCACTCCTGCTTGTTTAGGTACACCCAAACTTTGTTTATAAGCAAGACCCCCTCCTCTCCAGCCAAAAAAACTATAAGCTTTCAAAACCCTACCTGTGATGCAGACAAATGTTCCTGCCCCCGGCTTTTTATTTCAGTTCTTCCGGGTTAGGGGCAGTTAGGCAGTTAATACACGGCATGACTGCTCATAACCTCAAGCCGCCACATCTGTGCACAGCTTTAAGAGGAGGTAGCAACCTTTTGGATCAGCAAAGCTGAAGAAGGACATCGGTCTGCCATACAAAGTAAGTGGTGTTAAGGTAAAAGTTTTTAAAGTTTATGGATTATAGGTTGGAGGACTGATGTGTTATAGATGCAAATTTAGGTCAGAGTGAGCATGCCTTTACACGTTACAATTTAAAGGATATAAATCCTTGAGCCAATCTTCAATCTTTTTCCATGCTCCGGTGCACTGTATACCTTAAGGGAAACAAGTTAGTTAAATAAATGATATATGAACATAATTCACGTTTATAACACAATATATATTAAAGGATTTAGTTAATATGTTTAGGGATTTAATGACGGAAACTTGTAATGGCAGATTAAAATGCAGCCAATAAAGTGTAGAATTACTTAATTCTCTATTAACCTCAAAATTTAACTCATGGAAAGATAAAAGTTAATATTTGAGAAAATACCAAAAAAAATCTACGCAGTGATCCAGCAACACAAAAAACTAACTTTGCATATGCTTGTGAAGGTCATTCATCAGGTCATGGTAAATCTGTTGTTCTGTTAAGCTGGGTACACACGATGAGATATTTCGGTCGATCGACCGATAGTTCAGTGTATCGGTCGATCGGTCACCGAAATTATCGCATCCGAATGCTTCCCCTGTCCGACCGACCGTTCATCCGAATCGGACGAAAGGACGATTCGGACATGGTGAAAACCTCGTCGACGTGCAGTCCTCTATGGACCCCACGATCGGTCGTGTGGTAACTACGGACGCAGCTGCTTTTGCCGCGACCGACCAGTCCTTCTCCTGGTTGACGGGTCGAAAGTATCGAACGGTCGGTCAGGAGGAAAAAATCGCTAGGTGTTACCTAGCTTAGATCAACTGGATTTTAAGTTTCTTTTTTGAAGATTTTTCGCTATGTCATCAACTGTCTCAATTCAGAATGACTTGTACAAGGATCGTTTGCCATTATAAGTACCCGTGAAAGTCCCAATTAGCATTAGACAGCACAGGTGTTAGGGTCCTTTACAGAAAAACAACCCACACAGACCAATATTAATGTTCGGATTCCCAACAACAGTTTAGATCACCAGTTGGGTATCATCAGAACCCTGCAACACAGAACAGAGAACATCCCCACTTGCAAGAGGCAAAGGCTAAAGAAATTAAACTTCCAGAGGAGCCCTTTAAAATATATGGTTATCCGGAAAGGGCCTTTGTCAAAAAAAAGAACACAAATAGGAAACAGTAAAGGCAGAAAGCAAGACAGGAAACAAAAAAGAACATGTCATCCCAATTGTAGCAGGTCTCCGAAAATTTTAAAAAAACCACCATATCCCTGTCGGCTTGTAAACTAAACAACACACTGACGGTAGCAATCCGGTACATCCAAAAGACCCAGTGCAGTGCAGAGTGCTCTGATTTGTATAAGGGGGAAGACCCAAACCAAGCAACTGACACAACGTTATGGCCCACAGAAGAGGAAAATTCCTTGGGTCAGGAATAAGCTGTGTGTACCTGCATCTTAAGGAAAAAGGACATACTTTGAAGATTGTAATGTCAACATCCTGGCAAAGGAACATGGCTAGTTCAAGAGAGGTGTCAAGGAGGCATTTATGTGAAAATAAAGAAACCAGGCCCGAAATGGAGGTGGGGGTTTGACACCAACTGTCTGCCATGTACAATGCGGTTTTGACACATTAGCCTGGGCAATTTCAATAACACCTCTAGTTTCAATTGCATCCACACCTTGAATTCAGAAGGTCCCTAACCCCTGGCAGTCATATGCTAATTGGATTCTCCAGGGTAATTATAATGCCAGAAATTATTGTACAAGTCATTCTGAATGAGTAAGCCAATCGCATGACTTGCAAAAATGTCTTCAAGAACTAAAACTTTAAGTCCAGTTGATCTAACAGTATACAACAGATCTAACTTGCATACTTCTTCAAGTTCCTTGTTGTGTAAAATTTGCAATATAATGCAGGGTTGCCAACCTTATTTTAAAAAATTTATGGGCAAGAGGGGGGAAAAAATTTCAGGACATCCAGACTTTTATAGACAGGGAGTAGTAGCGAACCTAAGATTCTCCCCTTTTAATGATCACCAGAGAGAAAGGGTTTTGAATGGCAATTACTGGAAATTATATATCTTTCAAAATCGGTCCCTTCATTTCTTAGATATTTCTTTACAAAACATAATCATAATGCATTTCAGCTGTCAATCAAGGATTTTTTATCCTAATCTATCTGCTGTGTGCAGTTTGCTGTCTAATGCTGCCCATACACTAACAAATCCCAGTTTTCTCGATCGATCATACGAAAAAAAATATTTTATGAAACTGCAGGGCTGACAAGAACGCTGCTTACTCACCTACTCAGGCTGAGTGCAGGCTCTATCGTTAATGGCCATCAGCCATTGGCCATGGTGGCCTTATCAGGAAGAAGAGATGGAGGGCTGCAGCACAATCTTGGATTTTTTAAGTGGATTCTCAGCTGGAAGCATTACAGAAGGATGTGAGAACAACGCAACTGGGGTTAGGGGGGTGCTACAGAATATATAAAATTTGTATAAAAGGGGTGGGACATGCACTTTAACATGGCAACAAGGAAAAAAGAGGGAGTGAGTGCAGATTATAAAGACCAGAAAGCATTTTGTCATGCCGTTACGGCACCCTTGTCACCTGTCCTTGTTGCTGGTTAAGTGTATTGGTAAGGCCCTCATGATTTTTGATGCTCTGCTACAGGGTATAAAATTCCCTAAAAAAAAAAAAAAAGTTATGTCAATGGGTATAATAACCCTTAAAAATGAGACACACTAGTCAATTAGGGTTACAACTGCTTAATGTATCCATGAGTGCAGAGAGAGGCATTAGTTGTGTTGTTTACTTTGGAGTGGGGGCATAGACAAGGAGGAAGTCGTCCTTTTGTTTGGATAGGGATGGTTGTTTTTGCAAATAAGAGGTTACACTTTTTTTGCCCCAGTTCAAAAGGAGGGGGGAGGTTAATAAATGCATATAGTACCCTTTTAAAGGGGAACTATGGTTCCAAACAAGTTAATTTTAAATGAAAGGCCAGGTTTTATACCTTTAAAATGAGCCATTAGCTACCTCTCTATGTGCTGCACAGCCCAAGATTTGAAGAAATCACTGATCAGAAAGTAGGGGGTGGGGGTTCTGAATTGCGGGTACAAATAGTGTTCCTCCTCTAATCTGCTGTTGGCACATGCATCAGTGCAGGAGAATGCAGAAGGAATCAGGAAGAGATTGAGCTACAGTGACTGAAGGAGTGGGAGGAGGCACAGGGCTTTCAAGTGGACTGCAAAGGGATGGGCCATTGGGGGCCCATGAGGAGGAGGAGACACAGGGACTGTCACATGGTTTCAGAGTAGGAAGTGCAGGGGATCTGGGATGCTGCTACATATCACAAATAAAATGTACAATATCTTTCAAAACTATGTAAAAAAATAAAATAAGCAATTTCTTTCAATTTATCTAATGGTAATTTTGGACCACAGTTACCTTTAATTAACAAGTTTTAAGTTATAAACAAACAAAAAAAAAATAGGAAGATAAACTGTAAAGAGACCCTTACCAAGATTTTGGCTCCCCAAAATGGAGGGTAGTGATGCTAATAAGATCCATACTTCCGTGTGCACGCACAAAAGTTGTTTTCCACATACCAAAGTAGAGGTATGGGAGTATTGACACCTTCAATTGATATATTCCCATTCCTCTCTACAATATCCAGTATAGTGTGAGGCGGGAGGGAAATGTTCCACTCATCAAACAGTGCTAGATCACAAGAGGTATATTAAGGTGGAGAACAGAAAACAATACTTAAAGGGCATGTCCACCACCCCAAACTCTAATTAAACCCCACTTACTGGCCCACTATGTTAAGTTTGTAAAAAATCCTGACCTCACATCCCGCTCCCATATGGTTCGCGGAATCCCCCCCCCAAAGTCCCAAAAAAACGGCCGCAGGAGGTTAGCAGAGTCATTTAGGACTCTAGGACTCTGCCTTCTGTTACCCTCAGGGAGAAGTATGGCATGCGCACGACAGCCATTCTCTCCTCCTCCCCTTTCCCTCCCTCACGATTTGTCTCCCTCCCCCTTAGGGTAAAATCATTTTTAGATTATGTAATACTCCTTCCCTCAGCCGCATAACTTTTATTTACAGAAAGTGGCCCGCCGATCTTTACTTTCCATGCTCTCTCCTGCCGGTCTGAACTCCCGGCAGCTGTGTCCGTGAATGGTTGCCTCTCAGCCAATTCTCAGACGCGGCCTGCCGGTCCCGCCCCTGCTGTATTTCCATGCAAAGGATAGAGGCATGGTCAAGTAAAAGATTGGGCACTTCTGGAAATAAAAGTTATGAGGTTGGGGGCTCGGGATAGGAGACAGTAAAAAAACATATATACTAAAAGTTATTAAAGGGTGGACATGCCCTTAAGCAACAGTAGATAAAAACTAAAAAATCAGCAGGTGATATCCTGCCAGCTCAATTTAAAAATATTAAAACGTGATGACCTAGGAATTTAGTCTCCAAACAACATTTGTGACTGGACGTAATCTGTGGGTACTAGGGGTCAGCTCGCATTATCATCCTCTGTGTTTTGGTTCGTCAAAGTCTAAAGGTTGCCCATACATTAGAAGTCACCTCCAGACGGGATCCACACGACATTCAATCAATTTCCTCCGGAAACAGTCTTTCCCTTTCTTCCTTGTGACCGGCATATTATCTAAACGAATTGGCCAGATGGGAAAGAAAGGTGGCTCCGGAAGAATTTATAGAATGACAAGATGTGGGAATGGTCGGGAAGTGAATTAAATATATGGGCACATTTAGTGTAGGGCAGTATGCTTGCATTGGTCCCTAATGAACAGCCAAATCATAACTAAAGCTACAGCCTTGCCCAACAGCCAATCAAGTACAGCACACAGACCAACATATCTTAATCACGGATCCTTGTTACAGATACCAAAAACAAAAATAAGATTCCAATTTATTTCAGCTAAAGAAGAAATGGAAGAAATAAAATTCATGAAAAAGTCTGTGGGATAACCTGTAAGTAAACTCACAGGTGTTTCGAAAGTAGAGCAATCAACTGCTAAGCCACCACAAACTAAACACAAAAAACGGATACATTTAGAAATGTTTAAATTTTGATAGGAACGAAATGGAAGCAACATTACCAAATGCAGTAAATCAGCGACTAATTTTTATTTTTCCATTAGCTCTCTGCAATTCTGGGCAATTATGAGTTTGTACCCATGTTATTTTTATTGGCTAAACACCGAGATGAAAAAAAAAAGTAATGAAGCAAGCTTTCAGGAGTCCATACGCCCCATGAATTGCTGGATGCAATTCATGGATAATGAAAAATAAAAAGTCAGTTACTATCAGTGATTTCAGGATTGGTGTGGAGACATCGGTACACTAAAATAGGTCTTGAAGACGTTTCGCTAGTCATCCGACTGGCTTTCTCAATTCAGAATGACTTGTACAAGAATCTGTGGCAATTATGTACCCTGGAAAATCCCAATTAGCATATCACAGCCAGGTGTTAAGGGTGTGATTGGATAGTGGCTAAGAGGTGTTATAGGAACGCCCAGAGTAAGGTGTTAAAACAGCATTGTACATGGCAGACAGTTGGTGTCGAACCCCCCCACCTCTATTTAGGCTTTGTTTCTTTATTTTCACATAAATGGCCTCCTTAACACCTCTCTTGAACCAGTCACGTTCCTTTGCCAATATGTTAACATTACAATCTTCAAAGGTGTGTCCTTTATCCTTAAGTATTGAACATTATTAGGGACAGAATTAAAAAAATTAAAAACAACTAGAACACTCTTGACCTAGTCACAAGCACAATATCATAAACTGTTTGATCCGTAGTGAGTCAAAAATGTACTAGGTAATTAAGTGTATAGATACCAGTCTTGTGGTTCGTAGAGTGTTAGAGCTAAGTCGTCCTAGTTAGGAACGCGTTTTCGCCCCGGCTCACATACTCGGAGCTTCCTCAGTGTGTCACGCTGAGGAAGCTCCGGGTATGTGAGCCAGGGCGAATATGATTTGTGCTTGTGACTTTATGTACTTGTGTTTATGGTATTGTGCGTGTGACTAGGTCAAGTGTGCTCTAGTTGTTTTGAATTATTTTTAATTCTGTCCCTAATAATGTTTCAAATAAAGGACGGTTTTAGCTTTCACTTTCTAAACAGTGATGCAGTCTATGTCTTTTTTTTTCTTTTAATAAGATAATTTTATTCTTAGACTAGGCCTGTTCTACACTAGTAGTAAAAATTAGATACACTATTGTAGTGCTCTGATCATATTTTGTTTTCTGTTTAATATCTTTTTTGTGCCGTCGTCTTTATAGATACCATATGCTATTGATTTGTTGTGATTTATTTTAAAGCCTGAGGATTCCCTGAAACTTGTTATGTCTTTATATAGTGTTGCATTGATTGGTGCGGATCTTTGAAATAGATATAAATAACGACGCCTTTGAGTCTATACTTCCCATGTGTATACCAGTTATATTTGTATTTTGTTTAATTCTAGTGGCTAGGGGTTCGATGCATAATGCGAAGAGGAGTGGAGAAGAGGGCATACTTGACGGGTGCCTTTTGTAAATATTTATATTTTGGGAGGATCTTTTTCACTATGGCTTTTGGGTTATTTGGACCTGGGGCTTTTCTGTATTTGGATTCTTTTAATGTCTTATCTAACTCTTAGTCTTATGGGGGCTATCAATGATGCTGCTTGAGTGTCTGATATTTTGAGTGATAGGTCTTTTAAAAAGGTATCTATTTTATTTTGGGTATTTGTTTCTTGGTGGTTTGTCACAGGATATAACGTTGGCAATATTGAGCAAATCTTTCAGATATCCATTGGCCATAATGTAGATGCCTTTGTTGTCTCTAAGTGGTAAGAATCTGTTAGCTGTCATTTTCTGATTTAGCTTGTTTGCTAGCATGGAGTCTGGTTTATTGGATTTATGGTAACATCTTTGGTTTATAAATCTTAGCCACTACTGTCAACAAGAGACGAAAAGGCACTTAGTTCCATTTTGTATGATTCTTTTAATTTATATGTGGTTTCTTCCCATTTTTTACTAAGCTTCTGATCCGTCTGTTTTATTTGGGATATTAACTGTTATTCGGTTGTCTGCCTTTTTATTTTTGCTGACAGTTGGATACATTTACCTCTTATAACAGCTTTGTGTGGCTGTCCACAAGGGTGGGGATATTTCAGGGCTTTTGTTTTTCTTTAAATTAGTTCTATGACTTTTTGAGTTCCCTGTAAGAGTAATGATTCATTAAGCTCCAGGTGGGTGGGGGTCTGTGTTTTGATTAGGTCTTTTATAGTTTCAATACATAGGCGTGGTCTGACCAGGAAATTTCTGAGATAACATTATAGGGATCTTGTGTTGCTGGTAAGAGTTGGGGAGCTATGAATATGTAGTCAATTCTTGAAAAAGTTTATGGACTGGAGAGTAGAATGTGAATCCTTTTATAGTGGGGTTGGTTAGTCTCCATATATCCAAAATATGTTGTTATATTGTCCATAACAATCGAATATTCCTTTGCTTTTCAAACAGAAAAGTAATCTGTGCAGTGTATTTCAAAAGATAGCATGGATCTAAAACAGAATAGTAACATTTTTGTAAAAATTATTAGTAGGTCTGGGGAATTGAACCTGCAAATTAATGTACTTTCCGAAAAGCAAAGCAAAGCTTTATACTTAACAAACCTATTATGTACAACAGTAGAACATGTAGAAATTTATCTTTTGCTAGGACATAATGGAAACAAAAAATACAAGCTTCTTTTGCTAGGAACAGAATTTTTAAAAATGCTAGTAAATTCAGCTGAATATTGTATGTATTGTCCCAGGAAGGCTGTATACAATTAACAATGAGATAAATAATCGGAGGGTAACAAGCAGCTTTCAAAATCTTATCAGGGACTTCCATATTTGTGTGGAGAAATCTGTATAGAAAACACTCTGCATTGCGACGGTTAATACTGGGGTCAGGGGTATGGCTAATAATTGCACATGCTCACAAGGCTCTTTGAAGACTATTTGGGCTGTGAGTTTTACTGGCAACAAAATGGAAGCCTTTAGTTTATAGAATCTTCTCTCTTACATGTACTAAATGCAACTTACTAGAGAAAAAATTTACAGTGTATAGGTGTTCTGGGAAGAAAATCTTTAACATTAGGATTTAAAAAAAAAAAAAAAAAGTTAAATTTTCCTTTAAACTTTGTTTCAGTGCAGGTCTAATACAACTAATCCATATACTTATCTAGTTAGACTTTGATGTGATAAATCCTTTGTTTTTATTTGTTGTCTTTATCACAACTTTTAACCAAACGTACATATAACCTAGAGCTTTCTAGGCTAACATTTGTTTTTTTCAGCCATGTAAATTTTTTTTTTTACACAGAAAAAACTGGTACCTACCTGCCCCGCCAGCTCCTGTCACCGAGGCCACAGACTTTAAACTTGTTTCCAGGGAGGAGACACCAGGGGGTTCTACAAGGCTACATTTTAAGGTTAAAGGTAAATAGCAGCACCAAATTAACTTTTTCAGCATTAACACTATTGCAGATGACCGAGAGCTTAAAGGGCTCTATAGTAGGAAAATGTAATTTTTATTTTCTTTTCATGTGTTCTATAATTCCTCCCAACCCCCAGAGTACTTTTATTTCTTCAGTTTCCTTCTCTGCACATAGTGCTTTTTTTTTTTAAATTCGTTTTATTAAGTGACAGCATAAATTTGTATACATATTCGGTTATACATATTGTTAGCTTTTACATTTGACCAGTTAATACAGTGTTTACAGGTGTCACATTATATATGGCATTAAGTATACATTTGAGTAACAGTGTAACCAGAGTGGGAGGAACATAAAACGGAGAACAAATAAAGATTTGGTTGTCTTTTGGTTAACCTTGTATAATAACTTTGTACCTATATACCTAATAAAGGAAGATTTTTTCCTAACTCTGACTCTAAGGTGGTTGTTTAAGTCACAGATTTTTGTTTGCCTTATTATTTTTCTATTTTAGCTGGTGATAGGGGGTGAGTTGCACCAGCCATTCCATATCTTGTGGAATTTTTCGGGACATGCTCTGCGTTGGTACATAACTTTTTCATAAGGTAGAGTGTTATTTATTATCGCAATCCAGCTGTCTAGGTTTGGAGGGGTTGGGGCCATCAGTTCAGTACAATCACTTTACGCGCAAAGAAGAGCGCTTCTCGTAGGAAAATTAGGTGATATTTATTCCAGCTTTCATTTTCAAGTAAGCCTAATACACATGTTTCTCCCCTGTAGGGGACCGACGGTTGTACAATATTCGCTAATGCCTGAATCATTTTCTCCAGTAACTGTATAGTAGGGCATTCCCATAGTAAGTGCCAGAAGTGGGCATCTGGGTGTTTACATTGGGGCACAGTACTTGGGTTTTCTTTGCGATATGTTTCATTTGTTTAGGGCTAAGGTATGCCTGGTGTAGGATTAATAATTGTATGACACGGTTATTGGCTGCAGGGGACACTAGGGTATGGGATATAGCCATTTCGTCCCAGTCTTCCAGGGTCAGATCTGGTAGATATTTGTGCCATTAGTCATCAGGGTTTGCTTTTGTGTTTCGACTTTTGTGTGGATTAGTCTGGAGTACAATCGGGATGTTAAACCTTGGATGCCTTTGTTCGCATATACCTATCATAGGGTGTGTTGATATCATGATTTCTCTACCCCCTAGTTCAGACCCCAAGCAGTGTTTTAGTTGCAGATATTTATAGAAGAAATTTCTGGGGAGCTGGAATTTAGTTTGAAGTGTTTCAAAGGGGAGTACTTTGTTTTCCATTATGATTTGGTTTAATCTAGTGACACCTTTTCCTTTCCACTCCTTTGCTGAGGCTAAACATTTCAGCTGCGGAAATATATTATTGTCCCACAGAGATATAGCATCGGGACATCAACATAGCGTAAATGAGAGTTCTTTCTGCCCACACTTTACTGCCTGTTTTATGTAGACATGTTCCACTTCCCCATATATGGCTTTCTGGGTAACATATATATGTAAAAAATCGGTTTTTGAGGTATTGTGACAACATCATCTCCGCAGCTGGGGGATCGGGGTTTTGCTTCACCCATATCGTTATATTCAACTGTCCCGCCAGGTAGTATAACCAAGGTTTGGGAGTGCCAGGCCCGCTTGATCTTTTGGGCATTCCAAAGAGGAAAGTTTAAGTCTGGCTCTGCCTGAGTTCCATATAAATGATACAAATAAACTGTTTATGCGTTTAAAGAGATTTTTAGGGAGATAGACCATAGAATGTGATAATATATACAATAGCTTAGGTAGCAGTATAATTTTATTAAATTTATCCTGCCCTGTATATTCAGGGGGAGATTTTTCCATTGAGCTATCTTAGATTGAACTAGATCCAAGAGAGGTCGTATATTGAGGTCGAAAACTTAATTGGATCTTTGGTTTATTTATGCCCAGGTATTTGAAATATGGGACTATTTGTATTGGCATGGTAGGATTATGGATGCTGCTTGGATGTCATCCACGCAGAAATTGAGGATTTCCCCCAGTTATGTACAGTCCTGCATAGGGTCAAAAGTATTGATAAGTTCTATTAGGGTATATAGTGGTTTCTCTGGGCTCTCCAGACACAGCAGCATATCGTCAGCATATAGGGCTAGGGTCTCTGTATATGGCCTCAGCTTAAAGCCTTTAATATTGGGTTCCGCCCTAATCTGTAAGGCCAGGGCTTCTATAGCTGTAGCGAACAATAGGGGAGACAGGGGCACCCCTGCCTGGTTCCTCTAGTCAATTGGAAATCTGTGGAGGTCCTGTTGTTGACAGTAACGTGTGCAGTTGGTTTTTTGTATATAGTTTTGATCCTTATAATAAAAAGAAACCAACTGCACATACTGCACAACGTCGATCCCACTGCGCTGTATGATGTGAATGTCCACACGTCATGTTTTGGGTGTCCAGTGATACCATCACCCTCTCCCACCATTATCATGATTACCTGTGTCTGTATAAGTGCATTTCGATATTGGTTGACGTTGATTTGCCAGGCATAAAAACCAGTTTGATTTGGATGTATAATACTGGCAACCACTTTTTGTAGTCTAGATGTTAAGATTTTAGTAAGAATTTTATAATCGCTGTTAAGCAATGAGATAGGTCTGTTAGGAGGAGCATTCCATGGGGTTTTTCCCTGGTTTGTGTAAGACTATGATATTTGCTTCATAGAAGGAGTTTGGGAGACTTCCCTCTTTTAGTGCCTCCCTATACACCTCCAGTAAATGGTCTACTTTTCGGGTTGGTATTTTTTATACACCTCTATAGGGAGGCCATCTGTGCCAGGTGCTTTCCCTGTTTGAAGCAGTGCTATTGCTGTTATAATTTCTTCCTTGTTTATATCCCTGTCTAGCTCAGCTTGTTGCACTGATGTCAGGGTCGGAAATCTATATCTGCTAGGTAGTCAAACATTTCATGTTCGCTGTATGGGGTCTGAGTCTTGTATAGTTGGTCATAAAAAGAGCGAAATTTCTCGAGAATATTTGCAGTGTCTGTGACTGTGCCTTTGATGGGGTCTGTAATTGCTATGATCGAGTGTGGCTGGGTAGCACTGCGAGTCAGTGCTACTAGTAACTTTGCCGATTGGTTACCGCCATTCAAGAAGTTCTGCCTTTGAAGAAATTGTTTGCGCGAGCCCTTTTCGTGTAGCATGGTTGTATATTGTTTTTGGGAGTTAACCAGTTTTCTCTCAGTTCCTAGAATTATTCTGTATGTATTTGAGTTCTGCCTCTTGTACTTTGGTAGCTAGGCTATCCTCATCTCTTCTGGCGCACCTTTTAATGTAAGATATTGTGGAGTGAAGGCATCCCCGAAGGTATGCTTAAAGCTATCCCATGTCACTCGCATCTGGTGTTGTTATTTTGTAGTGTGTTTCCCAAAACATCCTGATCTGTTCTTGTACTGCATCTGGTGCGGTATAAGCGTAAGCCAGAATGGATGCATTCTCATGGCTTATTTGTCTTAATCTCGTTTATGTGTTTTAGTTCAAGCAACACTGCAGAATGGTCAGAGATTCCCCTGGGTAAGTGTTTGACTTGCATAATGTCTGGAGCAATAGATCTCTGTACAAATGCTAAGTCGATTCTAGAGTGGGATTGGTGAGTGGCTGAGTAGCATGTATAGGCTTTGGTTTTGGGTGCAGATGTCGCCAGGCATCTACCCACTGCACTTCACTTATAAATTGTCGGAAAAGTGATGCAAGGTGCTGATTTCCCTGGCTTTGAGTCGGGGATAGCCTGTCCAGGTCTTGTCTAGAGTTAAGTTAAAGTCTCCCATGCAGATCACCCTAGCATCTGGATACTCTGCAAGGAATGGTATTATGCCGTATAGCAATTCTATAGTAGCCGGGGGAGGATTATAGACCACTAACACAGTATACATCTTGTTGTCAATCTCTAATGTAACTCCCACATATCTCCCTTTATCGTCCCGTTTAGTTTAAGTATCCTATAGCGTACTGTGTTTCGTATAAGCAGTGATACTCCTCTGGAATAGCTGGAGTGGCAACTGTGTATCGCCCACCCACCCATCTCTTCTGGAGCAATTTAGTTCTGTCTGGCAGTAGGTGGGTTTCAATCAGTCCCACTATATCGGGGGAGAATTTTTGTAGGAAATTAAACACCAGTGTGCGCTTAATGGAACTATTCAGGCGGGTGTTCCATGCTAGGAAAGATATATTAGCCATTCTCCTTCACAATTATTACCTTCTCAAGTTTTTTGTATTGTTCCCCTTCGGTTCCCTCCCACCTCCCTTTTCCTTCCCCCCCCCTCCCTGATGCTTTAAACTGCATCTTAGGTTCCCTTAACAACCCAATAACAACGATATAACAGAAAATAAATCTTTAACTGTAACAGTTCGGGGAGAACACTATCTGTGTTCTGTTTAGCAAGTGCGACGGTTGTGAGAGGCAGACCCCATTCCGCCCCCACTCCCCTTGGTATATAGACCTCTGTGGGTATGTAGCGTTAGCCCCAAGGTGTACATATAATGTAGGACATTTTTTTTGTGCATTAATGTTATTGAGAGATTGTATAGTTCCATTAGTCTGTTGGTGTGGTTGAGAAGGCATTAGTTTACCATATTTGTCTGATGAGTTAGGTCCATATCAGACAAGGGTGTCGTTTCGTTCTGGTGTTGAGTGGGTAAGACTCAGTGTATAAATGGTTCCAGTTGAGTTTATGTTTGCATGGGTTAAAGTGTATGTGGTTTACCTTGTTTATCTCTGAGGTGATCTGTTGGGGTTAGATTCCAGCCAACTCAAGGCCTCAATGGGGTGTCAAAGAATTTAGTCTCGCGGTCCCTGCTGACTCTCAGCTTGGCTGGATAAAGCATGGCATATTTAATGCCTTTTTGGCGCAGTTGTCTTTTAACTTCCAGAAAGGTTGCTCTTCTCTTTTGTAGATCTATAGAAAAATCTGGGAAGATCATAATGGTGGCGTTTTCAAATTTTAGCTCTCCTTTCAAGCGAGCCATGCGTAGGATATGTCGCGGTCTCTGCAGTTGAGCATGCGTGCAATTAGCGGTCTGGGTCTCGCTCCCGCCAGTGGTGGTGTTGCAGGGACGCGGTGAGCCCTTTCAATAACAAAGTTAGTGGACAGTTCAGAGTCTCCAAATTGTAGTTTTATCCAGGATTCCAGAAAGAGTTCTGGGGATTTCTGTTCTGTTCCTTCGGGGAAGCCAATGAAGCGCAGATTCTGGCGCCTAGATCTGTTTTCCAGATCGTAAATTTCTGTTGTTGCTGTAGAAGTGGGTCCTGAGTGTGCAAGTTCAGTGGGTAGACGGTGGTGTTGTCCTCCAGTACTGAAATTCTATTTTCTGCTTCCCCCACTCTGTTTCTAAGCTTTTGCATGTCTTGTCTGATTAAGCCCACCTCTGACTAAGCTGCTCCAGAACCATTATGATAGAGGCATTTCCTTCTTTATGGCTGTAATTATAAAGGTTTGTACCTCTTGTAATGTGGGGGATTTCGTTGTGGGGTCCTGAATCACTGCATGGTTTATCTCCTGTTCGTCTGTTGCTACCATGTGGCCTGCATGGCCGGCGCCATCTTGGATTGGTCCCGTGCGAATTGCTGGAGCCGTTCCGCCGCGGCTGCTGCCGCTTTTTTATCTTTGTCCTTGGGTTTGGTCATACCGGTGGTCGTTTGGGGTATGTAATCTGGTGTTAAATATTACCCACAGTGGGTCAGGATAGCGTCCGGATTTTGTGGGGAGCGGAGCTGTGCTGGTGTGCGTCCTACTTCCGTCGCCATCTTGGACACGCCCCCATGCACATAGTGCTTTTTAGATATTGTACTTTTATAAGAAAGATGAAATGTAGAAACCCCCCAGTAAAAATATAACAGCCCAATAAATATTGTTCTCCCCCATGTCCTCAATAAAACAGTACCCCTCTTCCATGAATGCACACCGAACACTTCCACCAAACTCAAAAGGAGACAGTGTGCAATTTTGCGGCTGCACTCTAAGGTCACTTTTCCAGGAAGTGATTTTTCATTTATTGGCAAATATCAATAATTCAGTGATCAGAACTGATCACCTAATATTGATCTGTGCCCCCATTCTTTTTCTAAGCCTTTGCACAATAGCAAATAGACTTAGAAAAAAAGTATTTTTGGAACTCCATTCATAAATACTAATAGTAAGCTGTCACACACTGTCAGCTTACTACAGCATGTACTGCGCTGCTATCTGAATGAAATTGCAGTGCAATACCTCTACTAGACCAGCATGGGGAACACTTAGGGAAGGAGGAAATGTAATGTCACCAGGGTCTCCCTTTACGCAGAGACCTGCAAAAAGCCGATATGCAATCTGGCACTTTGGGGGGTGCATTTCTCAGGATCCTCATTAGTTTTGGACATTGTTTTTTGTGCAAACAGTGCTGCAGAATGTACATTCCTTTTAAGTGGAGATTGTACTTTAGCTATATTAATATTACGAATTAGAGTTCTAAAATGACTTTACCAATAAGCACTTTCTAGCAATAAATACACTTTTTTAAAGGGCTATCACTATGTCCTAAAGGGTATCTCCACTGATGAAAACCCTTTTTTCACCCCCCAATCTTAAAGTACACCTTCCCCAACCCTCCTCCTTCCTTTTTTTTCTCAGAAATCTCCACTGTTCCTTTGCAGCAGCCTGTGGAAGTTGTGTCGTTCCTGGGGGTGTATCTTCTCCTGTCTGGGCGGGCTGTCAGTCATTTGCATCATTATGGTTGGCACTCCCACTTGACCCCAGTAAAGCCTACTGTAAACGGAGTCTTTCCTCCCTGTCGCTGTGTGATCATATTCACAGCTGATTGTCCATGAAGAGGCCAAGGAGGGAAGTATGAATACTTCTGCCACACTGCTGTAAGAAGGCTGGAGGAACTTGTGTGAATACAGCTTGTGAAACTCCCAGCATCCCCTCTAAATACACTTACAAGCTTTATTGCAGTGGGTGCTGGAGTGTCACAGGCTATATTTCAGGGAGGGGGGTGCTGTGAGTGAAACAAGATGTATTTTAGGGGATGCTGGGAATTTCACAGCATCCCCTCTGAAATAACCTTTTAATCCAGTGGTCAGTTTTACCCCTCATGTGGTCTTCAGCTCTGGTTCTTCATTCCTCGTCGTCCTCTTCAACTCCAACTCTTACAGACTGCCGGCTACACACAAGGCCATCCTCCTACTTCATTGGGGTGGATTGCGGCTCCTATTCGGCCCCCATGCGCTCCCACCACCACCCGCACCAACTAAGCCCTATGGCTCCCTCCTCCATGTCAGACCTCAGGTCACCATCACCAGGGCTATGTCAGCTCGGGTTTACCCTACTGACAGCCAATGGGAAAGTAAGCATGGCATTCCCATGGCTAGAAGACTCTCTCCTTGCACTCACAGCCTTTCCTCCCTGTTTTCTGCACGATCATATTCATAGCAGATCGTGCAGGAACAGACAGAGGAGGAAGGTTTAAAAGCTTCTGCCACACTACTTTAAGAAGGCTGGGGAACTTGTGTGCAATACAGGAAATGAAATTCCCAGGATCCCCTCTAAAATCCTAGACGGAAGGAGTATTTTAGAGGGGATCCTGGGAATTTCATTTTGTTAACCTCCTCCTCTGTTCCTGTACGATCTGCTATGAGTATGATTGTGCAGAGGCAGGGAGGAAAGTCTGTTAGTGTAGACTGCATCACTGTTTAGAAAGTAGAAAGCTAAAACCGTCCTTTATTTGAAACATTATTAGGGACAGAATTAAAAAGTCTCTTTCTTAAGGAATCGTGACACCACAGACACGACGATCCCACAAGTGGTAGGAGGATGCGGGCATAATAAGAGACAAAGACATTTAAAGGGAAAGTACATAAGTGTACTGTGAACCGTTGGAGCAAAAGTCTTTATTTACAAGATGGATGAACTTGTGATGCAGCTTGCACGAGCCACTGCGGCCCAGCAGCAGACAAATACCCAGCTACAGCAGAGCATGGCTGCCCAGCAAGAAACTAATCGTTTGCTGGCTGCGCAAATGACAAACCTGTCGGAGGCAATGAACACTCAATTAAGGACCCTGGTTAGGGAAGCAGAGAATGACAGACGAACGCTTACTGATGTTGTACAGCAGCTGGCTACTCAAAAACCTGAGGTGGCAAGGGTTGCCCAGGTCAACGATGGCTCGATTCGGGCAAGTAATTTTCTGCAAAAAATGACACCGCATGATGATGTCTAGGCTTTTCTAAATACATTCGAAAGGACAGCCGAAAGGGAGGCCTGGCCCAAAGCACAATGGGCGGGGCTTGTAGCGCCTTTTCTATCAGGAGATTCCCAGAAGGCATATTTTGACCTGGCTCCAGCAGATGCCCAAGACTATGAAAAACTCAGACTGGAGATACTCAGACGACTAGGAGTCACGCATGCAGTACGTGCCCAACGAGTCCACAAGTGGGCTTACCAGACTGCAAGGTCGCCTCGTGCCCAGATGTATGAACTTATACATTTAGTAAGGAAATGGTTACAGCCAGAAACCCTGACAGGGCCACAAATTGTAGAAAGGGTCACGATGGACCGGTTTCTTAGAGCTCTTCCTCAGAACTTGGCTACGTGGGTGAGCCAAGCAGATCCAAAGTCAGCTGACAACCTTGTGCAATTGGTAGAGCGATATGTTGCTGCTGAAGATTTTGTAGCATTCCCCCCGTCTCAGCGGAAATTCCCCAGGAAACCAGCATTTTCCAAGGCTATGGGGAAGTCTAGTGAGGCAAGGTATGACGAACCAGGGGTGGAGAACCCTGCCTTGGAGTGGCCGAAAAACTCTGGGAAGCCACCAGCCTCCCCTCGAGATCGTGGACAGATACAGTGTTGGCGCTGCAATGAATGGGGACATATTGCTGCCAGGTGCCCTCTACAGGAAGCGGAAATGGATTGCAACTCAGCCAACCGTATATCATTGTTTGCTCATACTGTATGTACTGCAGTGACTGAAAAGCATTTGTCTCTTATAACAGTAAATGGGAAGACTGTACAAGCTTTGCTGGACTCGGGAAGTCTGGTAACTTTGCTGCATACCAGCCTGGTAAACCCAGACCAAATTAGTGAACATAATGTTGGGGTGGTATGCATCCATGGTGACTCTAAAAGCTACCCCACTGCCCTTGTTACCCTAGAAACCCCCTTTGGTAATGTCTGTCATGAAGTAGGTGTGTCTGCAGTCCTGATGCACAGTGCAATTTTAGGGCGAGATTTTCCACTGTTTTGGAAATTGTGGGAAAAACAGGTTTATTCACAAGAGATTGTGGAGGGGAGTCTGGGAAGTTCTATCATGCCATGTGACATAGACTCTGATGTTTCTGCAGTAGGGGTGACCAATGAAGAGTCTGACAGATTTCCCCTAGGCGTTTTGGCAGGTGAACTGGAGCTGCCACCTGAAACCTCTGGGGAATCGGTATTGCCAGATTTGCAGGTTTCCCGGGACAACTTTGGGACATCACAAATGAGAGATCCTACACTTTCTAGGGCCTGGGAAAATGTAAAGGTGCTTAATGGGGAGCCTCAAGAACCTGGGGCTGATAATATATTTCCTCATTTTTCTGTTAAAAGTGATTTGTTATACCGGGTTGACAAAGTCCAGGGTGAGATTGTGGAGCAGTTGATAGTTCCTCAAGCCTATAGAAGGATGGTGTTGGACTTGGCCCACAACCATGTCCTGGGGGGTAACCTGGGTCAAGAGAAAACCCAACAGCGGATTTTTCAGAGGTTCTTTTGGCCAGGAATTTATGCTGATATAAAAAAGTACTGTGTTTCTTGTCCGGAATGCCAGTTATCGTGGTCCACTAGTTCCATTGCCCATTATTGAGATTCCTTTTGAAAGGATAGCAATGGATCTGGTAGGACCACTGGTAAGGTCAGCTCGGGGACATCAATATATATTAGTAGTGATGGACTATGCTACATGCTACCCCGAAGCTATACCTTTAAGAAACACTGTTGCTAAAACAATTGCTAAGGAATTATTCTACATGTTTACAAGGACTGGCATTCCCAGGGAGATCCTGACAGATCAAGGAACTCCTTTTATGTCAAAAGTCATGAGGGAGTTGTGCAACATGTTTAAAATTAGGCAGTTACGTACTTCTGTGTACCACCCTCAAACGGATGGCCTAGTAGAACGATTTAACAAAACCTTAAAAGGGATGTTAAGAAAGGTTGTTAACAAGGATGGAAAGGACTGGGATTGCCTTTTGCCATATCTTATGTTCGCTATAAGAGAGGTACCCCAGTCGTCAACAGGCTTTTCTCCTTTTGAGTTAGTGTATGGACGACATCCTAGGGGCCTGCTTGATATTGCAAAAGAGACTTGGGAACAGGAGGTAACTCCCAACAGAAGCATCATAGAACATATCTCGCTTATGCAAGACAGAATTTCGGCAGTCATGCCCATTGTTAGGGAACATATGCAGCAAGCACAGATGGCACAGAGCCGGGTTTACAATCGCTCGGCCCGAGTTCGGACTTTTAATCGTGGGGACCGCGTGTTGGTACTCGTGCCCACGGTTGAGAGTAAATTCCTGGCCAAATGGCAAGGTCCTTATGAAATAAGGGAGAAAGTAGGGGACGTGAACTATAAGGTGTACCAGCCGGATAAGCGTAAAAAAGAACAAATTTACCACGTGAATTTAATAAAACTTTGGAAAGATAGGGAGGTTCTCTCTGCCACTTCCCAACCCCAAAGTCAGGTGGGAATTCAGGATGTAAAGGTAGCTGAGACTCTATCAATGTCTCAAAAACAGGAAGTCAGGGAGTTCCTACAGCAAAATACTGATGTCTTTTCTGAAATGCCAGGCTGCACTACAGTAATACAACATGATATTATTACTGATTCCCAAACTAGAGTCCGTCTAAAGCCCTATCGGATCCCAGAAGCCCGAAGGCAATCAGTAGCAGAAGAAGTACAAAGAAAGCTTAATTTAGGGGTCATAGAGAGGTCTAAAAGTGAATGGAGTAGCCCCATTGTGCTAGTACCCAAGCCAGATGGTTCTTTGCGCTTCTGTAATGACTTCAGAAAAGTAAATGAAGTTTCCAAATTTGATGCCTACCCCATGCCAAGAATTGATGAGCTGGTGGAAAGGTTAGGTCCTGCTAGGTATATATCAACCCTTGACTTAACCAGGGGATATTGGCAAGTACCACTTACAGGAACTGCTAAAGAGAAAACGGCATTTTCTACCCCCCAGGGCCTTTTCCAATATGTTAGAATGCCGTTTGGTCTCCAAGGGGCCCCAGCAACGTTCCAGAGGATGATGGATCAGATTCTTGACCCTCATCAGCATTTCGCCTCTGCCTATTTAGATGATGTGGTGATTTTCAGCCGAGATTGGGAAAGTCACCTTCCAAAGGTTCAAGCTGTGCTAAACTCCATCAGAAAGGCAGGTCTTACTGCAAACCCCAAAAAATGTGCTATAGGACTAGAGGAAGCCCGATACCTGGGCTATACCATTGGTCGGGGTGTTATAAAACCTCAGATTAACAAGGTTGAAGCAATCAGGGGTTGGCCACAACCCATTAATAAAAAGCAGGTTCGGACCTTCCTTGGCATGGTGGGCTATTATCGAAGGTTCATTCAAAATTTTGCCTCCATAGCGGCTCCTTTAACTGACCTGACTAAGGGAAAGGGGTCTGTCATGATTAAATGGGGTCCTGAGGCTGAGAGGGCTTTCTTGAAATTAAAGACAGTGGTGTGTCAGCAACCAGTATTGGTTGCTCCTGATTTTAAGAAACCCTTTGTGGTACAAACAGATGCTTCTGGAGTTGGCTTGGGGGCAGTTTTATCACAACAGGTGAATAAGGAGGAACACCCAGTTGCATATTTAAGTAGGAAGTTGACCCCTGCTGAAAGGAACTATAGCATTGTGGAACGGGAGTGCCTGGCAATAAAATGGGCGCTAGAATCTCTACGATACTATTTATTGAGTCGTCACTTTGTGCTCATCACAGACCATGCTCCTCTCACCTGGATGTCACAAGCAAAAGAAAAGAATGCCAGAGTCACACGCTGGTTTCTCTCTCTCCAAAACTTTAGCTTTACAGTGGAACATCGTGCAGGCAAGATGCAAGGCAATGTGGATGCTTTGTCAAGGTCCCACTGCATGGCTGCAAGTTATGTTCGATCCCACAAGGTCGAACAGAGGGGGGGGGATATGTGACAAGGGAAACTGTCTTGCTAAAGGAGTAGTTGTAGATGGAGTTTATGTACCACCCAGGCTGCAGTTATGGCTTCGCTGAGGCTCCAGGGGAAGTATTCTTTAAAAAAACTCTTTATTTGATATGTTTACGAGAAATGGTTAGTGAGATCTCTTCCTCATCATGCCATATATTTTTATTCTATGTATTGATTATATGATAGTTTTCATGGATTGTGCTTCAATGTGTTAATTTATTCCCTTTAAACCCCCCCCCCCCCCCCCCCCCTAGGAGTGAAGAGGTTAAGATATGCCGATTCGCCCAACCTGAGAGCACTTTGTTGCTACCTCTTTCCCCTCTCGCCCCGTCCCACCCCACCAATAAACCAATCGTTCTCTCTGCGCACGTCCTCACAACGTCGTATAGCTTGTCTGTCCGGAAGGTAGCCTCTTTCAAAGTAATGGCGTGTTCAAAAATCTCCTGTTTCTTTTTGGTGTTTGACGCTATCGTCTATGTCCATTGGTGGTTGTAAGGAAAATTGCATTTTAGTGCCTTTTATCTAATGAGACTGTATTGGTTACTCTTTTGTTGCGGCCTGCCTCCGCATTCTTTAGGTATTATATAAAGATACATCATGTGCAACAAACTCAATGTGTTGCCACATTCCGTGCTGAAGTGCCGTGATCTTTTCAGCTTGGGTGATTAATGTACTGAAAAACATACGATGAAGTAGAGACAAAAAAAAACTCTATTGGTAATTAAAGCTCAAAAACTTTTAGGCAACTTTATGAAGGTTAAACACATTTTTCTTCCTTAATAGCATACCCACCTGCAACATCAGCATATACCTACAATCCAACCAAACAATAAACACTTTAGAATAAGGAACCAGAACATAGAACATGTTCTTTCATAGCACTCAACGCTCATTATAAAGTGTACAATACATAAAAATATATCCATATCAAAATTGTTAATCAACTCAACACCTAGATACCCTTGTGAATCTCCTTTGTCCAGCCCCCCCCCCCCCCCCCCCCATTGTGTCACAAAGAGCTTTTTAATCAATCTATCTGCACTGTGCACTGTGTTGATTTACATCAGACGAAATAGGACATAACACTAAAATCCATCCATATACTAAGTGTGTATACTTATATTATATGTAAAACTTACCTTTTATTTCATATCTGTTGTATTCAATTAGATCAACTGGACTTGAAATGTCGTTCTTGAAGAGTTTTGCTAGTTATACAAATGGCTTTCTCAATTCAGAATGACTTGTTACAGAACTGTGGCCAATTATGTGCCCTGGAAAATCCCAATCACAAGCTGGGTGTCCCCCCCCTTCCCTCATCAGAAACCTGCAACCAGAGCCGAGAACAGCCCCACTAGCACAGAGGCAGGCTAAAGAACATGAACCACATCTAGAGGAGCCCTTAAACTTGTGGATATCCAGACTGGGCCTTTGTTCAAAAGAAGTAGAAGAAAGAAAAGAACACGATACAACAGTGAGGGGAAAGCAAAGACAGGAGAAAGAACATGGTCATCCCATATGCAGGGGTCTCCGAGAAATTAAGAAGAATTTCAAAAACACCGTATCCCTGTTGTTTAAACCGAACAACACACTGAGGCAGCAATTGGTAATCCAAAGACCCAATACCAAAACACAGAAAAAGCGACATCATATATGCAGTTGCAGCAGTGAAGAATGCTCTGATTTGTATGTGGGGGAGACCAAACAGCAACGGCATCAAAGTTGGCCCAGCACAGAAGAGCCAATTCCTCAGGGCAGGACAGCCATGTATCTGCATCTTAAGGATAAAGGACATACCTTTGAAGATGTGTAATGTTAATATACTGGCGAAGGACGTGGACTGGTTCAAGAGAGGTGTTAAGAGGCCATTTATGTGAAAATAAAGAAACCAGCCTAAATAGAGGTGGGGGGGTTCGACACCAAACCCCCACTGTCTCCATGTACAATGCCTGTTTTAACACCTACTCTGGGCGTTCCTCTAAACACCTGTGGGATCGTAGTGTATGTGGTTTCACGATTCCTTAAGAAAGAGACAGCAGATTTGTAAACATAAACAGTTGCCGGCTCCTGCCTGTCGTTTATTAAATGATAAAACGAAAGAAACTGAACAGAAATCCAGCGCTTCCTGAGCGTCAAGCACACAGTTTCTTTTACTGGTTAAAATAACAGTCTTTTCCAGTATAAATCAGACAATCTTTGCATTACAAAACAAAAAAACCACTATTTGACTGCTTGTCTTAAATCAATAGAACCAGAAGCCTGCGAGCAAGAGCTTGCACTCCCTCCCAGCATTTTCTCCAGAGGCAAAAACCACCACAACCACACCAAGGCGTTGCTAAATAAGTCCACCTGTGGACTTAACATGGCTAAGAATCCCACCCACTCTTCCTAGCCAGACTCCAGGGCCCTGCTAACTGGGTTAAATTAAAACACCTCACTACAGAAACTTCATTTGAGGGGGGGGGGGATATGTGACAAGGGAAATGTCTTGGCTAAAGGAGTAGTTGTAGATGGAGTTTATGTACCACCAGGCTGCAGTTATGGCTTCGCTGAGGCTCCAGGGAAGTTAAAATGGAGTTCTGTAGTGAGGTGTTTAATTACCAGTTAGCAGGGCCCTGGGTCTGGCTAGGAAGAGTGGGTGGGATTCTTAGCCAGTTAAGTCCACAGGTGGACTATTTAGCAGACAGCCTGGGTGTGGTGTGGGTGGTTTTTGCTCTGGAGAAAATCCTGGAGGGAGTGCAGTCTTGCTAGCAGGCTCTGGTTCTATTGATTTAAGACAGCAGTCAAAGAGGTTTTTTTGTTTGGTAATGCAAAGACTGTCTGATTTATACTGGAAAAGACTGTTATTTTACCAGTAAAGAAACTGTGTGCTTGACGCTCAGAAGAGCTGGGATTTCTGTTCAGTTTCTTTAATTTACCGTTTAATAAACACAGGCAGGAGCCTGCAACGTTTATGGGTTACAAAGTTGCGTGTCTCTTTCTTAAGGAATCGTGACACCACAGACACGACGATCCCACAGTAGATATAAGGCTGCACTTGACCCCCCTTCTTAATAGCTTTCACTGATTGATGATGGGTCACAAAGTGAGAGATCGTAAACTGCACTGTTCTCCTTCTTCTTCCGTGTCTCCAGGACAGCTTGCTTTCAGCTTGCTTTCTATTGGGTGTGTTTTTCAGGATGTTGAACTTTTAACTCCTACTGCACATGATAAGCTTGTTGGGTAGCCGGAGTTGAGACACGGAAGAGGTAACAGAGGGGAGGGGGAAGGGGGGAGTGCTGCACACAGATCTGACACCATGGTTAAACAGAGTCACTGACAGAGATAGGATTAAGGCAGCACAGAGTACATGAATTTAACTTTGAAAAGGTAGCAATGTGTTTTTTTCACTATAGATGCCCTTTAAGATGCAGATACACTGCTGACTCCTGACCTCAGGAATTGGCTCTTCTGTGCTGGGCCATACGTTGATGCAGTTGCTGTTTGGTTTCCCCCACATACAAATCAGAGCACTCTTCACGTTACTGCGTATATGATGTCGCTTTTCTTTTGTTTCGGTACTGGGTCTTTTGGATGTACCAATTGCTGCCTCAGTGTGTTGTTCGGTTTAAAGCAGACAGGGATATGGTGTTTTTTGAAAATTCTTCTTAATTTCTCTGAGACCCCTGCTACATAATGATACATATGGGGATGACATGTTCTTTTTGTCGTTGCTTTTCCCCTTCACTGTTGGTATTCGTGTTCTTTTCTTTCCTTCTACTTTTATACATGAAAAAATGTATTTATCGACGTTTCGGTGCCAACAGGCACCTTTCTCAAGACATAATAGAAATTAGCACACAACATAAGTAAACAACCATATATAGGCCAGGATATGACCTCACATCACATATCCCTCCCAAAGGCCACCCCTAGGTGCCAAAACATGTATATATCATAACACATAAAACAATTCCACCTTGATCACTGATAGATGTGAATAAATACTTAAAATCTCCATATCCAATACAAAAACATCTAAGTAAATACATCTTAATATAATAAGATAGATTACATCTTCTAAAAAAAACACCAACATTACTGTCTAAAATTGTGCAAATTACAGAATTAAAGTGCATACATACATATAAAAAGTAAAAAAGTTAAAATTCAGTTAAAGTGGCTTATTATACATTGAAAGCAAGAGTTAAAATTCAATCAGTTAAATGGCATGTCCACCCCCAAAACTATATCCCCCCCAGTAATGGCCCCATCAAGTAGTGTAATAAAATCCTTATCTCACATCCCAGCTCCATATGGTTCTCCTGTAGTCCCCCCCAAAGCCCGAAAACTGCCCACAGGAGGATAGCAGAGTCCATATAGGACTCTGCCTCCTATCTGGCCTCTGGGAGAAGTTTGGCATGTGTACTGCAGCCCTTCTCCCCTCCCTCCCCCCTCCCTCCTCCCGATTAGGATTCCCTCCCCCTAGATAAAAACCTTTAGATATAAACATTCCCCCTGTCTCCCCAGCCCCAACAGCTCTATTTTTAATTTTAGAAAGTGCCCAAACTTACTTACCTTCCTCTTCCTCCGCGCGCCTGAACTCCCGGCAGCCGCATCCGTGATTGGCTGCCGCTCAGCCAATCACAGACGCGACTGCCGGTCCCGCCCCTCTGCTTGCATTTTCTCGCAAGCAGAGGGCCTGTCAGTGCGGCGGAGGAAAGAGGGAAGGTAAGTAAAGTTTGGGGCACTTTCTAAAATTAAAAATAGAGCGGTTGGGGCTGGGGGTACAGGGGGAAAGAATATATCAAAAAATGTTTTCAAGGGTGGACATACCCTTTAAGAAACATGCATATGGCAAATTGGTGTTAAGACCTTTGGGATATAGGGCTTGCAGTGTATATATCCAGTAGGCTTCCCTACGTAGTAAGAATGTTTCTCTATTACCCCCTCTTTTAGCTGGGACTTGTTCAATTACAGTACCAATTCACATACCTGATGTCTCTTATCAAGGAAATGTTTGGCGACCGGGGGAAGTTTTTCATACTGCTTTTTGTTTGAATCCTCAATTTTTTTAAAACACCCTGCGCTACCTTAATTATATTCCTATGCTTCTGGAAACGTACTTTAAATTGACCAGTAGTCATACCAACATAAATAAGTGAACAGGGGCATTTAAGAATGTACACACAATAATCCGTCAAGCATATATATAGGCCGTGAATCTCATACTTCTTACCACTATATGGGTGGCGGAAGTGTTCCCCTTGTATAATGGAGTTGCACACGTTACAACTAAGCATTATAACACCCTTCTTTTGGTAATTCATAATTTTATTCTTGCTATATTTTTCTATGTGGTCGGCCTGTACCAACTCAGTGCGCAAAGACCTACCTCGTTTATATACGGGGTTTAGCTCTTTGTGTAGGTGAAAGTTATTATCCAAACCCTGTTTGCACCGAAACGTGGTGGATATATGAGGAATTTTATATGTTATTGCGGTTTTGGCGCAGCAATGACCATACACACCCAGCGTGAAGATTACCTGCATGGTGTGCAATTTCCAACTTGTTATTAGATAACACACAACTACTGACCTACCCTTCCATTTTTTGGCAGACTATATTATACCTGCTCCCGATCCCTCACCCCACCTATCTTCACTTACTGGTTGCGCCCATTAGTGAGAGCTGTGACACTGACATCATAGCCAATCCACGACATCTGTTACCAGTCGATCTTTCTCTGCGTTTGTCAAGGATGCCAACAGAATTATCAGCCACAGAGGAGGCAAAACATGCGGCAAGTGACCAGGAGCTGGTAAGTATGTTAGGAGCAGCTGGATCTAATGTCTAATCCATGTAATGTGTGCCTCATGTATGGTCAGCTTAATACACAAAAGCTGATACCTAAACAGACCTCAGATACCTTACACTCTATATAATGATGTCCTAAAATGGACACCGTACTGATCAATGATAAATCAGAAGTATGTATTTTAAACAAAAAAAGAAAATAAGACCAATAAAGGATTGTCTACAATAGACATAGTGTGCCTCTAGAGTCTAGAGGCACTCTACCACACCTCTCCCCAAAAAACTAAACAAGGTGTACTAAGCCAAGATGGCCAATACACGAGACACCCCCAAAAAATATATAAATGGTGCAACATAAATACCAATTATTATGCAAAAATACATACCGTATATACTCGAGTATAACCTGAGGTTTTCAGGCTTTAAAAAAACCCTGCTGCCGCTCCGCATCTTCATCTGATGTCACTATCAGGCCTGTCTCACTCCCCGGCGTGAGCTGCGGGCGTGCAGCAGACGGATTTTCCTCTGGGATGAGCGGCAGTGAGATCCTGAAGTATGAGGAGTGATCCTGATCCTGAGACTGCCCAGGTAAGGTAACACTGTACTTGGGGGAATTTGGGGGAGGGGGGACAGTAACCCCATACAGTTACCCCCAATTCCTTGCCACGTAAATGTTGAAAACTACAACTCACAGCAACTAAAGCATGCTGGGGTTGTGTTTCCAAACATTTACAGTGGCAAAGATATTGGGGGTTATTGTATAGGATTACTGTCTATTAAAGTGCAAATAATGCCTCAAAACTATACAAAATCAGGAGGATGGTATTTATTGTTAAAAATATTGGCTTCTGATTCTGTATTGTTTGAGGCTTTAGTTACCCTTTACATGGACAGCAGAATTCCCATACAGATCTGTGCCTCACTACAGCGAATAGCATTCATTCAGTGATTTTGTGTGATAGTGAAAGTGAAAGTAAAACTGCTATGGGAAGAAAAGCAGCGCTGGGAGATGACATGTAATCACTGCTTGAATCAAGTAAATTTCCTTTAGCTGTAGGAGTTTGAAGGTGTGTGTGTCTGTGTGTGTGTTGGGGGGCTTTGTAATTGATTTCTTTAGGTACAGTGCTACATTGGGACTTAAAGGGTATGTCCACCCTTGAAATAAATTTTTGCTAACAATCCCCCTGTCCCCCCAGCCCCAACCGCTATATTTATTTTATTAGAAAGTTCCCCAAACTTTACTACCTCCCCTTTCCTCCGCCGCGCTGCCGGCCCTCTGTGCGAGAAAATGCAGCAGGGGGCGGGACCGACAGTCGCGTTGTGATTGGCTGAGCGGCAGCCAATCACGGACCGGCTGCCGGTATTCAGTGCGGCAGAGGAAAGAGGGAGGTAAGTAATGTTTGGGGCACTTTCTAATAAAATAAACATAGCGGTGGGGCTGGGGGGACAGGGGGATATTTATAGCAAAAGGGTTTTATACTGGGGGAGGGAATCCTAATGGGGGAGAGGGAGGGGGAGAAGGGCTGCAGTACGCATGCCAAACTTCTCCGGAGGCCAGATAGGAGGCAGAGTCCTATATGGACTCTGCTATCCTCCTGGTGGGCAGTTTTTGGGACTTTGGGGGGGGGACTACAGGAGAACCAGATGGAGCTGGGATGTGAGGTAAGGATTAAACTACACTTCACAATGGGGCCAGTAGTGGGGGGATTATAGTTTTGGGGGTGGACATGCCCTTTAACTAACAAAGATAGCAGCTAACTGCAGGATGGGTTATCTGCATAGAAAGGCACAAAGAAACAGATAATGCTTATTCCTTTCCTGGTCTTAATGCTGAATCAATTAGCCATGTAGTGATAGAGAAATAAGCTGGTAGTTTCTACATGTAGTTTGCAAGGGTAAAAAGTAAAATTCCCAGAACAAAAAAAAACAAGGGATAGGAAGGTCAGAGAAGGGGGGGGGGGAAGCAGATTTAAGATTGGTGGTAATTAATCCTAATACTGTGTGATATAGCTAAAAAAATATTTGCCCAGTTTACATGTCCTAAAACAAACAAAAGGGAAACCCAGTAATGTGACATCAAATCATGGTATGCCCTGACATCTAACAATGGCACGCTTATGATGGAAGTCTTTACCTTTTCCTGAAGCATTTGAAAACATCCTTTTCTTTTGATACACACTACAAGCATCATAACAAGTAAGGAAATGAAAATTGAAATAATGATCATTGCATGAAAATGGGATTCAGCCACTTGGTTATCTGTAAAAAAATATTTATTCAGTTTAGCTGAAAAATAATATTGCATGTATTATAATTCATGTTCAATGCTCACTTTTAGAGAGAATTATTTCAAGAAACAAAATAGGATATTATTCTCAGTATCAATCTTTAGCAGTCTATTCACGTTTTCTAATAACGGCACAGACACCTGATGCAAAAAGAAACCTCAATAGCGCACAAAGGAACGTCTTTAAAGGGTATCTCCACCCCAAAACTAACTTTTGCTGTAGTGTAGGGTACCCCAGCCCACCCTCAACTGCCATGTTAATTTGTTAAATACAAGTCCCAGAAATGGACTACCATGCTAAGTTTCTCGTCCTCTGGTCTGTTGCTACACCCGTTCCTGAAGTAGAAGTAACATAGGGTGTGCTGCTGGCTATGCAGAAAGCCAAGGGAACGAAGCATCGTAAGTATAATTTATGACTTTTTTTAACAAACTAACATGGCTGTTTACCACATACAGCAAATCCCCACTATGCTACAGAAAGGAAACAGAGGAGAGGGATCCAGAGGGAGGATGGAGACCCCCCTGCACATGCCAGATTCCTTAGGAGGACAAGGACACCGCATGGACCGGATGACACAGAGACAGCTTCTATCTCACTTTTCTGAAATTTGGAAAGACACTGCAGGAGAAGGTAAGTGATTTTAACACTACGCAGTGGGGCCAATAGTGGGTTCAATTTTAGTTTTGGGGTGGACATGCCCTTTAAAACAGAGGTACACCCCCCACACTCCTTACCTGCCGGGTTGCAACTTAAAAGATCACTTGTTTGAGGAGAAGCATCATAGGTGGTCAATGTTAAGTTTTTGTTTAAGAAGCCTAAAAACATTCTGCTAATCTGCTGTGCAAATCCACCTCTCAAATGAAAAATTGTATATGTAGGTCAATCACCCCAAAAACTGTAAACTGGAAAAGTTAGAAATCTGAAAGATGTACGACTAACTAACCGAGGACCTTAGGTTATTGAAACATTTTGCTTGTACCTCCCAACTTCTGTTGGGCCAGAAACAGACTGTTTAAGTCTGTTTCTAGCCTGGGACATTTATTGTGATCAAAATTAGAACATAATGTTCATCCTGTCAGGTAAGACAATAATAGGGCTATGCATGGAGAGCCGGTATCGCTCTCTATTGCCTCCTCTAGGCAATGCACTGAGCGAAAAGCGGCTCTCCGTGCATAGCGAATGGGGTTTGCTCATTATGAATCTTACCGCCAGCTATCTGCTGGTGTTTAAGATTCTGTCTTAAAGACACGCGATTGTCGCATTACATTCCTTATGGCGGTTGTGCAACACTTTTTGCTTACCGCTGCAACCTCACGAGTTATGTCTTAAGGTCACGTTAACCCTTGGTACATGGGTTATGTGACTTTAAGACAGAAAAGCATTTATGTCTCTCTGTACACGGCGCCTGAGTATAGGATGTAGAGGGTGCAAACTTTCCGATGGAATAGCAAAAGATTAGCAGTTCTCAATGGCTTATTAATTTGTATAGTTTGCAACTAAAGTGTTTTTAAGGCTGAGGCCCCACTACAACCCACCGAATTGCGTGTGCAATTGCGAGCGTTATCAAGTGCGTGATTTTGTGCATTGTTCCGCGGTTTGCACATGCAATTTTGTAATTAAACGTTATAAAACGAATGCGTTTGCAGAAAAAATGGTGCAAGCAAAGCGCAAACATTGGCAATCGCATGCGCATCGGAAATAGCGTGAATTTTTGTGTTCCCACAATTTCCATTCTAACCAAAAACGCATGCACATATGCGCAAAAAACATGCTAGTGTGGCCTATCCTTAGTGTGCTGTCTGTTACTTATCAGTTGGGCCTGATCATTTAATCATTATTAACAATCATATCGAGGACATGATTGCATTTCTAAGCACCAAATAATGTAGTCACAATTACACTACTACATAAAACACAGACTACTGTACAACATGTTGTCTATAAATGAGGCAGGGTTGTATGTATGTAACTGCATCAACTTCTTTTTTTATTCTGAATGATTTTAGTATCATTGTCATTTTATTTATGAGTTTGGTGTAAGGTCAGGCTACAAGCTAATTGTATTTATTGTCTTAATACAGAAGCTCTGTTCTAAAAGTACCTTTCAGCTCTTGGTATCCAAAGAAGACTTGTGTCTTTGTTTCAATGCTTTGTTCCAGAACACACAACTATAGTTCTGTTTGATATCTGGCCTGTACTTGATGGTGCTTGTGTGTTATATAACCCATGGATGTCAAATATGGGAAGGGGTGGCTGGGAGAGGGATATTGCCACCATTATTCTGCCAATATACCTCCGCCAATGGAAAGCCCAATGACGACATGTTAAAAAATCTTCATTCAGCAGGAGATGAATGGGAGTAATATAGATTATTTTATGATGCTGAAATAAAAAGAAAACACATTAAAAACAACATTTAGGTTGATTATAAAAAGGCATCAAAATATTATGGGGCCAATGTCTCATTTTGGCCGGTTTAAATTACCTCACTGCGATCCTGTGATGCAGTAAGCCTCTCTTGAACCAGTCATGTCCTTTCCCAGATATTGACATTACAATCTTCAAAGGTATCTCCTTTTTCTATAAGAAAAGCAACATAATATAGGCAGTGCAGTACAGTGAAGAATGCTTGATTTGTATGTGGGGCAGACCAAACAACAACTGCACCAGTATGGCCCAGCACAGAAGAGCATTCTAGGTCAGGACTCAGCAGTTTACGCATTTAAGGAAAAACGACATCCTTTGAAGATTGTAATGTCAACATCTTGGCAAAGGAATAGGACTAGTTTAAGAGAGGTGTAAAGGAGGCCATTCGTGAAAATAAGAAAGAAGCCTGAATAGAGGTGGGGGGGGGGTTCGACACCAACTGTCTGCCATGTACAATGCTTTTTGACATCTTACCCTGGGCAGTTTCAATAACACCTCTTAGCCTCAACGATACCAATTTGTATTCAGAAGGTCCCAACACTGGCTGCGATATGCTAATTGGGATTTTCAGGGTACATAATTGCCAACAGATTCTCATACAAGTCATTCTGAATAGAGAAAGCCAGTCGGATGACAAAGCGAAACGTCTTCAAGAACTAAACTTCAAGTCCAGTTGATCTACTAAATACAACAGATATATATAAAAACACAGTAGTGCTAACAGTATTACAGTCTCACAATTAAATTGTTGATATTGATTTTTCCCAACACAAGATAGTGTGACCGAAACCTAAATTTCTTCTCAGTTAAAGGAGAAGAACATAGTTACTGTGTGTAAGGTCAGTGGTCAGTACAGTGGACAGTAGATGTAATAAAGGTTGTAATTGATATGTTACAGGTATAACCCTCATTATAGTATAAACAATATTACCATATAAATCCTTGTTCCTTTCTGTCCCTGTATACATAGTTACTGTGTGTAAGGTCAGTGGTCAGTTCTGTGGACAGTAGATGTAGATGACAGTAGAGACTGAACTCCCGGCAGCCGCGTTTGTAATTGGCTGCCGCTCAGCCAATCACAGACGCGACTGCCGGTCCCGCCCCTCTGCTTGCATTTTCTCGCAAGCAGAGGGCCTGTCAGTGCGGCGGAGGAAAGAAGGAAGGTAATTAAAGTTTGGGGAACTTTCTAATAATAAAAATATAGCGGTTGGGGCTGGGGGGACAGGGGGTGGACATGCCCTTTAATTGATATGTTACAGGTATAACCCTCATTATAGTATAAACAATACCCCGATAAACTAACTTAGTGTTTGGCCACACAATGATAGAGAGTATCGTTACTGGGTATTTGCTAGTCACTTCTAAATTCATATAGGGATGGTACAACACTAAGAACGTGGGTGGTCAGGACAATGAGTCTCCCACTCAGGAACTTGGTCACACCCCCGAGAAACCCGAGAGGGCGTGGCCGAGACAAAAAGAAAAACTACTGTACCTACCACCACCAAAAGACCACACACCAGAATAATATAATGTAACAACAACTGTAATTAATACACCAATAAATGACCGGCCGTCGCAATATTAAAGAACTATCACATATAAAACCTACTGTGTACAAATCGACCATACCACAAAGTTATTGCATATATATCAATAGTCATAATAAATGAATAAATAAAAAGAGGGCATGTGGCTAAAAAAGTTCCATAAATTAGTAAAATCACCCGAAAACAGTCCTCCTGATAGTAGATATCCAAAGAGTATACCGTCCGTGGTGATATATGGTATGAAGGAGATAGATATCAAAAACAGCGGTGTGCGCACAACTAAAAAATTAGAAAGACGTATGTATTGTCTATACCACTAGAGGCGGAGGGTTTACAAAGGGATCAATACTGCACCGTGCTCTCGCGTACACTGCTGGGCAAAAGGCGTATCACTTACGATCCCCCGGAATAAAAAGTTGTTAAATCCGTGGCAAGCAAGCTCTTGGGATCTATGTATCGCTGTTCTAGGCCGCTAGAATGTAGACACTTCCAAATTCCTTCATTCCGACACCGGCTTTTGGCAGTTAAACAAACACATCAGAATACCAGTTAGACCTCCCGCACTCCTCGTGGTTACGTCTGCATGTCACTCCATTCCAACTGTTACGCGTTTCGCTGTCCCAGCTTCATCAGGCATGAGCTGCTCCCGTTACTTCCTGTCTTATCGATATCTCCCCTCCATCTACCAATCATATTTGTTCGAACATAACACGCTACAGATTAACTCTGTTGTCCTCTTTTTAATGACAGTTCGTTTCAATCGTAGGTGACTGTATAATCCACATCCGTCTTTTGTTTTTCTCATGCCCTCTTTTTAAATCAACAAATGCTAAACTTTTTCCATACCTCCCTTTATTCAATAATAATAGTGTCAATATAACATATAACCATTCAATATCCTCTTATGCTAAATGATCTCTTAAGAATATCACTATCAATACGAGATTCTCAGTAGGGAATTCTCAGCACTCATTGGCCAATTACAAAAGGGTGCTAATTCACTTCTAAATTCACAACAATTTCTATAGGATCTGTGCAAAAAAAATTTAGAAACAACTTTTCCCCCTCCAAAGGCATATGCACTAAATATATCATACGTTTTAAGACATTTAGGAAAAACAAATGTGAAATTTTATTCTTCGACAAAGCATTACAAAATGATAAATGGTTTCTTTAGTTTTTACTTTGCTAACCTAATAGTTCAAACTTATTAAGATATACAACCAATAAGAAGATGCAGACTGTAAGGTATTAACATTTGCCTGAGGCAATTAAAAGAAAGCTATGATAGGTGAAACAATGCTGCCAATAAAATTTTCTGTAATATGGAGACATTGATTTCTGTAAACTGGCCTTCAAGTGGTAAATTTGATTGTTCTTCTTTACTTTATTAATTGTCTATTGATTTCTGCCCTGAGCTGGAGAGACAGATCATAATGCAGAATCAGATGAGAGAGAGGCAGATGGCTATGCAGATTGCCTGGTCACGAGAATTCCTCAAATATTATGGGTCATTCTTCAGCTTGGCAGTCATTGGTTTAACAGCAGGGTAGCAGCTAACAATACTTTAACATAATTATACAGTTGTCCAATAGCACCTTCTACATAAACTGCAACAAGATTAGTTGCAAAAGTTGTAAAATGGGATTAGTTTTTCTATATCTTATTGCATCAGTTCTACAGCATTTAAAATACAGAGAGAACAGGGTCAGAGCTTTATAGGATCCCATTTAGAGCACCTCATAAGTATCTGAGAAACATGCAGTTAAATGTGGTCATTGCAGGTATAGGGGGAAAGACATGGCAGATGTAAAGCTGGTAGTTCCGACATGATGTGGCAAGATTCACTGATACAAAGCTTTAATTTTGACCCTACTGGCATTAGTGACACACGTCATTTATATGAATGGGTGGTCTAGGTTTTTCTTAACAATCCACTTTTTTGCATATATACATGTTTTACAGATGTAGTTGTTTGTTTTATGTTATGACAACCTTAAAGTTGTTGCTTTGACTTTTAAAAAATAAAAATTCTACAACAATACTCAGTCAATTCTCATTGTCTTTGCTCCTCCTTTAACAAAAGGAAGACACAGTAGCTCATATAAAATGAGAAATATTATGCTGGCAAGGACCAGATCCTCCAATAGGCTCACAGTCTCGTACCTTAAAGGGAGTATAGCCACACACACCCTAAAAAAGAAATTGAGTTATTTCTGAATTGATACTGATATTAAAAATATCATATTAGTTTTCTTTTTGTAATGATGTTATAAATCTATATTTTTGATTCAAATAGTATAAAATTAAATTTAAAATGAATTCCCAAAATGTTAGTATTTCAAAAAGTGGGGTATATTTTTTTATTTTTAAACAGATGGTCAATACTTACAAATCATCATTCAAAATAATTGGTACAACATAATAGATTATTTAATAGAAAATAAAAATGCTATAATACAAATTAAATGGTTAAATTTCTCTTTCCCACAGGGCATTAAAAACAAGAAGCCTGGCTTATTCATTCCTATTGTCCTTAGGCATTGTTTTTGCATACCAGTTGGTATGGGTTACGGGACTCTACTCACAAGAATGAAAGGTAATTCTCTCAGAATGTTCTAAGAAAATCGTTAGATCATGTTAAAGTACAATTATATTAGGACCCAGTTCCATCAACCGATCAACCATTAATTAAGGAAGTTCAGTATATGATCATTCCAAAGGAACAGTCCATGTTTCTCTTCATCCACACATAGTGCTGTGCATTGGAGGCACCTGTGATAATTGAATCTAGAGATGGCAAGCTGTATGATTGAGATTGTACCCACGTTTCCACAATGTGTTCTTGTGCCTTCCAATAAGTGACTTTTTGATTGCCTATTACTCCCCCACACGCTACATGCATTCTTGGAATTTCTCAATATCTCGCCTTTTATCCGAGTCGGAGCATGGCCTGTCCCATTTTCTTGTGTTGTGCAAGATTATTAATTAAATATTGCCCAGCACGATGAATGATGAGAGAAAAAGCAAACACACAACTTGCTGTGAAGGTGCATTTTATAGCTAGACCATGTGTTAAAGGGTAACTCTGGTCTCCAATTTTCCAAACTAGGAGGGTCATCAAAATGCCTTCCATCGTATCTTCAAAATGAACCCTAAATCTCTAAATAAAATTTGTGAGAACTTATTGCTAAGAAAGGTTCAGCAATATACTTCCTGCTTGAATATTACGGTTTTCAGCCAGTGAACAACTTGTAGTCATGTGACCAGCCTCTGCCTGCATTACTAGGCCCACCATCTCAACTGTCAATGTGGTTTGCCCAATGATTTGGGAGGAGCAGGATATCGGCAAAAAACTGTGTGACATCCTTTTAGAGATTGTGGGAAGCAGCACCTGACATTTATCTTTCCTAAAAGTAGAACTTTCAACGTTTTGCGCTCGCGCCTGTGATTTGCTAACATGGAAATCACGGGACGCGAACGTTCCTGCGATTTCCGATGCACATGCGATTGCACGTCCGTTCGTGTTTTGCGCGAGCATTTTTTCGCATGCAATCGCTTGCGTTTTCCTTTTATAGATAGCAAAAAACGCGATCGCAAACGCAAAAATAAAGCGCGCTAACGCACGCAAAGCATGCGCACTTGATGCGTTGTAGTGTAGCCTTAGTCTCAACTGAGCATGCTCTTCCCTGGGGCAGAAGGGCATGGCAGAGGTCAGGTGATGTCATTTAACCTACTAGAAGTAGGAAATTTGAACATTGTGCAATATCATTTCTCGCCGAACTACAGCCAGAGATGTGATCTAGGCTCATTTTAAAGGAAAGACTAGGCTTCATTTAACCCTAACTTGTTCAGATACCACAGTTGCCGTTAAGTATAAACTAGTGATACAGCAAGCTATTAGAAATTGGTAACTCAGTAATTTGTGGAAACAATTAGATTACAGAATGACTGCTTAGGTTTCCTTCCGCCTCATGAGGTTTAAAAGTATAATTGTAGGATAAGGTAAATAGAGCTAACATCCACATTTCCTCTTTTAACCAATCATCTCCCAGGCAGATTCACTGTGTTTTGATTATAGGAAACATGTAAGGCATTTCTGCTTGATAGAACCTAGTTGCAATAGCACCATGGGACTGTGCAGGAAAGCCTTATGTCAGCCTCCACACCATTAACTTTCTGGTCAGTCATTTCTTTATATCTTGGGCTGTGGAGACTTAGAGAGATGGCTCGTTTAAAGGTAGGAAACTGGCCTTTCATTTAAACTCAACTGTGTGGAGACCACAGTTCCCTTTGTTGTGAAAGTTACAATTTTATGTGCTCTCTATTTTTTAAGGTGAAGCTGAGAATATTCTGGAAAATGAAAAAAGCTTGCTAGAAATACCACAGGGAATGCCAACGTTTGATGGCATTGAAAAAGCCAGAAGGCACAGAGGAAGATTTTCTGACTAGTCAATACAGCTAAAGATCCAGCGACAGAATTACAGTTCTAATAATTGGAAAAGTGACAAAGTACAATTTAGGGATATAAGGAATGATGCGTAATAACATGTCCACTCACTATATTTCCAGTATAGCACCATTTATATTTGATGGCAAAAGGTGTTACTCAGGTATTTTCCCAGTTGAGGCTGAGCTTGACCATATTGCAGTATTTAGACACATTTTAAACAGTTGGCACTTTCCTATATTCTGTAATGAGGCTTTTGAACTGCAATCTAATGCGAATAGAAATCAGAATTATATGGTAATAGAGTTCTGCTGAAGCCATCCTATACAGAAAGTTAACATTTTTAAAACACTTACCTTTGCAGCATCTGTGCTGAGCTGGGTTAATGATGATAGCAGCTCCTGCATCCCCAAATGTGGTTTGCCCAATGATTGGGAGGAGCAGGACATTGGCAAAAAGCTGTGTGACATCCCTTTTAGATATTTCTGGGAAGCAGCACCAGACATTTTTTTATCTTTCCTAAAAGTAGAACTTTCGACTTTTGTTCATTGATAAAAAGTATTGAATTATTATTTTAAAGGAGATTGCATATGCTGGGAGATTTAATGAACATTAAGTCAACAGTAAAACTTATGCATCTAGCCAGAAAGCATGAAAAGCAACATTAGAATGATGTACGGGGAGATTTATGCAGAGCTGCAGCCCTTTTATCGAGGGTCACTTTAAGAAGATATTGGTGGCAGCAGGGTTTTTGCAAAAGACACCTGTGCATCTGCTGCAGACTAATCAGTATTGGCCTTGAACTTTTTTCTGCATGACTTTTTAATGACAAACTTATAGCTGGGGTTTAAAGTCACACAGGCAGGTAAATCCCGAAACTAATTCACGAAGATCCGCTCTGCTGAAGTTCTTCATTATTGCCCTTGCGGCTCTGCATAAATCTCTTTTAGTGTTTCGGTGCCGTTTGCCACAGATATGTTATATTACCGTAATAACTATGCATTCATCAGGGGTTCCTTATAAAAACAATTGACATACATTAATGTGTTTAGACTGTCGTTTGTCAAACTGTTTTTACTGTCTTAACTATGTGGGTAAAATAAAATATATGTAACTTTTAAATAAAGATTTTTATTTCAACATTGCTGGAAACTATTATATGGTTGCTTTTTACTTTATTTATTAGGCTATCACAGTGTCTTGCAGGAGCAAGTTATAGCTTCAAAAATTTGTATTTTCTTTGGCTTGTTTTCTTTAGGGTTTTTTTAGATACGTTTTATTGTGATCTCTAAGGTAATAGGTTACCTGTTATAGGGCGCTTAGATTGTGGGGACTGGTGTGAACATGGGCAGCACGGTGGCCAGTGGTTAGCACTGATGCCTTGCAGTGGCTGTAGTCCTGAGTTTGATCCACCCTTGGACCCATCTGCAAGGAGTTTGTATGTTCTCCCCGTGCTTGTGTAAGTTTCTTCCGGGCACTCCGGTTTCCCCCACAACAAGAAAGACATACTGATAGGTGTATGTGTCAAATAATGTGCTTAGATTGTAAGCTCTTCGGGGCAGGGAGTTGATGTGAATGTGTACATGTAATTGTAAAGCGCTACGGAAGATGTTGGCGCTATATAAATCCACGATAATAATAATAATAAATAAAAATTAACCCACTACACTTTTGCTTTTTGCAACCTATATTAAATGACAATATATTATGATTGCTATTACCTAAGCTTCCCATTACCTTCATCTCCAATTAAGCTTAGGGTTCTTAGATATTAACAGATCCAACAATGGCTCCTTTATAGGAGAAACTTCTACAATCTGTGAAAAAAATGCTAAATGGAAAATGAAGGTAATTGAAAACTCCCCATAACCAGAACATGCCCCATATGTGCAGCCTTTTCCAACTTAATATGGAGGTGATTTTTACTTCTCACTGGCATTTGGTGGCTTGTAACAGACCCCTACAATTAATTTACCCACTTCTTGCTTCCTGTACATAGCTCCACCCCATATTGTTTCTGTCTTATCGTTTATACCCCCCAACTATTTAATATTTTAAATTTGGCTTCAGTTTTGTTTGATATAATAATATTCTCCTTAATAATGAGTATCCTTCCATATTTTCTGCCCAGTCCAATATTTTTTAGCCATGTTTCTACTATTCTGCTGTTTTCTTTTAAGCTATTAGTTCTATTTTGTTGTGTCCATTTTACCCTCCCCACAGTTCTCCAACCTCTAGCCATCCCCCCAAAACAGCTGCACCATCATAATTAAAATGTAGTCATCCCTACTAATAGCCTGTAGCCAACAGAAAGTCTACACCGTTCTCTAAAAACTCAAACTCCATCTCCTTACACTATCCTTTTAGCCAAACATTAATACTCCTAGCTCCCTTGCCTCACTAGCATGTGGCTGTGGTAGTATTTTTGTATTTTTGAAAATATTATTCGGAGGGTCCTTACTTTTAACTTAGCCCCTAACACTTGGAAGTAATTTTAAGCACCTCCTCCAACTCTAACTTTGTCATTGGCACTAATGTGAAGATTGCTGGGTCACTCCCAACCCCACATAATAATGTCTACACGATCCACAACATTTTGTACCCTAGCCATAGGCAGAAAACACACAGTTTGGCAGTGTAGGACCATATTTATAAAACCCGTGATACCTCAAATTTGTGATACAATGGGTTTTCGTTAATGTAGATAGCGGCCATAAATCTACATCCACGATCGTACAGTTATGATGAACATTTGGTAATGTCCACCATTCGTCCGTAGAAAATCATGTGGTAGTAAACTATCACAATGATATTTATGGGCAATCGTAAATCTGGTCATAGGTATGATTGCTATCGGATATTTACGATCCCTGATGTACATTTACCTCTGTGGTCGTTCATAGTTAAAGATGCGGCATCACTAATAAGCGATACCACGCCTTATACATATGGCCTGTAGGGTCTTGGCAGCAGATTAATAGAGGATTTACCACTACCACCTGCCTAACATTTCTGGCCCTAAGTTCCTTCTCCCTTGTATAAGAGATGGCGGTCCTTGGGTGCTCAAGGATTAGCCTGCTCCATAGATGCTTTCCTCCTCTGCTACTAAACCTAAGACAGCAAATCTGTTGGAATCGACTAACTGGGAAGAAGTGACACCTACCCTTCTGTACCCAATTTCTCCTGGTGACCCTTAAAAATCCATCTTCCTTCACCACCTTATCTGCCCCATTTCCACCCTCAAGTTTACTCGCCTGACAGTACCTGCACTCTCCCCAGGTTACCAAGCCCTGCAAAGCAGCAAGTTTCACTTAAGATCTGTTCCTCAGATTCCAAATAGTCAACCCTCACATCTGACATACAAATGTCCCTTGGAAAGGTGCTCCAAGAACCCATACAAAACTGTCAGTAATAAATAGTAATACACAACAAAGACAAAGCGCAATCTTGTTCTAAACCTTTTATTTCATAATGCACCAATGTCCCCTTTAAAAACGAATAACCCCATTTAAAACAGAATTACCCCTTTAACACAGTTGACCAGAGTTGACAACATATAAATCCTGCTTGCAGTAAGTGAGTGATTGTAAGGTTCAAAACCAAAGACAACCCAGTGCACGGGCAATTAAAACAATTAGCTACGCCCTTTCCAATCTATTATTAGTAATAATAATTATTAATTATTCTGCTTCTGAAAGACTATTTTACAGTTTTTTCCTATGGAAACTCTCCCACAATCCATGGTTGAGAGCAGTGGCGTAACTAGGAATCACTGGGCCCCCAGCAAAACTGTGATGGGGCCCATCCATGCTTCATCCACAGTGGTTTTCAAGGAGGAGGCCATATCTATCATAGGAAGAAAAGCATTTGCTCCCGAGCCCCCAGCGGTTGCCCTTGAAGTTACACCCCTGGTTTAGGGTTAGAAGGGGGCCTCCACACACACAGATCTTATGCCTGGGTACACACGAACGATTTTTGAAAAATGATAGGATCTACAGATCAAAATTAGGGAATACATAGTCCCGAGTGTAGGGAGTCTACCGTGCCAAGGAATTTACGGTCTTTTCCGAATGAACGCCCGTCCGACCTGAAAGTTCGGCGGAAGCGTTCTTGTTCGGAAAAGCCCCACACACAGTGCCAATAAATCCTGAGATCCAACGGTATCGTGGCTTTATCGTTGCTGTGTGGCCTAGCTTAACTCTGGTCCTGTTTTGCAATAAAGGATTTTAAAACCCAAGAAATCACCATTCAATTATCAACACTGACAATCTAATTATTTGCTTGGGTAGTAATGCTAATTACTACACAGAAGGTATGTTTCTGATGCTTAGCATGTACAAAAATATTTTCTCTTTGAAAATTGATAAATCAAACTGGCAACAAAGCTGCCTGCACAAATCATGTTAAACCAAACAACCAACATTTTCCTATTGTTATTTATCTAAAATGATACTGTATTTGCAGTTTCCATTACAAAATCTTAATTTGAATAGTTTTATGTGAAAACAAAAAATCTAGAACGTTTAAAGTAACAATAGCCCAACTCACGCAGGTGATGCAAAACAGTTAAAAGTCAAATTTTTAAAGTCAGGACCAGTTTGGCCAAGGGCTTTCTGTAACCTTCAAAGCACAATTTAACATACTGTAGATCTTTATACTTTAAAGAACTTGTGTGGTGTACCCAAACAGCTGTCACACAAATTTTAGCTGTTGAGAATTCCTGTGGTATTTTAACTATGGGAGAGTGTCTAGGAAAAGTGCATAGTGAAATGCGGGGTTTATCTTATGTGGTTTAAATCTAGTTTGGGGGTAAAAATACCCTTAAAGTTGATGTATAATCATTTGCACTATGAACCTCTCATATTGTACATTTATATTTAGTTGCTCTATGAAAAATGGTATGCCCTTTAATATGTTCACAGAATGGTCTTGTTAATTCAGGGTCTTTTTTTTTAAATAATAATTTGGGCAGGTGTATTCATGGGGGGGAATTCTAAAATGGGGGTTTTAACTCCTGATAGACAATCTCAGAAAAAGCATGGTTAAATGCAGTGGGTTTTTGTATTTTGTTATGTAATGTTAACATGTCTATTAAATAATCTTCTTTGGTAAATCTGTGGTATCAAATTGATCAACTGGACTTTTGACATTTTGCTATTCATCCTACTGGCTTTCTAAATTCAAAATGACTTCTGCAATATCTTTGTCAATAATACCCTGCAATGTTATTCAATATGCATATAACAGGTGTCTTGGACTTTTTGAATGCAAGATATGATTTGTCCTTTGATATGTTCATGGATGGTCTGTGATAGGGTGTCTTTTAATTTGAGGTAGAGAGTATTTATTGGTTGAAAGGTGGTGTGTAATATGTATCATATAAAAGGCGCTCTGTGTAAACATGTTGAAATAAAGAGTATTTATAAAATTCTGGGGGAGATTTATTATTGCATAAATATGCCTTATGTCTAAAGGGACTGTTATAAGCACAGTCAAGTTTTCTGATTTGTTCAAGGTCCAGGAGAGGCAGGACTAATGGTTATGACACTTTGGGCCGTATTTTAAAATTTTAAAATCGTTATTGTAAATTATGATAAGAACGTAAATTAAGATACCGATTGTAAATCTACGATAATGAATCGATTTACGATCCCCATAAAATACCAATGGGTAGGTTTCTACCGCATTGTATTCTACGACCGAACGTTTGGTAATTAACCGAATGTTCGGGCGTAAATGTATTTAGATTTACGACCACAATTGTACATTGTACTGTATGTATATCTTTATTTACATAGCGCCACTAGGAGACACAACGCTGTACCATATAGAATACAAAAGGTCATACGATGGGAAAAGTAAATAAATACATACATATATAAATAAGTATGAGCATCACTAAATATACAAGTGCTTAAAACATGTAACATGAGGAAAGAGGTCCCTGCCCATTAGAGCTTACAATCTACTTAGGTGAGTAACATACAGATACATAGGAAAGGGTGGAAGTGCTAAAGTATAACTGGTGCAGCATCAACAGTCCTATTTGTTGTGTCAAAGAGATAGCTTGACATGTTAGATTAAACTTGTTTATTGACATGAGAGAGGGAATAGAATTCCAGAGGATGGGAGCCAAAAGAGAAAAGGTTTAATGTGAGAGGAGGCAGTGTGAGTGGGGTTTTTTTTATAAGAGGTGGTTCTGTGATGAGCGGAGGGTACGGGCAGGAAATATGGGGACACTAGAGAAAAAATATAAGAAGGAGCAGTAGAGTTAAGTGAAAAAGAAAGGATTTTGTAGATAATGTGTTGTAATGGGAGCAAAGAAAATAGAGCAAAGATATATATATGAGTATGAAGTATGAAACCAAAAGGTCTTAATGACCAAGTAGAATTGGCCCCATTTCTTTAGTTTATACCTATGAACATTTGTAATGTTCACAAATGATGGAATATTAGGTTAGAACGGATGGGAGTTAAGCATGGACATAAAAGCATAGTGTAGGATACAAAAAACTATGTGGTGCAGTGATGCAAGTTCGAAATGCAAAGGGTGAGATGCAAAAACTATGTGATGTATTGATTGGAATACATGGTCTAACTGTATAAATGAATAAGGCCGAACTGTGTAATCATACATCCTAATAAGATGCAAGTTTGAAGAGATGTCCATTAATCTAAATAGATGAAAGGAATCCTACTGATAAAGAAATCAGTGACAGAAAACCGACCAATGAGGGTCCTGTACAAGGGTCCATTAATCAGCCGGTGAACAGGTGGGGTTACTATCTTGACAAAGCTCTGAGGAGCGAAACGCATCATAGTGACGTACACCGGAAGAAGGAGGTCGGACAGTGCGAACATACCACCACGAGGTCTGAATACCCGACAAATACAAGAAGCACATTACTACTTCAGGATCCCTAAAGAATCCTAAGTGCAGAGAAGCCACGGACATAAGTAATACACTGTAGTCCGGTGGGGGATTGGGGATTGCCGAAAGCGTCGTGAGTGGTGATATATACAACACGCTTTCACTGACCATTACACCTCCTGATTTTGTGTGCACACAATCTATTTAATAATATATATGGACTCTAGAAGAAAAAAGAGAGTTTCTCTAACTGTTGACTTTTAACATTATTAAGATCTCATGATTATGGAATATATTTGCCGGTTCAGAATGAATCACAGACTTTAGATGATATATCCATCCGTTCTACACTATAGGGTTCAGTATATTATCTTTTATGTATTTTAGCTATAATCAGATATTACTTATATTTTAGAAGGTTTTTAATTAGTACTTATAGGTACGGGTATTGTTGCAGCTGGCCAGCTGTATATTGTGTATGTGTCTGGTGTAATAAATTGTATTTTTACATATCGGTTTTAGTGTGTCTTGCTACGTACACAGGTGCATTTATTGTATTTGTTAGTGGGTGGGTGGCCTGAGATCGCTACTGTAGTTACGGGAGCGAGTCGGAGCTTCCTCCTTCACTTTGTCTTTGCCCGGTGGGGTCTCCGGGTGCTCCTGTGTTGTTGATCGGTACTGGGGCACTTTACAGTTGCATTTTCTACACAGTGGGAGGGGAGGCTTACCCCTGCCCCCCTGACTGGTGGCTTTACCCCTGTACCCACTGCTGAATCCTGTACATAACAAGACTTCAATTTTTTTGGGTTACCATGAGTACAAGAAATATTTTATAAAACGTAATGCTGAAAGGAACTGTTGGATTGGGATGTCCCTATACAAAAAAGTGGAGTCAGAATTTCTAGAAAATATCTTGGATCAATGGAAAGACTATGCTTAAGGAGACCAAAATTTGGTGGGATAAATTAGCCTCAGAAGAAGCAATTAGGGTAGATAGAATACCTAGAGGTCTCAGACTTAGAAAACTACCTACACATGGGGAAGAGGATACTGTATTCTTAGAGAACTGGAATAAAGAACTACACTGTTCCCTGAAATTAATGAGACTTAGTAAATAAAAGGGAAAGGGAACTAACAAAATAACGGAGGAGATCCAAGACTTAACAATAGATATTGAAAAAGAGGGAGAAACAGAAATTAAAAAGAATTTGAAACCAATAGGGGAAAAAATTAGATGAGATGAATCATGATATTGGAGAGATAAAACGAAATAAGCTTCATAGAGATAAATTGGACTACCAGAACAATAGGTTCTACACATAGGGAGAGAACATATACGACAGTAAATAGGAGGGAGAATAAATGGAAAGTCAAATCAAGATGGGAAGATTTGAAGAATGGAAGAGAATCTAGGATGGAGGGACAGAGATAGAAAGAAAGAATTAATGGATGGGGAAATAATTACTCGTCTTCAGAGAGAGTATAGAAGATATAGTGAAAAAGTTGGAGAAAATAGACAATCTAGGAAGAAGGGATATGGAAATAAGAGAGGAGAGGAGAAGAGAAGAGAGAGAGACAAGAGAGAAAAAAGGGAAAAAGAAGGATTATATAATTATTATTAACTACCCCAGATCCACATTCCCCAAAAGATAATAGAGATCGACATTCTCCCCCTCAAATAACAACTGCTTTTTTAGGGAGAAGCTTGGGGAAAGAAATGGAGGGGGAGGAAGAGATTTAGGAGCGAGACCCAGAAGTACATCTAACAAGGAAGTGGAAGAACTAAACAGGGAGGGAGTATGGACAAGGGGCAAAGAGAAAAAAGAAGAGAGAAGGAGAAACTTCAAAAAGGATAAGTCCTACAATAAGATACAAGAAATAGAGGTTAATGAACTAATATCTTATAATGAAAGGTTAAGAGAAAGGTATTTTTAACTTATAATAGGGAATTAACCCAATAGGAGATAAACTACTGAGTAAGGGTCTAAAGTTTGCTCCCCAACAAAAGATGGACAAATTCAATGTCTATATAGGGGGTACAAAAATTTATGAGGACATTGAGCCTCAAAAAATATTTTTTGAATCTAAATAGGAAAAAAGAGGAGCTGTAGTGAGATCCCTACAGGAGAAAGGGTATTGGCCACCCCACAAGAACAGGTATTGAAACAGTTTTCTCCCTAGAAAAGTTACAGAGGAGTGTAAATCCCTCAGTAATACGTATTTCCATCCCCAGTCCACGTTTAATCCAACGGGATGGAGGGGGAGTGCAGTTGAATTATTTGGTAACTGGTTGAAAGAGATCTGAGAAATCTTAAAATAAAAGAGGTGAAATATAAAGATAACTTACCGGAAAAAGAAGAGTGCCTTAAACACATTAAGGAAAGACAGAAAAAAATAATATCGAGCAGCAGATTAAGGAGGAGGGACAATAATACAGAACAAATCGGACTATTTAAAACTATTTAGCTATAATCAGATAGATATATTACTATATATTTTAGAAGGTTTTTTAATTACTACCTAGGTGCGGGGATTGTTGCAGCTGGCCAGCTGTATATTGTGTTATGTGTCTGGTGTAATAAATTGTATTTTTTACATATCGGTTTTATGTCTTGCTACGTACACAGGTTGCATTTATTGTATTTTGTAGTGGGTGGGTGGCCTGATCGCTACTGTGTTACGGGAGCAAGTCGAGTTTGCCTCTTCACTTTGTCTTGCCCGGTGGGGGTCTCCGGGTGTCTGGTGGTGGGTTCGGTACTGGGACACTTTGCAGTGTGTAATGGGGAGCCGGTAGATGTGCGGCACAGAGGAGACTTAATATCCCGAATGTTAGAGAGCAAGACAATGCATGCGGCAGAATTAAGTATGGACTGAAGAGGAGAAAGATGGGAAGCATGAAGACCAGAAATCAGGTTACAGTAATCCAATGTGATAGGATGAGAGCATGGATAAGTATAGCAGTAGTTGAAAGAGAAAGGAATCTACGGATCTTCGCAATGTTACAAAGTAAAAAGCGACTGGTTTTAGCAAAATAGTTAATGTGATTGGAAAAGGTGAGATAGGAGTCTATAATAATCCCCGAGCAACGTGCCGACTGAATAGGGTAAATAGGGGTGTTGTCCAAAGAAATGGAAAAAGGTGGAATAGGACCAGGTTTAGGTGGGAAAAGATTAGTTCGGTTTTAATCAGGTACTGATACTACTGTCGTAGTCACCAGTGTAGCGGTGAAGTATAATTGTATTTGTCTATAATCAACTCCAGCCATCCCAACAGTTAGGCGGGCGCACACCGAGGGGGCTTGAATTACCTCCTATCTATTTTTTACTTATACAGGATATTTGACCCATCGGATGCTCTACTGTTTGGATTGCGAAATTCATATGTACTGTGTCTCGGCATATAGCTGCTCCTTTGTCACTCTTTTGCTTTTTTGCTTTGTTGCTTTTTGCTACAGGTTTCAACATTTTACCTTAGTATGTTTATGCTTATTACTTTTAACCATTGTTCTGTATACTGTATCTTTATCCACAGCTGGCCAGCTTGTTATTATAGTGCTATAATATATTTTGTTTATATATTTTTTCTTGTTGTGTTAGTTATTTATATTAAAGATACTATATATTATTTATATTCTACTTAGATATTTCCTTTTTGCTCCTGTTTCCTACTGTTAATATTATATAATATTATATATATATATATATATACTAGCAAAAGTGTCCCCGTTGGTGCACAATAGAAATTATGTGTGTGTATGTTTGCTATGTGTGAATATAGTGGATAAAGAATCTTTTACACAGGATATTTTAAACTGTTACTCAGTCACCAGCTTCAGAGGAACCAAATAGGATAATCCTGCGGGTCTGAGAGTAGACCCAGGCAATCCTGCAATACTGTGGTGTGAAACTAAACATGCTAGGTTAATAATTATTAGTATTCACCACGGCAAATATCACCCACGGCAAGTAGTTATGGTACCTCATATATTATAACAGAAGGTACCTCACGCATCATGTTATTATAATAGCATTGCCTAATAATCTAATGATAAACAAACATTTCATTCCCAGGTTACTAAAGAAATGGATTTATCCTTTATTACTCTTTTATACAGATCTAATTAACAAAAAATTGCCTCAGAGCAATTTTTAATAACTGTTTAACTGCTTTTTATTTCAGTATTACAGTAAATCCTTGGTATACCTGCCTGGCTTTACACACTAAGCAAAAGGCTAAGGACTTGCAAGCGAGCACCTTATCCCAACCATTAATGCCAATTCAAATGTTCTAGCCAATGAGTCCACTCCCTAGTTACCCCATCAAATGGATCAGGTTAAAAATAGGTTTGGCAAGGGCCTGGTAGAGCTACTGAGTATAATTGGGGAATTTCATCTGCAGGTACAAGGACAGGAGGATTTAAATCAAAACTATCAGTTAGCAGCCTCTATAGCTTACAGAGAACAAATATACAAGAAAACAGGTAGAATAAATGGTATTACCAGACCGCTGCCACCAATTTGTACCAGGTCACTGCTTCATGGAAGGATTATGGGTAGCATGGCACACAGTGGGTTACTCTGGTGGTCTGGTCAAGCAGACAGTGCACATAAACAGGTTCCCACATAACATGTGCAGTAATCAGGGATGTCCCTGCCTATGGTGCACCACTTTGAATATTGACCAGGCCTTATATTGTGTGTCCTGTAAGTTGGTGTACACTATCTGTTGCCTCAGAGATTGTACCAATAAGGTAAATTGTCTGTCCAATAATCTGTCCTCCCAACAGGTGGTAACAGGATCTTATACACGGATCTTGTGTTACAGTCAAAATCTCTCCAAAGCCACACACGCAATCTACTTTCACTTTCTGTCCTCCTAGCCATAGAGAGCAGGGATGTATTGTCTTTATTACTCATGACACCACCTGCAGGCTGGAGGTGGTATATAAGGAGCCTTGGTGTATGCCATTACAATACACATCACATCTGTGTAGCAGACAGAAACTTTTTTGGATTACACTTCCTTTCACATGGAGCAGACACAGAGGTGTTGTTTAAGCTGCTATTTGACCATTCCATTTTGAAATAGGGATCTATATATTTTTGTGTGTATCTATATAAGTCAGTGCTATTCCTTATATACATTTACTGATGGTCATTTAAATGGTATGGTGAGATAGTACACACATACATATACACCTTTCCTATATGTTATATACTATACCCCCCACCACATTGGTAGCTAGTAAAAACTCAATGCAATCTCTGAAGATATAAATATTTTTATATAATATAAGGGATATAAGAGTGTGGCTTGAGAAAGGTCCTAGAACGCTGGACCGAATGTTACCAGTATGCGTTTATAAATAAAAGCACTTTATATGTTTTGAAAAAGACCTTAGTGTGACTGAAGCTTTTTCTTCTTTTCTAATATTCAGATTATCAGGAGCACCAGGGCAGTCAAAGGAAACAGGGCTGGAGTTCCTGCTACACACAGAGTTTATATATAATGCTCTTCAGAGTTTGTACCAGAACAGGATTAATTAACTATAGGTTAAAGGAAGCAAATTTTTGGAAGGAAGCAGAGGTAGGTAGTTAAGATAATAAGTTTGAAAGCACTAAAGTTGGGCAGGAGGTGGATATCTGCTTGGATATATTGAAATGGACATACCCTTTAACGGTAAATTACTAAAATAAAGACAGGTTCATGTGGCATCAGTTGAAATCAGCTGAAAATCAAAATATTGCTTATGCCTGGCGTTTAAGTAATTTAGAAAGATGTACTTGACTCCTGCCTTACAGTTACAGACTAAAATGGTTAGCTTAACATTAGGAAGGGAATTGCAGGGAATTTCTATTTATTATTTGGGATTCTTTAGTCTCAACAAACTCTGTTCAACAGCAGGTCGCATTAGTACAAACTTAATAGTTTACAAAAATAACGTGACAAACATTTTATTTAGTTGGTATACTGCATTGCATTACACAACATTTTTACTAACATAGGAATAACAAGTTGTTAAAAGTGCAAAAGGTTAGATGATAAATCCAATTAAAATGTCTGAAATACTGGACATGGCTTTTAAAAGTACAAAACCCCTGTTGTAAGGTTGACTGCATCACTGAAGTAATGTCAGGCAGAAACATCGAAACATTTTAGCCCCTTCCAGCAAAACTTAAATCAAATGTCAGAACAATGTATCAAGCCCCCCAAGCTATGTAAGTATTGGTATGTGCTGTAAGTCAAGGAGCTCAATGCATTTGCTCTATTGCTTTTAATTCCAGAGAAAAAATGAGGTAATAAATATTTACTTCAGAAATATAATTTGTTGATGATGGAGATTTTGTGTTTAATTCAAACAGGTAAAAGAGAGGGTAAAGAAACCATAGATATTGCTCTATTTAGTGCGTTTGTGCATTTATTAATTTTGCCAATTTGTTTACTGACCAACGGGGGTGTTTGGGGGGCAGCGGCGGCAACGGGCGGTGCGCTGGTAATTGCACAAAATTTATTATTATCAAAATATGGTTCAAGCTAGCATACAGGCCCGTTTTTAGGCAGAGGCCATCTAAGCAAAGTGCTAGGGTGCCTATGTTAAACCAGGGCACCAGTGTTCTCCCTAGCATCTCCCTGTCAGCTTTACTTGTTCTGCTGCTGTAATTTGCAACTCAACAGAAACAAATACATAGGCGGGTGAGGAGTCAAGCCAACAGCAGCCGCTGTTACTTCAAAAACTTCTTTATTTAGCTTGATCTCTTCCTCTTCATGGACAGGCTGCTGCTATACGGTCACGTAGAGTGGGGTGAGAGTGAACAATTCAATGGAGGAGCCATGAAAAGCAGGTACATACTGTATATCATGTCAATTCTGGCAGCTGAAAGGGTTAAAGGTATACTCTGCTGGCCCTGATAGTGTTAATGCCAATACTCTGGAAAAGTACTGTCACTCAAGGGTTAATGGAATACTCTGGAAAGTGCTGGCACGAAATATTAGTAATAAAGTTCTGCTGGCACTGAACGGTTAATGGTAATACTCTGTGGCACTGAAGTGGTAATCACATATTCTTGGAAAGTCTGCTTGCACTGAAGGGTTTATGTCAATACTCTGGGAAAGTGCTGAGTCCAATACTTTTGGAGGGCTAGGGCACACTACTGTGGTTTTAATTGTGATGGGATTGTGATCTGATCACGCTAGGGCACCAAGATGGATGATGGCTAGAAACTGCCCTGCTAGCATACACCTATGCACAATGAAAGTCCTTAATCATGCTCAAGGAGTCTGGCAGCTGAGTATGCAGTAGTGGTATCTACAGTGTAGACCTAGCTGGAGAAAATATACACAAACATGATGGAATCACCAGTGGCTTTGGGAGAAACTGAGGCCATGCACCAAAAAGTCAAATGTTGACCGACCCATGTTTCGAGGTTGAACCCACCTCTTCGTCAAATGATATGTATGTGTCTTATGTAGCCAGAGCTGTGCACCACAATATTTAGAGGCACAATGATCCACTCCACAACCCATAGTAAACACATACTAAAAATAGAACAAATTAGTAAATGTAATAGGTAAAACATATATACAGATATATACATATATATAATCAGATATCGGTATTCAGAGCACTTGTGGGACTTTTATGCAAATAACATTTTTTATGGTAACATCAACGCGTTTTGGCCAACTTTCCGAACGTCTTCAGGATGGGTCATCAAACGTGAGAAACAGCTTACAAACACCCGACTCCTCCCGTCAGGTGCACATCCCTATTCACGTGTGTAACCACGGTGGTAAGACCTAGTGACGATTAAATATTAAAGGGTATCTCCACTGATGTAAAAACGTTTTTTTTTTTTTATTTCTGATAGTACACCTCCCCCAACCCTCCCCCCACTTATTTTCTCCAAAATCTCCTTGTTTCTTTGGAGCAGCCAGGGAAAGTTTTGCTTGTTTCTGCTACTGTGCTGGGCAGGCTGTCAGTCAATGTGGATCATCACAGCGATATTCATGATTTCTGCCACACCCACTTGACCCCAGTGATGCCTGATGTAAACAAAGCTTTCTACCTGTCTCTGCATGATCTATTCACAGCTGATAGTGCAGGGAGAGACATAGGAAAGATAGAGCTTGTGCCACAACTGCTGTAAGAAGGCTGGGGGGACTTGGTGTGTTTTCAATTGTATAATATATATTTAAAAATGTAAAACTTAATAGGTTTATAAAAACCATATTGGTGGGTATGGGTGGAAGGTAGATGATTTATTTCAGAGGGGATGCAGAAGGTGTATTTACAGGGAATGCTGGGAATTTCACAAGCTGTTTGCAGTGCTAGCTGGGAGTGAGACAGAAGGTGTATTTTACAGGGGATTCTGGGAGTTTCACAAGCTGTATTGCAGTGCTTGCTGGGAGTGAGACAGAAGGTGTATTTTACAGGGGATGCTGGGAGTTTCACAAGCTGTATTGCAGTGCTTGCTGGGAGTGAGACAGAAGGTGTATTTTACAGGGGATTTGGGAGTTTCACCAGCTGTATTGCAGTGCTTTTTGGGAGGAGGCAGAAGGTGTATTTTACAGGGGATGCTGGGTTGTATAAAGACATACGTCCATCTAGTCCAACCCTTATATCCCTACCCATAATGTTTGTATAATAGTTACATAGTAACATAGTATTGGAGATTGTATAAAGACATAAGTACTATAGTCCAACCTTATACCCTAACCATAATGTCTGTAAAACTGTTACATAGTAACATATATTGGAGGTTATATATAAGGGATAATGCGCCCCTTACAGTGATATAAGGATATAAAGTCACCGAGGAGTTCCCTGGCCATATAAAAGCACGAGACCGAAGGTCGGGTGCTTTTATACAGGACAAGGAACTCCGAGTTGACTTTATAAACCTTATATCACACTGTAATGGGGCGATTATTTTTTATAATATATAAGTTTAAAAAATGTAATTTGAGGCTAGTCTCCAGCTGTTATCTTTCCCTAAGTAATTAAACAAGATATATCCCTGTCATCCTGCAAAAATAGTAAATGAATGAATAAATAGAAAGGAATACATACCAGACTTTAACTTTAACTGTCTTTTTTCTGGAATTTTCTCCTCCTCTTCCCGGCCTTTTCCTGTCAAACCCTGAAAGAAAAAAGATTGATAAAACACACAGACCTTTAATGTGCAGAAAATCCTTCTGAGTCCTCCATCTGAAATGTATCTCTCACCCGGTAACCTTTTAAATCCTGTCAGCCATAATTCAACTTCAGCCTGTTCAGTCCGTGCAAGTGAGGTTAAAGAGCGGCTTTCCAGCTCTGGAAGCGCGCTCTGTTTAACCTCACTGCAAGGACTGAACCAGGCAGAAGTTGAATCATGGCTGACAGGAATTAAAAGGTTATCGGGTGAGAGATACATTTGAGATGGAGGACTCAGAAGGATTTTCTACACAGTAAAAGGTCGTGTGTTTTATCTGTGTTTTTTTCTTTGCTTTTGTTTGACAGGGAAGGTGTGGAAGGAGGACGGCACTGTATGGGGGCAGCAGTGGTGAATATTCTTATAAAAATCACTCAACTACGTAGTTGAGTGATTTTATAAAGATATAATCCACTGTGCTCCATTATAATCCAGGCCCATTATATTATAAAGACATACGTCCTTCTAGTCCAACATTTATACCCTACCCATAATGTCTATATAACAGTTAAATAGTACCATAGTATTAGAGGTTGAATAAAGACAAACGTCCATCTAGTCCAAACTTTTTACCCTACATGAAATGCTCATCTAACATTTAGTAAGTAAAATTGTATAAAGGATAAATTTTGCTAATCACAAATGTCATAACAACACACACTAAACCAATTAAAAATCACAATGAATAAAAAAAAATCAGTTTCTGAAGGACTATTATTAATATTATTACTTTAGCATTTATAAATACAACAATAATCATTGTATTGTTTATCAATACAAAACTTCAGTAATTGCGATCATGATGTGTAAAATGCTGTTATACTATAATTAGTGCAATCAGTACATACAATCAAGCGATTATTTAATAACATGATTTTTATGTTATATAAATAATTTAACATTGCTAAACAAAACTAACCTGTGGCTCTTAGCTTATTTTGTCACAACAAAAACATGCAGAGCCATCCTGATAACAATGCTGTGCACTGGTTACGAGCGCGAGCGAGTGCTTACTGTGATGGTGCCATGGGAACATGACACGTGTTCCCATTGGCTGAGGGAGTAAGAGAAAGTTCACTTTCTTCCGACTACGGAAGATCTTAGCGCGCATGCGCGCAATTGTGCACGGCGTCGGGAGGTGCCAGAGCGAGCGTGGACGAAATTAATCCGAAATGGAAGCTTGTTTATGTTGCAGGCATCTGAAGCTGACAGCATCAGATGCATAACACAGAGGAGGCTGAAACTGGGGTAGGTGTGTAACTCATAGACACTACAATTTCAAGCAAAGTTAATTTTATCAGTGGAGATACCCTTAATTTAAAAATAGATTAATCAAAAAGTTATACAATCACTAGCAATACATAATCATGTGTGCATAAATCTATCCATAAAACATATATATTAAAGATATAAAAGCTTAAAAAAAGTAGAAAAAAAATATTATTTGTCCACCATACATTGCCTACGGGCCAGACTCTTTAGGAGTATAGAATCAATTGTAACAAGAAAGGCATCAAATACATAATAACATCAAAAACTACTGGGTAAGTCTGTTTACTCCCAGTTACTGTGGGAGACTTCGATACTCGATACTATAAAATAGTATACTGTATCAAATGATTTGTAACTAAACTATCAGGAGAGTACTAAATTATTATCAGTAGATATGTTACAATTTTAAGAAACTATAGGCTGAAAATGAATTACAGTGTTATATGGATACTGTAACAACCTGTTACTTGATACAGAATTGATAGCACAATTCTCCAACCTCTAAATTTTCATGTAGAGGATAGCTTATTAACAATATTAAAGGGAAAGTTCAGTGGAAAAATACAATATTTTGAAATTCTTGGTTTGTATATGCATGCATAGTTATTCTACATATTCTCTCCCGTTTTCATACCCTTAGCTGTTCACCACTTCCTTGGAATGTTCCTAACAGTAATTTCTACTGTTGGATGGGTCAAACATGCTCAGATCTCTACTGAGCAACCCAGGCGCTGGGTCAAGGGCAAAACCATAACAGTCTCTATTAAGGGTCCTGCAAACAGGAAGTCTTCAGCTGCCCCCCTGCCCCCTTGATCCCCCCTTGGTTTCATCCAAATCTGAGAACCGGTGATGTCATGGAGCTTCCCATAGAGGTAGCTTGTGAAGGTTTCTCATTCATCCAGGTCATGGTATATCTGTTGTATTCAATTAGATCAACTGGACTTGAAATGTAGTTCTTGAAGACGTTCGCTAGTCATCGACGGCTTTCTCAATTCAGATGACTTGTACAAGAATCTGTGGCAATTATGTACCTGGAAAATCCCAATTAGCATATCACAGCCAGGTGTTAAGGGTGTGATTGGATAGTGGCTAAGAGGTGTTATAGGAACGCCCAGAGTAAGGTGTTAAAACAGCAACTGCATCAACGTATGGCCCAGCACAGAAGAGCCAATTCCTCGGGTCAGGACTCAGCCGTGTATCTGCATCTTAAGGATAAAGGACATACCTTTGAAGATTGTAATGTTAATATACTGGCGAAGGAACGTGACTGGTTCAAGAGAGGTGTTAAGGAGGCCATTTATGTGAAAATAAAGAAACCAAGCCTAAATAGAGGTGGGGGGGTTCGACACCAACTGTCTGCCATGTACAATGCTGTTTTAACACCTTACTCTGGGCGTTCCTATAACACCTCTTAGCCACAGCAAACAGTCAAGTTTTCTGATTTGTTCCAAGTTCCAGGAGAGGCAGACTAATGGTTATGACACTTTGGGCCGTATTTATAAATTTAAAATCGTTATTGTAAATTTATGATAAGAACGTAAATTACAGTACCGATTGTAAATCTACGATAATGAATCGATTTACTTCCCCATAAAATACCAATGCGGTAGTTTACTACCGCATTGTATTTCGACACCGAACGTTGGGGTAATTACCGAATGTTCGGTCGTAAATGTATTTAGATTTACGACCACAATTGTACATTGTACTGTATGATATCTTTATTTACATAGCGCCACTAGGAGACACAACGCTGTACCATATAGAATACAAAAGGTCATACGATGGGAAAAGTAAATAAATACATACATATATATAAGTATGAGCATCACTAAATATACAAGTGCTTAAAAACAGTAACATGAGGAAGAGGGTCCCTGCCCATTAGACTTACAATCTACTTAGGTGAGTAACATACAGATACATAGAAAGGGTGAAGTGCTAAAGTAATAACTTGTCAGCATCAACAGTCCTATTTGTGCTGTGCTCAAAGAGATACTGACATGTTAGATTTAAACTTGTTTATTGACATAGAGAGAGGGAAATGAATTCCAGAGGATGGGAGCCAAAGAGAAAAGGGTTTAATGTGAGAGGAGGCAGTGTGAGTGGGGTTTTTTTTATAAGAGGTGGTTCTGTGATGGGAGAGGGTACGGGCAGGAACATATGGGGCCACTAGAGAAAAATATAAGAAGGAGCGTAGAGTTAGTGAAAAAGAGAAGGATTTTGTAGATAATGTGTTTTTAATGGAGAGCAAAGAAAATAGAGCAAAGTATATATATGAGTATGAAGTATGAAACCAAAAGGTCTTAATGACCAATGAGAATTGGCCCCATTTCTTTAGTTTATACCTATGAACATTTGTAATGGTTCACTAAATATGGAATATTAGGTTAAACGGATGGGAGTTAAGCATGGACATAAAAGCATAGTGTGAGATACAAAAACTATGTGGTGCATGATGCAAAGTTCGAAATGCAAAGGGTGAGATGCAAAAAACTATGTGATGTATTGATTGGAATACATGGTCACTGTATAAATGAATAAGGCCGAACTGTGTAATCATACATCCTAATAAGATCAGTTTGAAGAGATGTCCATTAATCCTAAATAGATGAAAGGAATCCTACTGATAAAGAAATCATGACGAAAACCGCCCATGAGGGTCCTGTACAGGGCCCATATAATCAGCGGTGAACAGGTGGGAGTTACTATCTGACAAAGCTCTGAGGAGCGAAACGCATCATAGTGACGTACACCGGAAGAAGGAGGTCGACATGCGAACATACCACCACGAGGTCTGATACCCGACAAATACACACACTTACTACTTCAGGATCCCTAAAGAATCCTAAGTGCAAGAAGCCACGACATAAGTAATACACTGTAGTCCGGGGATTGAGGATTGCCGAAGCGTCGTGAGTGGTGATATATACACACGCTTTCACTGACCATATCACCTCATGATTTTGTGTGCACACAATCTATTTAATAATATATATGGACTCTAGAAAACAAGAGAGTTTCTCTAACTGTTGACTTTTAACATGTATTAAGATCTCATGATTATGGAATATATTTGCCGGTTCAGAATGAATCACAAACTTTATTTATCCATCCGTTCTACACTATAGGGTTCAGTATATTATCTTTTATGTATTTTAGCTATAATCAGATATTACTTATATATTTTAGAAGGTTTTTATATTAGTACTTATAGGTACGGGTATGTTGCAGCTGGCCAGCTGTATATTTGTGTATGTGTCTGGTGTAATAAATTGTATTTTTTACATATCGGTTTTAGTGTGTCTTGCTACGTACACAGGTTGCATTTATTGTATTTGTAGTGGGTGGGTGGCCTGAGATCGCTACTGTAGTTACGGGAGCGAGTCGGAGCTTCCTCCTTCACTTTGTCTTTGCCCGGTGGGGGTCTCCGGGTGCTCCTGTGGTTGATTCGGAACTGGGGCACTTTACAGTTGCATTTTCTACACAGTGGGAGGGAGGCTTACCCCTGCCCCCCTGACTGGTGTCTTTACCCCTGTACCCACTGCTGACCTGAACATAACAAGACTTCAATTTTTTTGGTTACCATGAGTACAAGAATATTTTATATAAACGTAATGCTGAAAGGAACTGTTGGATGGGATGTCCCTATACAAAAAGTGGAGTCAGAATTTCTAGAAAATATCTTAGGATCAATGGAAAGACTACTGCTTAAGGAGACCAAAATTTGGTGGGATAAATTAGCCTCAAAGAAGCAATTAGGTGATAGAATACCTAGAGGTCTCAGACTTAGAAACTACCTACACATGGGGAGAGGATACTGTATTCTTAGAGAACTGGAATAAAGAACTACACTGTTCCCTGAAATTAATGAGACTTAGTAAATAAAGGGAAAGGGAACTAACAAAATAACGGAGGAGATCCAAGACTTAACAATAGATATTGAAAAAGAGGGAGAAACAGAAATTATAAAAGAATTTGAAACCAATATGGGGAAAAAATTAGATGAGATGAATCATGATATTGGAGAGATAAACAAAATGCTTCATAGAGATAAATTGGACTACCAGAAAATAAGGTCTACACATAGGGAAGAACATATACCACAGTAAATAGGAGGGAGAATAAATGGAATTCAAATCAAGATGGGAGATTTGAAGAATGGAAGAGATCTAGAATGGATGGACAGAGATAGAAGAGAAAGACTATAATGGATGGAAATAATTACTCGTCTTCAGAGAGTAATAGAAGATATAGTGAAAAAGTTGGAAAAATAGACAATCTAGGAAGAGGGATATGGAAATAAGAGAGGAGAGAAGAGAGGAGAGACAGAGAGAAAATAAGGGAAAAAGAAGGATTATATAATTATTATTAACTACCCCAGATCCACATTCCCCAAAAAGATAATAGAGATCGACATTCTCCCCCTCAAATAACAACTGCTTTTTTAGGGAGAAGCTTGGGGAAAGAAATGAAGGGGGAGGAAGAGATTTAGGAGCGAACCCAAGTACCATCTAACAAGGGAAGTGGAAGAACTAAACAGGGAGGGAGTATGGACAAGAGGGCAAAGAAGAAAAAGAAGAAGGAAGGAGAAAACTTCAAAAAGGATAAGTCCTACAATAAGATACAAGAATAGAGGTTAATGAACTAATATCTTATAATGAAAGGTTAAGAGAGAAAGGTATTTTTAACTATAATAGGGAAATTAACCCAATAGAGGATAAACTACTGAGTAAGGGTCTAAAGTTTGCTCCCCAACAAAAGTGGACAAATTCAATGTCTATATAGGGGGTACAAAAATTTATGAGGCATTGAGCCTCAAAAAATATTTTTTGAATCTAAATAGAAAAAAAAGAAGGAGCTGTAGTGAGATCCCTACGGAGAAGGGTATGGCCACCCCACAAGAACAGGTATTGAAACAGTTTCCTCCCTAGAAAGTTACAGAGGAGTGTAAATCCCTCAGTAATACGTATTTCCATCCCCAGTCCACGTTTAATCCAACGGGATGGAGGGGGAGTGCAGTTGAATTATTTGGTAATCTGGTTGAAAGAGATCGAGAAATCTTAAAATAAAGAGGTGAAATATAAAGATAACTTACCGGAAAAAGAAGAGTTGCCTTAACACATTAAGGAAAGACAGAAAAATAATATTCGAGCAGCAGATAAAGGAGGAGGGACAAATAACAGAACAAATCGGACTATTTAAAACATTTAGCTAAATCAGATATTACTATATATATTTAGAAGGTTTTTAATTACTACCTATAGGTGCGGGTATTGTTGCAGCTGGCCAGCTGTATATTTGTGTATGTGTCTGGTGTAAAAATTGTATTTTTTACATATCGGTTTTATGTCTTGCTACGTACACAGGTTGCATTTATTGTATTTTGTAGTGGGTGGGTGGCCTGAGTCGCTACTGTAGTTACGGGAGCAATCTGAGTTTGCTCCTTCACTTTGTCTTTGCCCGGTGGGGGGTCTCCGGGTGCTCCTGTGGTGGGTTCGGTACTGGACACTTTGCAGTTGTTTAATGGGGAGCCAGGTAGATGTGCGCACAGAGGGACTTAATATCCCGAATGTTAGAGAGCAAGACAATGCATGCGGCAGAATTAATATGGACTGAAGAGAGAAAGATGGGAAGCATGAAGACCAGAAATCAGGTTACAGTAATCCAGATGTGATAGGATGAGAGCATGGATATATAGCAGTAGTTGAAAGAGAAAGGAATCTACGGATCTTCGCAATGTTACAAAGTAAAAAGCGACTGGTTTTAGCAAAATAGTTAATGTGATGGAAAAGGTGAGATAGGAGTCTATAATAATCCCCGAGCAACGTGCCACTGAATAGGGTAAATAGGGTGTTTGTCCAAAAAATGAAAAGGGTGGAATAGGACCAGGTTTAGGTGGGAAAAAGATTAGTTCGGTTTTAATCAGGTCTGATACTACTGTCGTACCGTCACCAGTGTAGCGGTGAAGTATAATTGTATTTGTCTATAATCAACTCAGCCATCCCAACATTAGGCGTGCGCACACCGAGGGGGCTTGAATTACCTCCTATCTATTTTTTACTTATACAGGATATTTGACCCATCGGATGCTCTACTGTTTGGATTGCGAAATTCATATTACTGTGTCTCGGCATATACTGCTCCTTTGTCACTCTTTTTGCTTTTTTGCTTTGTGCTTTTTGCTACAGGTTTCAACATTTTACCTTAGTATGTTTATGCTTATTACTTTTTAACCATTGTTCTGTATACTGTATCTTTATCCACAGCTGGCCAGCTTGTTATTATAGTGCTATATATATATTTTTTTTATATATTTTTTCTTGTTGTGTTAGTTATTTAATATAAAGATACTATATATTATTTATATTCTACTTTATATATTTCCTTTTTTGCCTCCTGTTTCCTACTGTTATATATATAATAATATATATTATATATATATATACACTAGCAAAAGTGTCCCCGTTGGTGCACAATAAATTATGTGTGTGTATGTTTTGTATGTGTAAATATGTGGATAAAGAATCTTTTACACAGGTATATTTTAAACTGTTACTCAGTCACCAGCTTTCAGAGGAACCAAATAGGATAATCCTGCGGGTCTGAGAGTAGACCCAGGCAATCCTGCAATACTGTGTGGTTGAAACTAAACATGCTAGGTTAATACTTATTAGTATTCACCACGGCAAATATCACCCAGGCAAGTAGTTATGGTACCTCATATATATAAACAGAAGTACCTCACAGCATCATGTTATTATAATAGCATTGCCCTAATAATCTATGTATAAACAAACATTCTCCATTCCCAGGTTACCTAAAGAAATGGATTTATCCTTTATATACTCTTTTATACAGATCTAATTAACAAAAAATTGCATCAGAGCAATTTTTAATAACTGTTAACTGCTTTTTATTTCATTATTACAGTAAATCCTTGGTATACCTGCCTGGCTTTACCACTAAGCAAAGCTAGACTTGCAAGCGAGCACCTTTATCCCAACCATTAATGCCAATTCAAATTGTTCTAGCCAATGAGTCCACTCCCTAGTTACCCCATCAAATGGATCAGGTTTAAAAATAGGTTTGGCAATTGCCTGGTAGAGCTACTGAGTATAATTGGGGAATTTCATCTGCAGGTACAGGACAGGAGATTTAAATCAAACTATCAGTAGCAGCCTCTATACTTACAGAGAACAAATATACAAAGAACAGGTAGAATAAATGGTATTACCAGCACCGCTGCCCCAATTTGTACCAGATCACTGCTTCATGGAAGGATTATGGGTAGCATGGCACACAGTGGGTTACTCTGGTGGGCTGGCTCAAGCAGACATGCCACTAAACAGGTTCCCACATAACATGTGCAGTAATCAGGGATGTCCCTGCCTATGGTGCACCACTTGAATATTGACCAGGCCTGTATATTGTGTGTCCTGTAAGTTGGTGTACACTTATCTGTTGCCTCAGAGATTGTATCCAATAAGGTAAATTGTCTGTCCAATAATCTGTCCTCCCAACGTGGTACAGGATCTTATACACAGGACTTGTGTACAGTCAAAATCTCTCCAAAGCACACACCGCAATCTACTTTCACTTTCTGTCCTCCTAGCCATAGAGACAGGATGTATTGTCTTTTATTACTCACGGACACCACCTGCAGGCTGGAGGTGGTATATAAGGAGCCTGGTGTATATGTCCATTACAATACACATCACATCCTGTGTAGCAGACAGAAACTTTTTTGGATTACACTTCCTTTCACATGGAGCAGACACAGAGGTGTTGTTTAAGCTGCTATTGACCATTCCATTTTGAAATAGGGATCTATATATTTTGTGTTGTATCTAATATAAGTCAGTGCTATTCTTTATATACATTTACTGATGGTCATTTAAATGGTAATGGTGAGATAGTACACACATATATACACCTTTCCTAATGTAATATACTTATACCCCCCACCACATTGTAGCTAGTAAAAACTCAATGCAATCTCTGAAGATATAAATATTTTATATAATATAAGGGATATAGAGTGTGGCTTGAGAAAGGTCCTAGACGCTGGACCGAAATGTTACCAGTATGCTTTATAAATAAAAGCACTTTATATGTTTTGAAAAAGACCTTAGTGTGCACTGAAGCTTTTTCTTCTTTTCTAATATTCAGATTATCAGGAGCACCAGGGCAGTCAAGGAAACGGCTGGAGTTCCTGCTACACACAGAGTTTATTATATATGCTCTTCAGAGTTTGTTACCAGAACAGTGATTAATAACTATAGGTTAGGAAGCAAATTTTTGGAAGGAAGCAGAGGTAGGTAGTTAAGATAATAATTTTTGAAAGCACTAAAGTTGGGCAGGAAGGTGGATATCTGCTTGGATAAATTGAAATGGACATACCCTTTAACGGTAAATTACTAAAATAAAGACGGTTCATGTGGCATCAGTTGAAATCAGCGAAAATCAAAATATTGCTTATGCCTGGCGTTTAAGTAATTTAGAAAGATGTACTTGACTCCTGCCTTACAGTTACAGACTAAAATGGTTAGCTTAACATTAGGAAGGGAATTGCAGGGAATTTCTATTTATTATTTGGGATTCTTTAGTCTCAACAAAACTCTGTTCATACAGCAGGTCGCATAGTACAAACTTAATAGTTTTACAAAATAACGTGACAAACATTTATTTTAGTTGGTATACTGCATTGCATTACACAACATTTTTACTAACATAGGAATAACAGTTCGTTAAAAGTGCAAAAGGTTTAGATGATAATCCATTAAAATGTCTGAAATACTGGACATGGCTTTTAAAAGTACAAAACCCCTGTTGTAAGGTTGACTGCATCACTGAAGTAATGTCAGGCAGAAACATCGAAACATTTTAGCCCCTTCCAGCAAAACTTAAATCAAATGTCACGAACAATGTATCAAGCCCCCCCCAAGCTATGTAAGTATTGGTATGTGCTGTAAGTCAAGGAGCTCAATGCATTTGCCTCTTATTGCTTTTAATTTCCAGAGAAAAAATGAGTAATAAATATTTACTTCAGAATATATTTTTTGTTGATGATGGGATTTTGTTGTTTAATTCAAACAGGTAAAAGAGAGGGTAAAGAAACCATAGATATGCTCTATTTAGTGCGTTTGTGCTTTTATTAATTTTGCCAATTGTTTTACTGACCAACGGGGGTGTTTGGGTGGCAGCGGCGGCAACGGGCGGTGCGCTGGTAATTGCACAAAATTATTTATTATCAAAATATGGTCTCAAGCTAGCATACAGGCCCGTTTTTAGGCGAAGGCCATCTAAGCAAAGTGCTAGGGTGCCTATGTTAAACCAGGGCACCCAGTGTTCTCCCTAGCATCTCCCTGTCAGCTTTACTTGTTCTGCTGCTGATTTGCAACTCAACAGAAACAAATACATAGGCGGGTAGGAGTCAAGCCAACAGCAGCCGCTGTTACTTCATAAAACTTCTTTATTTAGCTCGATCTCTTCCTCTTCATGGAACAGGCTGCTGCTATACGGTCACGTAGAGTGGGTGAGAAGTGAACAATTCAATGGAGAGCCATGAAAAGCAGGTACATACTGTATATCATGTCAATTCTGGCAGCTGAAAGGGTTAAGGTAATACTCTCTGGCCCTGATAGTGTTAATGCCAATACTCTGGAAAAGTACTGTCACTCAGGTTAATGGCAATACCTCTGGAAGTGCTGGCACTGAAATTATTAGTAATAAAGTCTGCTGGCACTGAACGGTTAATGGTAATACTCTTGGCACTGAAATGTAATCACAATATTCTTGGAAAGTCTGCTTGCACTGAAGGTTTATGTCAATACTCTGGGAAAGTGCTGAGTCCAATACTTTTGAGGGCTAGGGCACACTACTGTGGTTTTAATTGTGATGGGATTGTGATCTGATCACGCTAGGGCACCAAGATGGATGATGGCTAGAAACTGCCCTGCTAGCATACACCTATGCACAATGAAAGTCCTTAATCATGCTCAAGAGTCTGGCAGCTGAGTATGCAGTAGTGGTATCTACAGTGTGACCTAGCTGGAGAAAATATAACACAACATGATGGAATCACCGTGCTTTGGGAGAAACTGAGGCCATGCACCAAAAGTCAAATGTTGACCGACCCATGTTTCGAGGTTGAACCCACCTCTTCTCAAATGATATGTATGTGTCTTATGTGCCAAGCTGTGCACCACAATATTTAGAGGCACAATGATCACCTCACAACCCCATAGTAAACACATACTAAAAATAGAACAATTAGATAATGTATAGGTAATATAACATATATAACATATATATAATCAGATATCGGTATTCAGAGCACTTGTGGGACTTTATGCAAATAACATTTTTTATGTAACATCAACGCGTTTTGGCCAACATTTCCGAACGTCTTCAGGATGTGTCATCAAACGTGAGAAACAGCATACAAACACCCGACTCCTCCCCGTCAGGTGCACATCCCCTATTCACCTGTGTTAACCCACGGTGGTAAGACCTAGTGACGATTAAAATATTAAAGGGTATCTCCACTGATGTAAAAACGTTTTTTTTTTTTTTTATTTCTGATAGTACACCTTCCCCCAACCCTCCCCTACCTTATTTTCTCCAAAATCTCCTCTGTTTCTTGGAGCAGCCAGGAAAGTTTTGCTTGTTTCTGCTACTGTGCTGGGCAGGCTGTCAGTCAATGTGCATCATCACATGCATATTCATGATTTCTGCCACACCCACCTTGACCCCAGTGATGCCTGATGTAACAAAGCCTTTCTACCTGTCTCTGCATGATCTATTCACAGCTGATAGTGCAGAGGAGACATAGGAAAGATAGAAGCTTGTGCCACACTCTGTAAGAAGGCTGGGGGGACTTGTGTGTTTTTCAATTGTTAAATATATATTTAAAATGTAAAACTTAATATTTTTATAAAAACCATATTGGTGGGTATGGGTGGAAGGTAATGATTTATTTCAGAGGGGATGCAGAAGGTGTATTTTACAGGGATGCTGGGAATTTCACAAGCTGTATTGCAGTGCTAGCTGGGAGTGAGACAGAAGGTGTATTTTACAGGGGATTCTGGGAGTTTCACAAGCTGTATTGCAGTGCTTGCTGGGAGTGAGACAGAAGGTGTATTTTACAGGGGATGCTGGAGTTTCACAAGCTGTATTGCAGTGCTTGCTGGGAGTGAGACAGAAGGTGTATTTTACAGGGGATTCTGGGAGTTTCACCAGCTGTATTGCAGTGCTTTCTGGGGTGGGCAGAAGGTGTTTTTACAGGGGATGCTGGGTTGTATAAAGACATACGTCCATCTAGTCCAACCCTTATATCCCTACCCATAATGTTTGTATAATAGTTACATATAACATAGTATTGGAGATTGTATAAAGACATAAGTCTATCTAGTCCAACCTTTATACCCTACCCATAATGTCTGTATAACTGTTACTAGTACATATTATTGGAGGTTATAATAGGGATAATGCCGCCCTTACAGTGTGATATAAGGATATAAGTCACCGAGGAGTTTCCCTGGCCAATATAAAAGCACGAGACCGAAGGTCGGGTCTTTTATACAACAAGGAACTCCGAGTTGACTTTATAAACCTTATATCCCACTGTAATGGGGCGTATTATTTCTTATAATATATAAGTTTAAAAAATGTAATTTGATGGCTAGTCTCCAGCTGTTATCCTTTCCCTAAGTAATTAAACAAGATATATTCCCTGTCATCCCTGCAATAAAATTAGTAAATGAATAAATAGAAAGGAATACATACCAGACTTTAACTTTAACTGTCTTTTTTCTGAATTTTCTCCTCCTCTTCCCGGCACTTTTCCTGTCAACCCTGAAAGAAAAAAGATTGATAAAACACACAGACCTTTACTGTGCAGAAAATCCTTCTGAGTCCTCCATCTGAAATGTATCTCTCACCCGTAACCTTTTAAATCCTGTCAGCCTAATTCAACTTCAGCCCTCGTTCAGTCCGTGCAAGTGAGGTTAAACAGAGCGGCTCTTCCAGCTCTGGAAGAGCCGCTCTGTTTAACCTCACTTGCACGGACTGAACACGCAGAAGTTAATCATGGCTGACAGGAATTAAAAGGTTATCGGGTGAGGATACATTTGAGATGAGGACTCAGAAGGATTTTCTACACAGTAGGTCGTGTGTTTTATCTGTGTTTTTTTCTTTGCTTGGTTTGACAGGGAAGGTGTGGAAGGAGGACGGCACATGTATGGGGAGCAGCAGTGGTGAATATTCTTATAAAAATCACTCAACTACGTAGTTGAGTGATTTTTATAAAGATATAATCCACTGTTGCTCCCATTATAATCCAGGCCACTTATATATTATAAAGACATACGTCCTTCTAGTCCAACATTTATACCCTACCCATAATGTCTATATAACAGTTAAATAGTACCATAGTATTAGAGGTTGAATAAAGACAACGTCCATCTAGTCCAAACTTTTTACCCTACATGAAGCTCATCTAACATTTAGTAAGTAAATTGTATAAAGGATAAATTTTGCTAATCACAAATGTCATAAACAACACACACTAAACCAATTAAAAATCACAGAAAAAAAAATCAGTTTCTGAAGGACTATTATTAAATATATTATACTTTAGCATTTATAAATACACAATAATCATGTATTGTTTATCATACAAAACTTCAGTAATTGCGATCATGATGTGTAAAATGCTGTTATATCTAAATTAGTGCAATCAGTACATACAATCAAGCATTTATTTAATAACATGATTTTATGTTAATATAAATAATTTAACATTGCTAAACAAAACTAACCTGTGGTCTTAGCTCTTTATTTGTCACAACAAAAACATGCAGAGCCATCCTGATAACAATGCTGTGCACTGGTTACAGCGCGAGCGAGTGCTTACTGTGATGGTAGCCATGGGAACATGACCGTGTTCCCATTGGCTGAGGGAGTAAGAGAAAGTTCACTTTCTTCCGACACGGAAGATTCTTAGCGCGCATGCGCGCAATTGTGCACGCGCGTCGGGAGGTGCCAGAGCGAGCGTGACGAAATTAATCCGAATTGGAAGCTTGTTTATGTTGCAGGCATCTGAAGCTTGACACATCAGATGCATAACACAGAGGAGGCTGAAACTGGGTAGGTTTGTAACTCAATAGACCTACATTTCAAGCAAAGTTATTTTATCAGTGGAGATACCTTTAATTTAAAATTAGATTAATCAAAAAGTTATACAATCACTAGCAATACAATCATGTGTGCATAAATCTATCCATAAAACATATATATAAAGATATAAAACTTAAAAAAAGTAGAAAAAAAATATTATTTGTCCACCATACATTGCCTACGGGCCAGACTCTCTTAGGAGATAGAATCAATTGTAACAGAAAGGCATCAAATACAGTACTAATACATCAAAAACTACTGTGTAGTCTGTTTACTCCCAGTCTACTGCTGGGAGACTTCGATACTCGATACTATAAAAATAGTATACTGTATCAAATGATTTGTAACTAAACTATCAGGAGAGTACTAAATTATTATCAGTAAGATATGTTACAATTTTAAGAAACTTATAGGCTGAAAATGAATTACAGTGTTATATGGATACTGTAACAACCTGTTACTTGATACAGAATTGATAGCACAATTCTCCAACCCTCTAAAATTTTCATGTAGAGGATAGCTTATTAACAATATTAAAGGGAAAGTTCAGTGGAAAATATCAATATTTTGAAATTCTTGGTTTGTATTATGCAGCATAGTTATTCTACATATTCTCTCTCCCTTTTTTCATACCCTTAGCTGTTCACCACTTCCTTGGAATGTTCCTAACAGTAATTTCTACTGTTGGATGGGTCAAACATGCTCAGTCTCTACTGAGCAACCCAGGCGCTGGGTCAAGGGCAAAACCATAACAGTCTCTATTAAGGGTCCTGCAAACAGGAAGTCATTCAGCTGCCCCCCTAGCCCCCTGATCCCCCCTTGGTTTCATCCAAATTGAGACCCGGTGATGTCATGGAGCTTCCCATAGAGGTATGCTTGTGAAGGTTCTCATTCATCCAGGTCATGGTATATCTGTTGTATTCAATTAGATCAACTGGACTTGAAATGTAGTTCTTGAAGACGTTTCGCTAGTCATCCGACTGGCTTTCTCAATTCAAATGACTTGTACAAGAATCTGTGGCAATTATGTACCCTGGAAAATCCCAATTGCATATCACAGCCAGGTGTTAAGGGTGTGATTGATATGTGGCTAAGAGGTGTTTAGGAACGCCCAGAGTAAGGTGTTAAAACAGCAACTGCATCAACGTATGGCCCAGCACAGAAGAGCCAATTCCTCGGGTCAGGACTCAGCCGTGTATCTGCATCTTAAGGATAAAGGACAACCTTTGAAGATTTGTAATGTTAATGTCACCCACAGCACCCTCTCTATCCCCCTTTACGTACACCCACAGCACTCTCTCTATCCCCCTGTACGTACACCCACAGCACCCTCTCTATCCCCCTTTACATACACCCACAGATCATCTAGATCCCCCAGCAACTATTGCACATCCTCTGAAGTTTTAAATGGTCGACAAAGTTTTGTGTCATCAGCAAACACAGAAACCTTGCTGACAATACCCACTTCCAAATCATTAATAATAGATTAAATAGAACGGCCCCAACACAAACCCTGTGGCACCCCACTTAACACTTTAGTCCATAATGATGAAGCCCCATTTACAACTACTCTCTGCATCCTATTCATTAACCAATTTTCTATCCATGTAAAAATGCGCCTCCCCAGACCAACAGACCTCAGCTTAGACATTAGTCGCCTATGGGGGACTGTATCAAAGCCTTTGCAAAATATAAGTAAACTACATCTACTGCTATGTCAGAGTCTAAATTCTACTTACTTCCTCTTAAAAGCCAAGCAAGTTAGTTTGACAAATCTATTCCTCCTAAATACATGCCGGTTACTACTTATAATGTCAGTCCTTGAAAGATACTCTAGAACATGCTCCCTTATTAAACTTTCCAAGATCTTCCCCACCACTGAAGTTAAACTTACAGGCCTGTAATTACCCGGCTGTGAACGACTACCCTTTTTGAATATTGGAATAACATCAGTCTTTTCCAATCCAGAGGCACACCTCCGACATGAGGGAATCTGCAAAAAGAAGAAACAATAGCCTAGATAAAACTGAACTTAGCTCCCTAAGGACCCGAGATAATTTTATCCGGTCCACGAGATTTATTAATATTAACCTTATTTAGTTCTTTCTGTACGATATACTTGGTTAACCAAAGTGCACTAAATCTTTTATACCATCATTGCTACTATACTGTAATCTGTACTTGGTTCTTCTATAGTGTATACAGAGGGAAAAAAAGTATTCAAGCATTTGCTTTATTGCCATCCTCCGTAACTTACTTATCCCCATTAATTAATGGTGCCACATTCTCAGTCCTCATCTTCTTACTATTAATATACTTTAAAAAAATTTAGGCTTGTGATGCTTTGTTCAGCTATCCTAACTTCATTATTAATATTAGCTAGTTTGATTGCTTTCTTACAATCTTTGTCACAATTTTGTAATCCCTAAAGGCACTTTCCATTCCCTCTGCCTTAAGGTTTTTAAATGCCTTTTTCTTCTTTTCCATTGCAAAAACATATACTCCCAACCTCACACGGGTACACACACCTACTGACATACTCTTCCATTCCTGTGGCAGCCAAAATAAAGGGAAACTTAGTCAAAAAACTTATTTTGATTATCCTCAATAAAAGATTGTTTTATGGTTGTTAACACAAAAAAGACATATCTCCTCAACCAGACCCAGGTACACACACCTACTGATCTACTTTTCCATTCCCCCCCTCCCCTCTTCATCTTTCTGCAGGATGTTATTCCATGCTGGTTTGATTGTTGTTTTCCTTAATGTTTACCTTTTTTCAAAAAAAACCCCCAAAAAAACCCCCTCATTTGGTACAACTAATGTATACCATAAGAAGTATCAATATAATATATGCTTGTAGCACTGATGACACAAGAACCTGACACAAGCTATGATACACTGGTAGCCAACACTTCAACTTACAAAAACTCACACACACAACTGAGATGGGCAGTGTTAGAAAAGGTTGAGACTCCCAAAGAGGAGATAAAAAATAAAAACTACTCAAGGGAATGTTACTGGATAAGGTATTTAAAACCACACAATGGCAAAAGGTATGAACGAAGCTTGGTCACTTAAATGTTTCCTATAAACTATGTTTAAGTTAAGTATACTTATACTTTTCTGTTCCCTATAAAGATAGTCCATCTGCCGAATTATCCAAATTATTACCTACATTAAAGGTAAAGCTAAACAGGCAGATGTTTATGGTATATTGTTTTACCTAGTGTTTTTTGAGATATACTACTACTATATACCGTTAGACCAGTCCCGAATTTGAAGCTCCTTTATCCCTAACTAGTAGGCCTAGCTTAGGCAATTCCAGTCTGAATATTGTATATATATGGGTAGGCCCATAGCAATGCCCGATATTTTGACACACTGTATAGAATTTACTCACACAATATGAGCTACAGTGTGGATTAGCCTAAATAACAATACCAGTGTGTGTTATGCCATTGCACGCATGTATGGAATTGTGTATTTTTTTATGACTGCCCAGGACTGTGAAACTCATAACAGCATGGAACCTTGCATGGGGACCAATGGGGCAGTTTACCTTGGGACTATATTTACCTGGAAAAGACATTATTATTTGGATTCACAGAACTTTAAATGGACACACAGAAGTGTTGATAGATTTGAAACCTGGAGTCCCTCCTCTACTTTTGGATTGGGAGGCAGTCCAAGGAAGGGAGGAGGATTACATGATATCATATGCTGTTCTTTTGCTATATGTGGGGGGTGGGAATTGATGTTTGTTCACACTTGATAAAGACATGGTTGTCCATTACTTTGGCAGCCATACTTAAAGGTAACTAAAGTAAAAAAACTAATTTGATCAATAATCAAAGAGGTTTGTTTTTTTAATCCCCAACCTGAGACACACACCTACCGACCTACCCTTCCATTTCTGTGGCAGACATACTTTAAGGGCAACTATAGTCAAAAATAAATTTTGATTAATAATCAAAAAAGTTTGTATTTTTTAACTTCACACCTGACACAGGTACACAGGTACCCATTCATTCATGTGGCATCATATTTAAAGGGTAAGTATAGTAAAAAAAAAAACACATTTTACCAATCACAAAAAAGATAGTCTTTATCCCCCAACCTGACACGAGTACACACACCAACTACTTACCTTTAATTTATGTGACAGCCATATTTAAAGGGTAAGTAAAAAACAACAATGCTCATCATTGCATTATTGAGTTTTAAAATCTGCAGCACAAACACACACATTCCCTTCCAAAATGCGGCCTTTCAAGCCAAATTCAAAGTTTATACTTAAACTTTCCCTTTCTAGTTACATTTGGTGCTATTCTTGGACATGTGACAATAAGAACAGTGCTGCTTTATACATGCTTGCACAGATGTCAAATGTATGTAGAGAAATCAACATCAGTAATGAATGAATGAGGAGCAGCAGCAGTCTTGCAGACCATATTCCAGATTATGCAGCAAAGACATAGACAATGAAATTTAAAAAAAACGTATCCCTTTGTCAGTTACCTGCCCCTATCCAAATTGATATATTCATTATTATAAGATGTATTACTAACCAGATATTTAAGTGTAATAATTGCCTCAGTTTTGACAGAAGTAAGCTCCCTTTATGCAGTCAATCAAGGCTTTGACTGCTGATATCGAAGCCAATTATTAACTGCCATTTCCTCTGCACATGCTCAAGCTGCAGTTGGGGCTGTAGGCAGAGAAGTAAGAAGTCTCCCGTTTTTTGATTTAAGGGTGGACACCCCCCTTTACCATAATATCTGGTTAGTAATCAGCTAATAATATGCTGAAATATTGGTTGGAATTATGGTCAGGTAACTGACAAGTGACCAGTTTTTTGTTTTAAGGGCAGATATGCCCTCTAAATGTGGAGCCCCAGTGTTTGTAAAAGCTACCATGTATTTTTCATTTTAATTGCTTTTTCTAGGAGATGCTTTCTATTTATTTTTAATCGTATTTTCTCACCCGGTTGTTTTAGCTGGCCGCCAAATCAGACACTGCTGTACAATTTTTGTTTGTTACCTTTGGCAAGGGAAAGTAACATTATGGTATTTTGATTTAAAACAGTTTATTCACAAATTCAGTCAGTCTTATTATTTTTGCAATCATTTTAAATGTTTTAATGTTAAAAATGTTCTATAAATAACTGTTTTATTTACATTTTTTATTGAGGGTTAGTGGTCCTTTATTACCAAATGAAAACCCTCAGTAACTACATGCAGACATGCGATGGGGGGGCAGGACTTGACTGCCAATGAACATCCGTTATAGCCGTTCCAATCATAACAATGCCAGACTAATTGTCCATACATGAACAGATTCTTGGCCATAATTTCTATTAGTTGGAGAGTTTGCGTTGCCCATAATCACACGTCTGTATGTAGCTTTACTCCTTTTAAAAAAGATGCAACCTTATTAGCTGAAAGCCCAATGCGCTGTTGTACCATAACTACAAAGATTAGCAACAACATAAGGTAGATACACACAGTACCGATAAAAAGATGATACTGTAGGCTACAGTATCAGCAATATAAACAGGATTAAAAAATTTCTGTATATGTTTTAGTTTAGGAAACCGACTGTGGCCACCAGTCACCAGAATGAACTCCCTATACAAAGTATATGTAGAACGTCAGGAATGTATGGCCAGTTTTATAACAGATAACAGCGAGCTTCCAATGAAATCTGTCTGTTATTGGCTATAAATCTGTACTGTGTGCACCCAGCATACATAAACCAAATACCAGTGTAGGGTAATAATCCACCAGTTATTTTGGCACCTAACAAAATTGCTGACCCAAACTCCTTTTTTGAAAGGGTGAAACAAAGTAAGAAAAAGGACTGCGCGGAACTTAATTAAAATGAGGTAAGTCAAGATGACTTACTACACAACAGATAACACCCGAGGAAGTTCTTTCCACCTTGCGGGAATATTTAACAGTAAGGGTAATCGTTTTTCTCCTATGTCATTTAGATTTTTGGACCTTAAAGGGCAAGTCCAGCCCTAAAATGAAAACTTACATACAGGTAAATCACCCCCAAAACCTTAAACGGTAATAGTTTAAAATCTGAAATATATAGTCTAACCTGAAATCCTGCACAATGTCCTGTTTCCCCTGTTTCTGCTCCCTGGTTCTTCCAGTTAGTAACTGTCAGTTGTGGATTGACAGTTGACACCAGAGCCAATGACTGAATGTTAATCCTGTCTGCCTCTTCTGAGCTGCCCAGGCTCAGTACAGGCTCAGTACAGGTTTCAAATTGCTCAGTTTCTATGAGGCATCCAGAAGCATAGCAGCCATACAGTAATGAATTCATAGGACAAACTATGATATATCAACATATTTTAAAGAGGACATTCTTTCTAAAATATGTTCTTATGAGGGTGGAGTTGTCCTTTAAAAGGGAATTCTGTCTCTGAAAATCTCTAAGTAAAACTTGTGAGAAGTTATATTGCTGGAAAGGTTTAGCAATTTAACTCCCTGAACACTTAGCTTGTAGGCATGTGACCCGTCTCTGCTTGCATTAATAGCCCCCCACCAGCATTAAGTCTTAAGTGAGCATGCCCTTTATATGGGGACAGGGGTAGAGCAGAGGGCCAGGTGATGCCATTCAAGACACTGGAAGCAGAAAGCTAGAACGTTATCCACAGTGTTATTTCTCACGGGCCAATGGGAAGATGTGCTCCCTAGGCCACTTTAGGCACTGGGGGGGGGGGGCAGTTCATAGTGGCACTAGGAGATGTTCTTGGATTAATGGTGTGGACAATCTACAGCAATCTCAGAGGTGACCAACCTAGTGGTTTACGGTGGTCTTCACACCGCCATATCACCGAAAGAGCAATAAGGCAGCACTTCCGGAACTGGATAATTTTATTTACACAAAAAAAGTACAACAGCATCATCCGATGCGCTTTGGGTCCCTGAAACGTGTCGGATGATGCTGCAGTTGTTTGTACTGTTTGGTAAATAAAGTTATCCATTTCTGGAAGAGCTGCCTTCTTTTCTTTTTTTGTTCTCATTATGCTAATGGAGAGCCAACAAAAAATGCATTTCTACAGGAAACAATGTAGCAATTAACACTATTTTGCTAGAGGACAGCTGTCATCCAAAGGATCAGAAGTTTCCCTGGGCAATTCATAAGGCTATGTCGCAATTGCGTGAGGTAACTAGAGAGACACTATACACAGAGAGATGTGAATCAAGCAAGAAATCTGGTAAAAAAAAAAAGGATAGTTCTATATATTTTGTATCGGAAAACAGTGTGGAATTTTAGCACATTAGAAATTTTTCTGGAACATTTCACATTCCTAAAAGGGAACCTAAGCTAAGACAAATTCTGAGTGGTGGAGTAAAGGTGGTCTCCAGACCAGCCAGGAATATGGAAAGTATAGTTTCACCAAGTAAGTGAACAAGTTAGGAAATATTAGGAAATATTAGGTTCAGAATATGTAAATTGTCACACAACAAATGTCATATTTGGTAACTTGTCTGCACTGCCAAAAACAAAAACATTATGTGGTAAGGAAAACTCAGCTTTAAAGGGCATGTCCACCCCCAAAACTATAATCCCCCCAACTACTGGCCCCACCATGTAGTGTAGTTTAATCCTTACCTCACATCCCAACTCCATCTGGTTCTCCTGTAGTCCCCCCCAAAGTTCCAAAAACTGCCCACCAGGAGGCTAGCAGGTCCATATAGGACACTGCCTGCTACCTGGCCTCCCGGAGATTCCTGCCATGCGTGCTGCAGCCCTTCTCCCCCCCTCCCCCCCCCCCCCCCCCCTCCCGTTCTACTATCCCTCCCCTAGCATTAAACCCCCCTAATATTGCTCCCCATGTCCCCCAGCCCCACCGCATGTTTGTTTTTTTTAAAAAGCTCCCAAACTCTTACTTATCTCTCCGCTTTCCTCCGCTGCACTGAATGACCGGCAGCCGCGTCCGTGATTGGCTGCCGCTCAGCCAATCACAGACGCGACTGCCGGTCCCGCCCCTCGCTTGCATTCTCGCAAGCAGAGGGCCGGCAGTGCGGCGGAGGATCGAGGGGAGGTAAGTAAGAGTTTGGGGGGCTTTTTAAAAAAACAAAACATGCGGTTGGGGCTGGGGGCATGGGGGAGCATGATTTAAATTTTTATTTTAGGGGTGGACATAGCCTTTAAAAGTAAGGATAGAAACATTAAAAGCTATCTCTAAAAAAAACTTAAAAGGCATGTGCACCCTTAAAATAAAAACTGTTGACTTGTCAGTTATATGCCCACAGCCTCAACCAAGGGCTAACTACAGGGGCCCAGGTTCCCCCACCCCAAGATTTAAACAGTTCAAAACTCCATCTGTGTTTTTAACAGCTGACCACGGATCATCTGGAGGGGATTGTGGGCCCTCCTACCTCCCCCCTGCCCCCTGATTGCAGGCCCAGTAGGTACACTACAGATCCCAACTATTTTTACCAGTTTATTACATTCATTTGTAATCAGATATTTAAAGGGCATGTCCACCCCTTTGGAGGGACATAGCAGCGCAGCCATTTGGAGCTGGGATGTAAGGAAAGGATTTTATTACACTACAGAGTGGGGCCATTAGTGGGTTAAATTATAGTTTTGGGGGTAGACATGCCCTTTAATGATAAGTTCTATTCTGTTCTAGAAAAGGTATCTGCCTTCTCCCTCTGCTCAAAGAGCTTTTAACAGTAGTGGAGGTGGTTCATTGGGCACAAGTAGATAGCTGTAATTATGTGAGAACAATGTCCTTTGAAATGGAAAGTGTCTTTTGAAATGTATCAAACAGTACAAGACAGTGTCCTGGTGAGTGGGTTTATCTGGGGGTGGTGGAATGTGATATTTTATATTTGGCCATAAAACTCATGTCCCTATTTCCCTATTAGTCCATCTTCAGGGAATTACATTTCTGAATGAATTTGTATTCCCATTCCTTACGCTGTTTTTGATTGTGAAAATTGCCCATCAGAACGGTGATCTTGAGGTCTTTCATACTGTGGCCTCTTTTACAAAAGTAAAAGTAAAAAAAAAGTAAGATGTTGAATCTATGAGAGTTCATCGTTGCACGGTGTCCTGTTTCTCCCACATAGAATTCTGTTTCTCCCACATAGTCCCCTAATTTGAAATGCCTACTGGTACACAGCTCCCTCGGCAAAACAACAATCAATGGCACTTCCCCCTGCCAACAACCTATATGTGAAACCTGCGCACACATCTACACAACAGACCAAATATACATTGTAACTAAATTCATCAAATTATAGGATCATTCTCCTGTGGTTCCGCCAATGTGGTATATCTAATAATGTGCGTAAAATCCTACTACGAGTTTCTATGTGGGAGAAACAGGACACTGCGCAAACGGATGAAATCCCATAGATTCAACATCATGCATGGATTAACGGATGCCCTGTGGCTGGGCCCTTCTGTAAAAGAGGCCACAGTATGAAGACCTCAAGATCACTATTCTGATGGGCAATTTTCACAATCAAAAACAGCGTAAGGAGTGGGAATACAAATTCATTCAGAAATGTAATTCCCTGAATGATGGACTAATTAGGAACATGAGTTTTATGGCCAAATATAAACTTATTCCACATCACCACCCGACTAAATTCCACTCACCAGGACACTGTCAGTCTTCTCTTTATTTTTGTTTACAAGACAGTGTATTTTGTTGACTATGAGTGGTTCAACGACAGGAGCACTAGCAGACCAAGGGCCCTGCCTTCCTGTCCTCAGGGACTACTACTTTGACACTGTCTTGTACTGTTTGATACATTTCAAAAGACACTTCCATTTCAAAGGACACTGTTCTCATGTTATTACAGCTATCTACTTGTGGCCCATTTTACACCTCCACTATTTTCCCCCATCCCCCCCTGTCAGTATCTGTACCTGGTCATCTGTTCAATTTGTTTGATGTTTACTGTCTCCATGTGTATATAAGTTTGTGATTTCTCAGTTTCTTTTGTAACATCCAGCCTGATGAAGAGGATTAGGAAAGCTTGCTTAATTTTTAATTTAGTTAACCAATAAAAGGTATCACAGCTCTACTTCTCTTCCATTAAGAAACACTAATAATGATGAAAGACAAGACAATTCACGTTTCTGTGTATTTAAAAAAAAACGTGTGTTGCTGCATTTGTGTATCTGTAGCCATTAATGGACCCTTTCTATGAGGTTACCTAGAAAACACTTCTTATGTGACGGGGAGGTCTAGAAAATACGAGGAGGGTGTAGTTAAGGCATTTTTTTAAAAATTCTTGTTGGCTAGTGTACAGCCCCATCCAAAATGGGGCCCTGTGATTTCTAGCTATACACCTGATGGGGGACAGCCACCAGATGTTTTGTGGGCTCACCACTTCCTCGGAGGTTTGGTGGTCCCTCCCTGTGGGTGTGCTGTGCTTATATAAAGATTAATTAGTGATGCATGAAACACACCTTACTGATACATCATGATGTTAAAATAAAGGATAAAAGAAAGGAGGAGGGGAGGGGAAGGAAGACAAAGACATGAATGATTTAAAAAAAAACTTTAGATGTTTATAATGGAGGGAAACAGAGACAGGTTTTAACAATCAATGAAACCATTCATACTCCCAACTTAAGCCTTCCCGTGCAACTGTATGAAGTTCCCCATAGGGAACCCATGATCTGCCAAGATTTACGACAGTCCCGAGCTCAGTCGCGGCTGGCCACCCCACAAATTCAGATATTTCTGGCCGACGGCTGATACACGCCACTACACAGAAATATCTGCTGGTGTGTACCCAGCCTAAAGTAGGTACACACAGTCCAGATTTCTGAAAGATGACAGACAGGATCTGCAAGATCCGTCTGCCATCTTTCAAAGATCTGCATACACACAGTCCGAGTGTTCTCCCTATGAACTTCATAGGAGAACGCTCAGGACTGTGTGTTTCCATCGGCCACGCTAGACTCCTCTATAGGGAGTCTAGCGCGGCCGATGGAAATTTACGGCCTTTCCGCGCTCGTTTGGGAAACGCGCTCGTTCGAGAAACGAACGTACACACATACGATAAAGCCCTCTATACCGTCGGATCCAACGGTATCGGGCTTTATCGTTACTGTGTGTACCCAGCTTAAGTTTCCATCTGTCAAAGACATGGCTACAACAAACCTGTAATCTGCAAAGATTTGGTTACATACAGCCTTAAATGGTCTCCTTATATAAAGTGTAGGGAGATCATTTTAGTAGGTATAGGGAGAACGCTCAGGATTGTGTATTCCTGATCTTTGTGAAAGATATAATTATTATTTTTTATTTAGAATATTTAATTTAAAACAGGAAGTCAGTATTTCGGTTGCATTTATTTATACACAGACAAAATGCTGAATGGGCAGATTAAGGTCATTGGGATGGAAAAATACTGCTCTTTTACATGTATTTCACTGAACTTCCCCTTTAAGTTTGTTATCCACCAAAACTCCAAGATCCCTTTCCAACAGGGATTCACTAAACACAGAGCCATTTATAGTATAAGTAGCACAAGGATTTTTAAGTTCAAAATGCATCACCTTACATTTATCAACATTGAATCTCATCTGCCACTTAGCAGCCCAATGTGACAATCTATCTAGATCCCCCAGCAACTATTGCACATCCTCTGAAGTTTTAAATGGTCGACAAAGTTTTGTGTCATCAGCAAACACAGAAACCTTGCTGACAATACCCACTTCCAAATCATTAATAAATAGATTAAATAGAAGCGGCCCCAACACAAAACCCTGTGGCACCCCACTTAACACTTTAGTCCATAATGATGAAGCCCCATTTACAACTACTCTCTGCATCCTATTCATTAACCAATTTTCTATCCATGTAAAAATGCGCCTCCCCAGACCAACAGACCTCAGCTTAGACATTAGTCGCCTATGGGGGACTGTATCAAAAGCCTTTGCAAAATATAAGTAAACTACATCTACTGCTATGTCAGAGTCTAAATTTCTACTTACTTCCTCTTAAAAGCCAAGCAAGTTAGTTTGACAAAATCTATTCCTCCTAAATACATGCCGGTTACTACTTATAATGTCAGTCCTTGAAAGATACTCTAGAACATGCTCCCTTATTAAACTTTCCAAGATCTTCCCCACCACTGAAGTTAAACTTACAGGCCTGTAATTACCCGGCTGTGAACGACTACCCTTTTTGAATATTGGAATAACATCAGTCTTTTTCCAATCCAGAGGCACACCTCCGGACATGAGGGAATCTGCAAAAAGAAGAAACAATAGCCTAGATAAAACTGAACTTAGCTCCCTAAGGACCCGAGGATATATTTTATCCGGTCCACGAGATTTATTAATATTAACCTTATTTAGTTCTTTCTGTACGATATACTTGGTTAACCAAAGTGCACTTAAATCTTTTATACCATCATTGCTACTATACTGTATATCTGTACTTGGTTCTTCTATAGTGTATACAGAGGGAAAAAAAGTATTCAAGACATTTGCTTTATTGCCATCCTCCGTAACTTACTTATCCCCATTAATTAATGGTGCCACATTCTCAGTCCTCATCTTCTTACTATTAATATACTTTAAAAAAATTTAGGCTTAGTGATGCTTTGTTCAGCTATCCTAACTTCATTATTAATATTAGCTAGTTTGATTGCTTTCTTACAATCTTTGTCACAATTTTTGTAATCCCTAAAGGCACTTTCCATTCCCTCTGCCTTAAAGGTTTTAAATGCCTTTTTCTTCTTTTCCATTTGCAAAAACATATACTCCCAACCTCACACGGGTACACACACCTACTGACATACTCTTCCATTCCTGTGGCAGCCATAAATAAAGGGAAACTATAGTCAAAAAAACTTATTTTGATTTATCCTCAATAAAAGATTGTTTTATGGTTGTTAACACAAAAAAGACATATCTCCTCAACCAGACCCAGGTACACACACCTACTGATCTACTTTTCCATTCCCCCCCTCCCCTCTTCATCTTTCTGCAGGATGTTATTCCATGCTGGTTTGATTGTTGTTTTCCTTTAATGTTTACCTTTTTTCAAAAAAAACCCCCAAAAAAACCCCCTCATTTGGTACAACTAATGTATACCATAAGAAGTATCAATATAATATATGCTTGTAGCACTGATGACACAAGAACCTGACACAAGCTATGATACACTGGTAGCCAGACACTTCAACTTACAAAAACTCACACACACAACTGAGATGGGCAGTGTTAGAAAAGGTTGAGACTCCCAAAAGAGGAGATAAAAAATGAAAACTACTCCAAAGGGAATGTTACTGGATAAGGTATTTAAACACACAAATGGCAAAAGGTATGAACGAAGCTTGGTCACTTAAATGTTTCCTATAAACTATGTTTAAGTTAAGTATACTTATACTTTTCTGTTTCCTATAAAGATAGTCCATCTGCCGAATTATCCAAATTATTACCTACATTAAAGGTAAAGCTAAACAGGCAGATGTTTATGGTATATTAGTTTATACCTAGTGTTTTTTGAGATATACTACTACTATATACCGGTAGACCTAGTCCCGAATTTGAAGCTCCTTTATCCCTATACTAGTAGGCCTAGCTTAGGCAATTCCAGTCTGAATATTTGTATATATATGGGTAGGCCCTAGAGCAATGCCCGAGTATTTTGACACACTGTGATAGGAATTTACTCACACAATATGAGGCTACAGTGTGGATTAGCCTAAATAACAATACCAGTGTTGTTATGCCATTGCACGCATGTATGGAATTGTGTATATTTTTTATGACTGCCCAGGACTGTGAAACTCATAACAGCATGGAACCTTGCATTGGGACCAATGGGGCAGTTTACCTTGGGACTATATTTACCTGGAAAAGACATTATTATTTGGATTCACAGAACTTTAAATGGACACACAGAAGTGTTGATAGATTTGAAACCTGGAGGTCCCTCCTCTACTTTTGGATTGGGAGAGCAGTCCAAGGAAGGGAGAGGGATTACTATGATATCATATGCTGTTCTTTTGCTATATGTGGGTGGTGGGAATTGATGTTTGTTCACACTTGATAAAGGACATGGTTGTCCATTACTTTGGCAGCCATACTTAAAGGGTAACTAAAGTAAAAAAAACTAATTTTGATCAATAATCAAAGAGGTTTGTTTTTTTAATCCCCAACCTGAGACACACACCTACCGACCTACCCTTCCATTTCTGTGGCAGACATACTTTAAGGGCAACTATAGTCAAAAATAAATTTTGATTAATAATCAAAAAAGTTTGTATTTTTTAACTTCCAACCTGACACAGGTACACAGGTACCCATTCATTCATGTGGCAATCATATTTAAAGGGTAAGTATAGTAAAAAAAAAAACACATTTTACCAATCATCAAAAAAGATAGTCTTTTATCCCCCAACCTGACACGAGTACACACACCAACTGACTTACCTTTAATTTATGTGACAGCCATATTTAAAGGGTAAGTAAAAAACAACAATGTCCTCATCATTGGCATTATTGAGTTTTAAAATCTGCAGCACAAACACACACATTCCCTTCCAAAATGCGGCCTTTCAAGCCAAATTCAAAGTTTATACTTAAACTTTCCCTTTCTAGTTACATTTGGTGCTATTCTTGGACATGTGACAATAAGAACAGTGCTGCTTTATACATGCTTGCACAGATGTCAAATGTATGTAGAGAAATCAACATCAGTAATGAATGATAAATGAGGAGCAGCAGCAGTCTTGCAGACCATATTCCTAGATTATGCAGCAAAGACATAGACAATGAAAATTTAAAAAAAACGTATCCCTTTGTCAGTTACCTGCGCCCTATCCAAATTGATATATTCATTATTTTATAAGATGTATTACTAACCAGATATTTAAGGTTAATAATTGCCTCAGTTTTGACAGAAGTAAGCTCCCTTTATGCAGTCAATCAAGGCTGTGACTGCTGATATCGAAGCCAATTATTAACTGCCATTTCCTCTGCACATGCTCAAGCTGCAGTTGGGGCTGTAGGCAGAGAAGTAAGAAGTCTCCCGTTTTTTGATTTAAGGGTGGACACGCCCCCTTTACCATAATATCTGGTTAGTAATACAGCTAATAATATGCTGAATATATTGGTTGGAATTATGGGTCAGGTAACTGACAAGTGACCAGTTTTTTGTTTTAAGGGCAGATATGCCCTCTAAATGTGGAGCCCCAGTGTTTGTAAAAGCTACCATGTATTTTTCATTTTTAATTGCTTTTTCTAGGAGATGCTTTCTATTTATTTTTAATCGTATTTTCTCACCCGGTGTTTTAGCTGCAGCCCAAATCAGACACTGCTGTACAATTTTTTGTTTGTTACCTTTGGCAAGGGGAAAGTAACATTATGGTATTTTGATTGTAAAAACAGTTTATTCACAAATTCAGTCAGTCTTATTATTTTTGCAATCATTTTAAATGTTTTAATGTTAAAAATGTTCTATAAATAACTGTTTTATTTACATTTTTTATTGAGGGTTAGTGGTCCTTTATTACCAAATGATAACCCTCAGTAACTACATGCAGACATGCGATGGGGGGGCAGGACTTGACTGGCCAATGAACATCCGTTATAGCCGTTCCAATCATTAACAATGCCAGACTAATTGTCCATACATGAACAGATTCTTGGCCATAATGTCTATTAGTTGGAGAGTTTTGCGTTGCCCATAATCACACGTCTGTATGTAGCTTTACTCCTTTTAAAAAAGATGCAACCTTATTAGCTGAAAGCCCAATGCGCTGTTGTACCATAACTACAAAGATTAGCAACAACATAAGGTAGATACACACAGTACCGATAAAAAGATGATACTGTAGGCTACAGTATCAGCAATATAAACAGGATTAAAAAATTTCTGTATATGTTTTAGTTTAGGAAACCGACTGTGGCCACCAGTCACCAGAATGAACTCCCTATACAAAGTATATGTAGAACGTCAGGAATGTGTATGGCCAGTTTTATAACAGATAACAGCGAGCTTCCAATGAAATCTGTCTGTTATTGGCTATAAATCTGTACTGTGTGCACCCAGCATTACATAAACCAAATACCAGTGTAGGGTAATAATCCACCAGTTATTTTGGCACCTGAAGCAAAATTGCTGACCCAAACTCCTTTTTTGAAAGGGATGAAACAAGTAAGAAAAAGGACTGCGGAGAACTTAATTTAAAATGAGGTAAGTCAAGATGACTTACTACACAACAGATAACACCCGAGGAAGTTCTTTCCACCTTGCGGGAATATTTAACAGTAAGGGTAATCGTTTTCTTCCTATGTCATTTAGATTTTTGGACCTTAAAGGGCAAGTCCAGCCCTAAAATGAAAACTTACATACAGGTAAATCACCCCCCAAAACCTTAAACGGTAATAGTTTAAAATCTGAAATATATAAGTCTAACCTGAAATCCTGCACAATGTCCTGTTTCCCCTGTTTCTGCTCCCTGGTTCTTCCAGTTAGTAACTGTCAGTTGTGGATTAGACAGTTGACACCAGAGCCAATGACTGAATGTTAATCCCCTGTCTGCCTCTTCTGAGCATGCCCAGGCTCAGTACAGGCTCAGTACAGGTTTCTAAATTGCTCAGTTTCTATGAGGCATCCAGAAGCATAGCAGCCATACAGTAATGAATTCATAGGACAAACTATGATATATCAACATATTTTAAAGAGGACATTCTTTCTAAAATATGTTCTTATGAGGGTGGAGTTGTCCTTTAAAAGGGAATTCTGGTCTCTGAAAATCTCTAAGTAAAACTTGTGAGAAGTTATATTGCTGGAAAGGTTTAGCAATTTAACTCCCTGAACACTTAGCTTGTAGGCATGTGACCCGTCTCTGCTTGCATTAATAGCCCCCCACCAGCATTAAGTCTTAAGTGAGCATGCCCTTTATATGGGGACAGGGGTAGAGCAGAGGGCCAGGTGATGCCATTCAAGACACTGGAAGCAGAAAGCTAGAACGTTATCCACAGTGTTATTTCTCACGGGCCAATGGGAAGATGTGCTCCCCGATGGCCACTTAAGGAACGGGGGGGGGGGGGGCAGTTCATAGTGGCACTATGAGATGTTCTTGGATTTAATGGTGTGGACAATCTACAGCAATCTCAGAGGTGACAACCTAGTGGTTTACGGTGGTCTTCACACCGCCATATCACCGAAAGAGCAATAAGGCAGCACTTCCGGAACTGGATAATTTTATTTACACAAAAAAAGTACAACAGCATCATCCGATGCGCTTTGGGTCCCTGAAACGTGTCGGATGATGCTGCAGTTGTACTTGTTTAGGTAAATAAAGTTATCCATTTCTGGAAGAGCTGCCTTCTTTCTTTTTTTTGTTCTCATTATGCTAATGGAGAGCCAACAAAAAAATGCATTTCTACAGGAAACAATGTAGCAATTAACACTATTTTGCTAGAGGACAGCTGTCATCCAAAGGATCAGAAGTTTCCCCTGGGCAATTCATAAGGCTATGTCGCAATTGCGTGAGGTAACTAGAGAGACACTATACACAGAGAGATGTGAATCAAGCAAGAAATCTGGTAAAAAAAAAAAGGATAGTTCTATATATTTTGTATCGGAAAACAGTGTGGAATTTTAGCACATTAGAAAGATTTTTCTGGAACATTTCACATTCCTAAAAAGGGAACCTAAGCTAAGACAAATTCTGAGTGGTGGAGTAAAGGTGGTCTCCAGACCAGCCAGGAATATGGAAAGTATAGTTTCACCAAGTAAGTGAACAAGTTAGGAAATATTAGGAAATATTAGGTTTCAGAATATGTAAATTGTCACACAACAAATGTCATATTTGGTAACTTGTCTGCACTGCCAAAAACAAAAACATTATGTGGTAAGGAAAACTCAGCTTTAAAGGGCATGTCCACCCAAAACTATAATCCCCCCAATACTGGCCCCACCATGTAGTGTAGTTTAATCCTTACTCACATCCCAACTCATCTGGTTTCTGTAGTCCCCCCCAAAGTTCCAAAAACTGCCCACCAGGAGGCTAGCAGGTCCATATAGGACACTGCCTGCTACCTGGCCTCCCGGAGATTCCTGCCATGCGTGCTGCAGCCCTTCTCCCCCCTCCCCCCTCTCTCCTCGTTCTAATATCCCTCCCTAGCATTAAACCCCCTAATATTCTGCTCCCCCATGTCCCCCAGCCCCAACCGCATGTTGTTGTTTTTTAAAAAGCCCCAAACTCTTATTATCTCTCCGCTTTCCTCCGCTGACTGAATGACCGGCAGCCGCGTCCGTGTTGGCTGCCGCTCAGCCAATCACAGACGCGACTGCCGGTCCCGCTCTGCTTGATTCTCGCAAGCAGAGGGCCGGCAGTGCGGCGGAGGATCGAGGGGAGGTAAGTAAGAGTTTGGGGGGCTTTTAAAAAAACAAAACATGCGGTTGGGGCTGGGGACATGGGGGAGCATGATATTAAATTTTTATTTTAGGGGTGGACATAGCCTTTAAAAGTAAGGATAAGAGAACATTAAAAAGCTATCTCTAAAAAAAACTTAAAAGGCATGTGCACCCTTAAAATAAAAACTGTTGACTTGTCAGTTATATGCCCACAGCCTCAACCAAGGGCTTAACTACAGGGGCCCAGGTTCCCCCCACCCCAAGATTTAAACAGTTCAAAACTTCCATCTGTTGTTTTTAACAGCTGACCACGGATCATCTGGAGGGGATTGTGGGCCCTCCTACCTCCCGGGCCCCCCTGCAGTTGCAGGCCCAGTAGGTACACTACAGATCCCAACTATTTTTACCAGTTTATTACATTCATTTGTAATCAGATATTTAAAGGGCATGTCCACCCCTTTGGAGGGACATAGCAGCGCAGCCATTTGGAGCTGGGATGTAAGGAAAGGATTTTATTACACTACAGAGTGGGGCCATTAGTGGGTTAAATTATAGTTTTGGGGAGAAAAACGAACGTACACACATAACGATAAAGCCCCTATACCGTCGGATCCAACGGTATCGGGGCTTTATCGTTACGGTGTACCCAGCTTAAGTTTCCATCTGTCAAAGACATGGCTACACAACCTGTAATCTGTCAAAGATTTGGTTACATACAGCCTTAAATGGTCTCCTTATATAAAGTGTAGGGAGATCATTTGGGATATAGTAGGGATAGGGAGAACGCTAGGATTGTGTATTCCTGATTTTGTGAAAAGATCTGATCAGAAAAAGGTGTCAGATAACTAGTCAGAAATCAATCATCTTTTATTCAAAGTAATAGTAAACTTGACCTAAATCTGATGTGTTTGCTTAGGATTTACTACTCAACTCTTGATGCATGAAAAACAAATTAAATTTTTTAAAATAAAGTGAGGCCAGTCCCAATTCACTGTACTGAAATGCAAATCAAAAAAAACAATTTGTCAGTTCATTTGCAAGGCATGCAATAAGAGAACAAGTGAATGTTTTTCTAAGATAACATACTGTATATTTTCCAACTTGCTGTACTGTGTAGCTTGCAAAAAATGCCTATAATTGTATAAATTGTATAATATATACATACACATAAGTCTATTTTGGACACTTTTTAAAGTTATAAACCTTGTGTTTAGGGTTGGGGGGAGGTCCTCTATATTACAGAAAAGCTTAGTTATACATATTATTATATTATTGATTTATATAGCGCCAACATCTTCCACTTTACAATTACATAGTCATACATTACATACAGGGTAATACATGTTATACAAAGTCATACATATTACATACACAAGTAATACATAATATAAGTAAACAGAGTGAGGAGTTTCTTACAGCAATACCGTGATACAATAGGAGAGAGGACCCTGCCCAAAGAGCTTACAGACTAGAGGAATAGGGGTGAGACATAAGGGGACGGGAATCGGTAGGTGTATATAGATTGGCAGTGGAGTGTGAAGGCGGGTGGATCATATTGGGTAGTGAGAGGGGTAATGTTCAGGCCAGGTTATATGCTAGCCTAAAGAGGTGGGTTTTAAGGTTACGTTTGAAGGTGTTAAGGGATGGTGAGTGAAGGGAAGACGGAGGAAGGGAGTTCCATAGCAGAGGGCAGCACCAATAAAGTCCTGAATCGGGCATGGGAAGAAGTGACCAGAGATGGATGAGAGGGATATATATGCACGGATCCTGTGCATTTTTCAACGACATGGAAGTGCATAGGGAGAACGCTTGGGACATGAGTCTTTCCCACAACCACGGCCGACTCATTGTTGGGAGACCACGTCAGCCGATGGAAATTTAGGTCTTTTGCCGTTTGGGAAATACGATACACACCGACAAATAAAGCCCTGATAACGTCTGATCTGATGGTATCAGCGATTTATGTTATTGTGTGTACCTAGCTTTCAAAGACAGAAATGCCCTGCTCCTTTGATACTTTCTACACAGGAAATCATTTTATTGCTTTAGTAGATACTGCATGACGCTTAGAGCTATATCTATTGTGTACAATAACTCCCAGTTATTTTCTATTGAGTCAATGCCTACTATCCCATTAAGGTATAACCAGCATTTATGTTGTTTTTTTGTCAAATGCATAACTTGCATTTACCAACATTAAACTTGATTTGCCCTGTAGCCCAATCACCAGTTTGTAAGGTGTAGACATTTTTCACACAATTTAGTATCATCTTGCATACACTGAGATTGTACTCTCAATGCCCAACACTAGGTCATTTATAAATAAGTTAAAGTGTACCGGGACCAACCCCTGTGGAACGCCACTAATAACACTAGTCCAGCTAGAAAATGTTCCATTAATATCCACTCTTTGTAATCTATCCTTTAGCCAGTTCTCATCCATGTACAATAAAAGGTCGAGACTACTGTTTCTTATCTTACATAATAATTTAGGTTTATAATGTTTAGGACTGCAACATGTATAGACACATAACTAAGTATGAAAGATCTTTTAGCCTGATGAATCAGCTAGTTTTGAAATGCATATTTCAAAAAAGGTAGAAGTAAAGTTTTACTTAGATTCTATTGTGTATTATGGTAGGGAAGTCTCCTTGTGTCTAATTACTGGGAGTAGGCTAATTGTCATTCTTTTTAATCACTAAATTGCATTAAAATGATTACATAATCTATTTATATGCCATCTGTTGCACTTCAAATTCCAAACTCATGACTCAAGTAATTTGAGTAATTTTTCAACCTTCAAGTGGCTTGTAGAAATGTTTACTTAGATGTGAACAGTGGGAATAATAAAAATAGCTTTTTAGTTTTTAGGTATGCATAATCTTGTCCCCAGGAGCTCATAAGAAATATGTGAATAAACTATGATGAATCTCTACATTGGCCTAGCATTCTAACCCACAAATAAAAAAATTGCCAGAGGCTTCACATATGTAGCAATGATACCCTGAAAATGTGTTTTATGTTCACGAGGGGAACAAGAAACCCCTCTATAAACAAAAAAGTCCCACAAGAAGGCACTCCTACATCAGGCTTCAAAAAATCCTAAGGTGCATAATAGAACTCTCACCCTAACTATCATAAATATACCCTATTCACAGCATAAATATTGACATTAAACATCATAAAACAACAAACTACACTGCCAGGGTCCCTGGTACAATATAGGAGCTTGTATGGGAATAAAAAGAATCTAAAGTGCGATATAGGTAAGTAACTAGGTCTTCTAAAATTAACAGTACTCACAGGTAGCAGGACTTCACGTGAGAACATAATGCACCATATAAAACTAGCAGGGTTATAATAAAAGTTTTATTGTTAAAAATGGTGCTAATTTTGCCCCAACCAATCAGATGTTAGCTTTCAGATGTTAAATGATTTCTGATTGGTTGGGGCAAAATTAGCACCATTTTTAACAATAAGACCTTTATTGAATCTCCCCCTAGATCTTACAATGGTGTGATATCAAAAGAAAAAAATAGTATAACCAAGTAAGTACTGAACTACTATGTACTATATCAAGCAATAGATATAAATACTGGGACTTAAGGTTACATTATAAAATTCTAATGAATATTATTAGTATTATAAATAAAAGAATAATAATAAGAATTACCCCATGTAACCAGAAACATCAAAAGATACTTTTAAGGGAATAGTTCACTCGAAAAGTCAACTTTTCCTTTAATGTATTGATTGAAACCTGTGAGATTAAGGAGCAATTCCTTAGACTGGGAACACACGGCCGGACTATTTGTCCCGACCGAGCTCCGCCGAGACAAATGTCCATCGATCGGCAAATTCGGCCCATAGGGAACCGCACGATGGATCGGAATTTTCAGACGGCTCCAATCATCCGTTCCGATGAACGAGCGACCGATGTTGGTCGCGTCCGGCTGCCCCACACCAGCAGATATTTTCGGACGACCGGCCAAAAGTGCCGTGATCGGTCAGTCGGCCGAAAATATCGTTGGTGTGTACCCAGCCTAACCTCCCATTCTTCCATCAATATCTCAGGAATCAGGGACGGGGTAAATATATTTAACTTTTGCGCGATCCACACTGCAGAACTAAAACTCTCGACTGCTTCCTGGTTCTAATCCACTGTAGCGCACAAGGTGGCAACTCCAGAAATTGTACTGATCACTTTACGAGGTTCACTATAAAAAACAAAACAGTGCAGAGATTAAAGTGAACCGTATCTTAGCAAAGTCTGTGTGTAATGCATTTTTAAAGGGGAATATTGGGCAAGGTTGCCAGATGAGTGAAACAGTAGGGACACCTATTAAAAACACATGTAGCATAGGAGTTGGAATTACTATTGTTTAATTGCAATCAGTGCAGCCCTGCTAATTACATGGATAAAGTGTGCCCCTACTAAACTAAAGGAGTGATAGTGCATGTATATATCTTATATCTTACCGTGTGTGAGGGGCAGCCGCAACCAAGCTCGGCCGACCATTCGTCTGGATCGGACGAACAGGGCCGCTGGGAAATCACGTTGGTTGTGCGAATGTTGGTTGTGGGCACTATTGCAGCAACCGACAGTTATTGTCCTAAAAAGTGCTTGTAGCCGTGAAAGCCGGTTGTACAAATAATTTACCTGTGTATACCCAGCCTAAAGGTGCCATACATCTATAAGATTTTACTTACCGACCGAGCACTCACCCGATGTGCATCGATGCTGCCGGAACTGCTTCTCCCGATCTTACATTCGGCGACATGTGATCGCAAATTCCATTCATTTTGCAATCGCATGTCGGTCGAATGTAAGATCGGGAGAAGCGGGTTCCGGCAGGATCGAAGGAACATAGCGTGAGCGCTCGGTCGGGTAAGTAAAATCTTATAGAGTTGGGCACCTTAAGACCTAAACAGATATGAAATCTACAGGCAAAGAATGATTATAATTTCTATTGCAGGCTACATTGATTTCAGGCAAAGGCAACCCTAGTGCTGAATATGATGAGGAAAGAGGCTTAAAGGGCATGTCCACTGAAAAAAAACACTTTACTCTAATGTCTACCCCCCCCCAAACCCCACTTTCATGTTATTCCCATGTTTCAAAAACGCTGCTGAAATTGCTTAGCTGCCGGTCACTGCTGCCACTGCTTCTGACAGCTGCTCCATTTCCTGGTTACAGCTTGTCAGTTAAGGTGCGACCAGGAAGGAAAACAGCTGTCTCGCGAGAAGTCCCCTGCTCCTGGTTTTGCCAAACGGATCAAAACAGGAGCAGGGGGCAGCACCTAGATGGCAAGGTGCCGGGTCAGGTAAGAAAGTTCAGGAGCGTTTTTGGAACATGGGAAAAACGCAAAAGTTTTAAAAGGTGTCCCTACATGATCAGGCATCCCTGACCTTTTTAAATAGGTACACTACTAAGAAATGCATTTCCCAGAGCTGTGTAAAATTAAGTTCAATTCATTACCTCCCTCTTCAGTTCTGCACTATGTTGTTTTTTATACATACAAGATAAATAGACACACTCTTCCTACTCTTCAAACTTTTCTTTAATAAGGTACACTGATAATAAAATGCATTGCTCAGAGCTGTACTAAGATCAGATTCACTTTTTTATCCTCCCCACAGTTCTGCACCATGAAGTTTCTATAAATATAGCATAAACAAACTAGAAAATGAAAGTTTACCGGGAAGTATAAAATGGATTTGGCTTGAAAGGCCGCATTTTGAAGGGAATGTGTTGTTTGTGCTGCAGATTTTAAAACTCAGTAATGGCATTTGATGAGCACATTGTTGTTTTTACTTATCCTTTAAATATAGCTGAATGGTTAGGTTAGTTGGTGTGTGTACTCGTGTCAGGTTGGGGGATAAAAGACTGACATTTTTAATGATTAGTCAAAATCTGTTTTTGACTATACTTACCCTTTAATATGGTTGTCATTTAATAAATGGGTAGCACATTTGGTTTGTGTTTGGAATTTTGATTGTAGAAAAAACGCACCTCTTATAGATTTTTAACTCATTTTATTGTGACATGCTTGCGTGTGTGCACAACGTTTCGGGTGTGTCCCTTTCCTCAGGTGCATCTGGTTTGTGCACCTGGGTCAGGATGAAGTTAAAAAAAAAACTTTTTTGATAACGATCCAATTTTTTTTGACTATAGTTACCCTTTATGTATGGTTGCTGCAGATATGGATAAGTAAATCAGTAGGGGTGGTGTGTACTGTGGTCAGGTTGGGGGTTTAAAAAAACAAACTTTTGATGATTGTCAAAGTTTGTTTTTTTTGACTTTAGTTAGCCTTTAAGTATGGCTACAACCGTATTGGAGGGGTGATCAGTAGTTGTGTGTTCCTGTTTCAGGCTGGGGGTTAAAAAAACAAACTTTTTTAATGATTAGTCAAAATTTGTTTTGACTATAGTTACCCTTTAAGGATAGCTGCCACGGAAATGGAAGGGTAGGTCAGTAGGAGTGTGTAACTGGGTCTAGTTGAGGGGGTATGTCTTTTGTGTTTACAACCATAAAACTAACTTTTATTGAGGATAAATCAAAATAAATTTATTACTTTATTTACCCTTTAAGTATGGCTGCCATGGAAATGGAAGGGTAGGTCATTAGTGTGTGTACCCGTGTAAGGTTGGGGGTGTGTTTTTGCATGTATGACCATATAACTAACTTTTTTAAGGATATATCAAAAAATTTTTATTACTTTATTTACCCTTAAGTAGGCTGCCACATGAATCGAAGGGTATGTCAGTAGTGTGTGTTACCCGTGTGAGGTTAAGTATGTAGCATGGAGGCGCACTCAGACAAGAATATATACAATATTTATTGTGATAAAGCAGTGCACAACGTTTCGAGGCTTCCCTTCCTCAGGTGCATAAAACAACATACCATGTGATCCCTTAAATACCCACATGTCCTATTACTAGGGGCAGGGCCATTTCATTTAAACATACTATACATAAACACATTATGTAAAAAAACATTTTGTTTATAGTAATACACAAGTGAAACTACATCATATTATAATTTTTAATATATTGTTGGATACTAAAAATTTATAATCATGTTAATATTAAAAGTTACTCTAAAACCATACAATTTCTAATATCTTAAAAGGTGAAATATAATAAGGTGAAAAATACTAAAACTTGTGCATATGATTCTTCTCTACCTTTTAAGTATGGCTTCATGGGAATGGAAAGGTAGGTCAGTAGGTGGGGTGTACCTGGGTCTGTGGGGGGGGGGGTTGGTGTTTGTGTTTATGACTATGAAACAAATTGTTTTGAAATATCCACATTTGGGATTGTTACTATTAAAGTCTATGGGAAAAAATGTCCGAAATTTGCTGATAACGCGTAAAGCTTTAGCGGATTCCTTAGCTAGGTAATAGCACACTTCTCCTATATGCCCCGCACGTCCGTTGAGAATTTCAAGTCTCTAGCTAAAAAACTGTGAGAGGAGATACAGTCCAAAAAAGTGGAAGAATAAACAAAAGAAAAAATTGTCACTTCAAGCCAAATTAAAAAACAACTCTACCGACCAACATTCCACTTTAAGAAGGTACACTTTCCACTAATATTGCTGCAGCTGGGATAGTTAGAGACTTCACACTACAACACCTTAAACATGTTGTGTAGGTGAAACATACAAAGACTCAGGTTGTGCTATGAAAGTGCAGGTTGCAAAACAGCATTCTACATGTTTCGGACCCACACTCAAACGTAAGTTTTAAGGAAGGGTAAGAGGTCAGAAATATAAGCACACTCCCAAAAAACTCCCAACATTTGAAAACATAAAAGAAGGACATTAAAGGGGAGTGGGAGTTGTGGGCGCAATAAATGTTGGTAAATTTTGGCCAACGCGCTTTGACTAGACACACACCACTTTCCACGGGTTAACTCCCCCAAAAAGAGGATGTCGTTATCGGTAAATACGGTCGTTATCGGTAAAACCGGTCGTTATTTTACGATAACGATCGGTATTTTACGATAACGATACCGATCTTTTATAAATAGGGCCCATGGACACATCTAAGTCAAGCATTAAAATGTAGTTTATTGCTATTTCCTACACACTGACTTCTACTAGACCAAATATAGCAAACATAGTCATAGTGACAATACAGTCTTGTTAGCATAAATAAAGTGCATCACAAACATACAACCAACATCAAACAAAATGTTCAGGCGTCCCTGAACAAAAAACGTAGTAGACCCACCCCCACGAGATCCACTGGTCCTCATTCCCTAATATACACGCAAAAGGTAGTTTCAATCCAAACAGACAGCCACCTCAGTGAAAAACTAGCACAAAGAATACATATAAGGCAGTTCTTGAAAATACCAGTATGAAATCCAGCTGGTTCACAGACCACTCCACTCTTCCCGGTGTGATGAACAAACACTTCCAGTCTCCCGCCGCCTCTTAAAGTAACTTGTGTCCTGGATGACTTTCCTGCTACCAATTCACGAAGCTGAAGTTGATTTCTATTCAAAAAAGTTGGTTTCTTTTTCAGTTCGTTTCTTATTCGCAGACTGAAGTTGGCTTCTTATTCGTATTTGATAAGAAAACTGGTGTATGCGATAGGTAAACCTCTTTGGGCACTGAAAAAAACACTGCAGACCAGACTTGTACATACCCCTGGCACATAATTCAGTTGAGTCCAGCCTGGCCCAAATTGGTTTTGGGCATGCAAGTTGGCACCAAAGTCTGCAAATAGCATTTTAGCCATTTGAATAAGAAACTGATGTATGCAATAGGTAAGCCGCTTGGGCCACTGAAAAAAACACTGCAGACAGACACGTACATACCCCTGGCACATAATTCAGTTGAGTCCCGCCGCCCAAATTGGTTTTCGGCATGCAAGTTGGCACCAAAGTCTGCCAAATAGCCATTTTAGCCATTTTGAATAGAAACTGATGTATTGCAATAGGTAAACTGCTTGGGCCACTGAAAAAACACTGCAGACAGACTGTACATACCCCTGGCACATAATTCAGTTGTTGGGACATTTTTGTTTGATGTTGCGTTGTATGGTGTGACTAGACTGTATTGCACTATGACTATGTTTGCTATATTTGGTCTAGTAGAAGTCTGTGGTGTAGGAAATAGCTGTCCACCCTGTAAATAAGTTTTGTCACATATTAGGGTTCCTTCCCCCAGCCCCAACCGCTATAAAAGATTTTTCATAAAGTCCCCCAAAACTTACTTACCTTCCTCTTTCCTCCGCTGTATGCCCAGCCCTCTGCTTGCATGAAACTGCAAGCAGGGTGCCGGACGGCATCCGCATCCCTGATTGGCTGAGAGACAGCCAATCATGGATGCGGCTGCCGGATGCACAGAACGCCGGGGGAGAGGGTAAGTAGAGTGCGGGGGACTTTCTGAAAAATCTTAATAGGTTGGGGCTGGGGGAAGGAACCCTACTATGTGACAAAATTCTTTATGCAGGGGGGAGGGGGGGAGGGAGAGGGAGGGTGCAGTGCGCATGCCAAAATTATCCCCGAGGAGAGACAGGAGGCAGAGTCCTATATGATCTTCTAGTCCTGGTGGGCAGTTTTTGGGACTTGGGGGGGGGATTAACAGGAGAAATCTGCCTTCTCCCTCTGCTCAAAGAGCTTTTAACAGTAGTGGAGGTGGTTCATTGGGCACAAGTAGATAGCTGTAATTATGTGAGAACAATGTCCTTTGAAATGGAAAGTGTCTTTTGAAATGTATCAAACAGTACAAGACAGTGTCCTGGTGAGTGGGTTTAATCTGGGTGGTGATGTGGAATATGTTTATATTTGGCCATAAAACTCATGTCCCTATTTCCCTATTTAGTCCATCATTCAGGGAATTACATTTCTGAATGAATTTGTATTCCCATTCCTTACGCTGTTTTTGATTGTGAAAATTGCCCATCAGAACGGTGATCTTGAGGTCTTTCATACTGTGGCCTCTTTTACAAAAGTAAAAGTAAAAAAAAAGTAAGATGTTGAATCTATGAGAGTTCATCCGTTTGCACGGTGTCCTGTTTCTCCCACATAGAATTCTGTTTCTCCCACATAGTCCCCTAATTTGAAATGCCTACTGGTACACAGCTCCCTCGGCAAAACAACAATCAATGGCACTTCCCCCTGCCAACAACCTATATGTGAAACCTGCGCACACATCTACACAACAGACCAAATATACATTGTAACTAAATTCATCAAATTATAGGATCATTCTCCTGTGGTTCCGCCAATGTGGTATATCTAATAATGTGCGTAAAATGCCCTACTACGAGTTTCTATGTGGGAGAAACAGGACACTGCGCAAACGGATGAAATCCCATAGATTCAACATCATGCATGGATTAACGGATGCCCCTGTGGCTGGGCACTTCTGTAAAAGAGGCCACAGTATGAAAGACCTCAAGATCACTATTCTGATGGGCAATTTTCACAATCAAAAACAGCGTAAGGAGTGGGAATACAAATTCATTCAGAAATGTAATTCCCTGAATGATGGACTAATTAGGAACATGAGTTTTATGGCCAAATATAAACTTATTCCACATCACCACCCAGACTAAATCCACTCACCAGGACACTGTCAGTCTTCTCTTTATATTTTGTTTACAAGACAGTGTATTTTGTTGACTATGATGGTTCAACGACAGGAGCACTAGCAGACCAAGGGCCCTGCCTTCCTGTCCTCAGGGACTACTACTTTGACACTGTCTTGTACTGTTTGATACATTTCAAAAGACACTTTCCATTTCAAAGGACACTGTTCTCATGTTATTACAGCTATCTACTTGTGCCCATTTTACACCTCCACTATTTTCCCCCATCCCCCCCCTGTCAGTATCTGTACCTGGTCATCTGTTCAATTTGTTTGATGTTTACTGTCTCCATGTGTATATAAGTTTGTGATTTCTCAGTTTCTTTTGTAACATCCAGCCTGATGAAGAGGGATTAGGAAAGCTTGCTTAATTTTTTAATTTAGTTAACCAATAAAAGGTATCACAGCTCTACTTCTCTTCCATTAAGAAACACTAATAATGATGAAAGACAAGACAATTCACGTTTCTGTGTATTTAAAAAAAAACGTGTGTTGCTGCATTTGTGTATCTGTAGCCATTAATGGACCCTTTCTATGAGGTTACCTAGAAAACACTTCTTATGTGACGGGGAGGTCTAGAAAATACGAGGAGGGTGTAGTTAAGGCATTTTTTTAAAAATTCTTGTTGGCTAGTGTAACAGCCCCATCCAAAATGGGGCCCTGTGATTTCTAGCTATACACCTGATGGGGGACAGCCACCAGATGTTTTGTGGCTCACCACTTCCTCGGAGGTTTGGTGGTCCCTCCCTGTGGGTGTGCTGTGCTTATATAAAGATTTAATTAGTGATGCCATGAAACACACCTTACTGATACATCATGATGTTAAAATAAAGGATAAAAGAAAGGAGGAGGGGAGGGGAAGGAAGACAAAGACATGAATGATTTAAAAAAAAACTTTAGATGTTTATAATGGAGGGAAACAGAGACAGGTATTTACAAATCAATGAAACCATTCATACTCCCAACTTAAGCCTTCCCGTGCAACTGTATGAAGTTCCCCATAGGGAACCGCATGATCTGCCAAGATTTACAGACAGTCCCGAGCTCAGTCGCGGCTGGCCACCCCACAAATTCAGATATTTCTGGCCGACCGGCTGATACACGCCACTATCGGACAGAAATATCTGCTGGTGTGTACCCAGCCTAAAGCTAGGTACACACAGTCCAGATTTCTGAAAGATGACAGACAGGATCTGCAAGATCCTGTCTGCCATCTTTCAAAGATCTGCATACACACAGTCCCGAGTGTTCTCCCTATGAACTTCATAGGAGAACGCTCAGGACTGTGTGTTTCCATCGGCCACGCTAGACTCCTCTATAGGGAGTCTAGCGCGGCCGATGGAAATTTACGGCCTTTCCGCGCTCGTTTGGGAAACGCGCTCGTTCGAGAAACGAACGTACACACATAACGATAAAGCCCCTATACCGTCGGATCCAACGGTATCGGGGCTTTATCGTTACTGTGTGTACCCAGCTTAAGTTTCCATCTGTCAAAGACATGGCTACACAACCTGTAATCTGTCAAAGATTTGGTTACATACAGCCTTAAATGGTCTCCTTATATAAAGTGTAGGGAGATCATTTGGGATATAGTAGGTATAGGGAGAACGCTCAGGATTGTGTATTCCCTGATCTTTGTGAAAAGATCTGATCAGAAATAGGTGTCAGATAACTAGTCAGAAATCAATCATCTTTTATTCAAAGTAATAGTAAACTTGACCTAATATCTGATGTGTTGCTTAGGATTTACTACTCAACTCTTGAATGCATGAAAAACAAATTAAATTTTTTTAAAATAAAGTGAGGCCAGTCCCAATTCACTGTACTGAAATGCAAATCAAAAAAAACAATTTGTCAGTTCATTTGCAAGGCATGCAATAAGAGAACAAGTGAATGTTTTTCTAAGATAACATACTGTATATTTTCCAACTTGCTGTACTGTGTAGCTTGCATAAAATGCCTATAATTGTATAAATTGTATAATATATACATACACATAAGTCTATTTCTGGACACTTTTTAAAGTTATAAACCTTGTGTTTAGGGTTGGGGGGAGGTCCTCTATATTACAGAAAAGCTTAGTTATACTATATTATTATTATTATTGATTTATATAGCGCCAACATCTTCCACTTTACAATTACATAGTCATACATTACATACAGGGTAATACATGTTATACAAAGTCATACATATTACATACACAAGTAATACATAATATAAGTAAACAGAGTGAGGAGTTTCTTACAGCAATACCGTGATACAATAGGAGAGAGGACCCTGCCCCAAAGAGCTTACAGACTAGAGGATATAGGGGTGAGACATAAGGGGACGGGAATCGGTAGGCTGTATATAGATTGGCAGTGGAGTGTGAAGGCGGGTTGGATCATATTGGGTAGTGAGAGGGGTAATGTTCAGGCCAGGTTATATGCTAGCCTAAAGAGGTGGGTTTTAAGGTTACGTTTGAAGGTGTTAAGGGATGGTGAGTGAAGGGAAGACGGAGGAAGGGAGTTCCATAGCAGAGGGGCAGCACCAATAAAGTCCTGAATGCGGGCATGGGAAGAAGTGACCAGAGTGGATGAGAGGGTATATATGCACGGATCCTGTGCATTTTTCAACGATCATGGAAGTGCATAGGGAGAACGCTTGGGACTGAGTCTTTCCCACAACCACGGCCGACTCATCTGTTGGGAGACCACGTCAGCCGATGGAAATTTTAGGTCTTTTGCCGTTTGGGAAATACGATACACACCGACAATAAAGCCCTGATAACGTCTGATCTGATGGTATCAGCGATTTATTGTTATTGTGTGTACCTAGCTTTACAAAGACAGAATTATGCCCTGCTCCTTTGATACTTTCTACACAGGAAATCATTTTATTTGCTTTAGTAGATACTGCATGACTGCTTAGAGCTACTAAGTCTATTGTGTACAATAACTCCCCAGTTATTTTCTATTGAGTCAATGCCTACTATCCCATTTAAGGTATAACCAGCATTTATGTTGTTTTTGCTCAAATGCATAACTTGCATTTACCAACATTAAACTTGATTTGCCCTTTGTAGCCCAATCACCAGTTTGTAAGGTGTAGACATTTTTCACACAATTTAGTATCATCTTGCATACACTGAGATTGTACTCTCAATGCCCAACACTAGGTCATTTATAAATAAGTTAAAGTGTACCGGGACCAACCCCTGTGGAACGCCACTAATAACACTAGTCCAGCTAGAAAATGTTCCATTAATATCCACTCTTTGTAATCTATCCTTTAGCCAGTTCTCAATCCATGTACAAATAGAAAGGTCGAGACTACTGTTTCTTATCTTACATAATAATTTAGGTTTCATAATGTTTAGGACTGCAACATGTATAGACACATAACTAAGTATGAAAGATCTTTTAGCCTGATGAATCAGCTAGTTTTGAAATGCATTATTTCATAAAAAGGTAGAATTGTATTTACTTAGACTATCTCAGTGTATTATGCTAGGGAAGTCTCCTTGTGTCTAATTACTGGGAGTAGGCTAATTGTCATTCTTTTTATTAATCACTAAATTGCATTAAAATGATTACATAATCTATTTATATGCCATCTGCTTGCACTTCAAATTCCAAACTCATGACTCAAGTAATTTGAGTAATTTTTCAACCTTCAAGTGGCTTGTAGAAATGTTTACTTTAGATGTGAACAGTGGGAATAATAAAAATAGCTTTTTAGTTTTTAGGTATGCATAATCTTGTCCCCAGGAGCTCATAAGAAATATTGTGAATAAACTATGATGAATCTCTACATTGGCCTAGCATTCTAACCCACAAATAAAAAAATTGCCAGAGGCTTCACATATGTAAGCAATGATACCCTGAAACTGTGTAATTATGTTCACGAGGGGAACAAGAAACCCCTCTAAAACAAAAAAGTCCCCACAAGAAGGCACTCCTACATCAGGCTTCAAAAAATCCTAAGGTGCATAATAGAACTCTCACCCTAACTATCATAAATATACCCTTATTCACCAGCATAATATATTGACATTAAACATCATAAAACAACAAACTACACTGCCAGGCGTCCCTGGCTACAATATAGGAGCTTGTATGGGAATAAAAAGAATCTAAAGTGCGATATAGGTAAGTAACTAGGTCTTCTAAAATATAACAGTACTCACAGGTAGCAGGACTTCACGTGAGAACATAATGCACCATATAAAACTAGCAGGGTTATTCAATAAAAGTTCTTATTGTTAAAAATGGTGCTAATTTTGCCCCAACCAATCAGATGTTAGCTTTCAGATGTTAAATGATTTCTGATTGGTTGGGGCAAAATTAGCACCATTTTTAACAATAAGACCTTTTATTGAATCTCCCCCTAGATCTTACAAATGGTGTGATATCAAAAGAAAAAAATAGTATAACCAAGTAAGTACTGAACTATACTATGTACTATATCAAGCAATAGATATAAATACTGGGACTTAAGGTTACATTATAAAATTCTAATAGTAATTATTATTAGTATTATAAATAAAAGAATAATAATAAGAATTACCCCATGTAACCAGAAACATCAAAAGATACTTTTAAGGGAATAGTTCACTCGAAAAGTCAACTTTTCCTTTAATGTATTGATTGAAACCTGTGAGATTAAGGAGCAATTCCTTAGACTGGGAACACACGGCCGGACTATTTGTCCCGACCGAGCTCCGCCGAGACAAATGTCCATCGATCGCGGCAAATTCGGCCCATAGGGAACCGCACGATGGATCGGAATTTTCAGACGCGTCCAATCATCCGTTCCGTATGAACGAGCGACCGATGTTGGTCGCGTCCGGCTGCCCCACACCAGCAGATATTTTCGGACGACCGGCCAAAAGTGCCGTGATCGGTCAGTCGGCCGAAAATATCGTCTGGTGTGTACCCAGCCTAACCTCCCATTCTTCCATCAATATCTCAGGAATCAGGGACGATGGTAAATATATTTAACTTTTGCGCGATCCACCACTGCAGAACTAAAACTCTCCGACTGCTTCCTGGTTCTAATCCACTGTAGCGCACAAGGTGGCAACTCCAGTAAAATTGTACTGATCACTTTACGAGGTTCACTTATAAAAACAAAACAGTGCAGAGATTAAAGTGAACCGTATCTTAGCAAAGCTCTGTGTAATGCATTTTTAAAGGGGAATATTGGGCAAGGTTGCCAGATGAGTGAAACACGTAGGGACACCTATTAAAAACACATGTAGCATAGCTGAGTTGGAATTACTATTGTTTAATTGCAATCAGTGCAGCCCTGCTAATTACATGTATAAAGTGTGCCCCTACTAAACTAAAGTAGTGATAGTGCCATGTATATATCTTTATATCTTACCGTGTGTGAGGGGCAGCCGCAACCAAGCTCGGCCGACCATTCGTCTGGATCGGACGAACAGGGCCGCTGGTAAATCACGTTGGTTGTGCGAACTGTTGGTTGTGGGCACTATTGCAGCAACCGACAGTTATTTGTCCTTAAAAAGTGCTTGCTAGCAGTGAAAGCTCGGTCTGTACAAATAATTTACCTGTGTATACCCAGCCTAAAGGTGCCCATACATCTATAAGATTTTACTTACCCGACCGAGCACTCACCCGATGTGCATCGATGCTGCCGGAACTGCTTCTCCCGATCTTACATTCGGCCGACATGTGATCGCAAAATCCCATTCATTTTGCGATCGCATGTCGGTCGAATGTAAGATCGGGAGAAGCGGTTCCGGCAGGATCGAAGGAACATAGCGTGAGCGCTCGGTCGGGTAAGTAAAATCTTATAGATGTATGGGCACCTTAAGACCTAAACAGATATGAAATCTACAAGGCAAAGAATGATTATAATTTCTATATTGCAGGCTACATTGATTTCAGGCAAAGGCAACCCTAGTGCTGAATCGTATGAGTGAAAGAGGCTTAAAGGGCATGTCCACTGAAAAAAACACTTTACTCTAAATTGTCTACCCCCCCCCAAACCCCACTTTCATGTTATTCCCATGTTTCAAAAACGCTGCTGAACTTGCTTAGCTGACCCGGTCACTTGCTGCCACTGCTTCTGACAGCTGCTCCATTTCCTGGTTACAGCTTGTCAGTTAAGGTGCGACCAGGAAGGAAAACAGCTGTCTGCGCAGAAGTCCCCTGCTCCTGTTTTTGCACAAAACGGGATCAAAACAGGAGCAGGGGGCAGCACCTAGATGGCAAGGTGCCGGGTCAGGTAAGAAAGTTCAGGAGCGTTTTTGGAACATGGGAAAAACGCAAAAGTTTTAAAAGGTGTCCCTACATGATCAGGCATCCCTGACCTTTTAAATAGGTACACTACTAAGAAATGCATTTCCCAGAGCTGTGTTAAAATTAAGTTCACTTCATTATCCTCCCTCTTCAGTTCTGCACTATGTTGTTTTTTATACATACAGCATAAATAGACACACTCTTCCTACTCTTCAACATTTTCTTTAATAAGGTACACTGATAATAAAATGCATTGCTCAGAGCTGTACTAAGATCAGATTCACTTTTTTATCCTCCCCCTACAGTTCTGCACCATGAAGTTTCTATAAATATAGCATAAACAAACTAGAAAATGAAAGTTTACCGGGAAGTATAAACTTTGGATTTGGCTTGAAAGGCCGCATTTTGGAAGGGAATGTGTGTTTGTGCTGCAGATTTTAAAACTCAGTAATGGCATTGATGAGCACATTGTTGTTTTTTACTTATCCTTTAAATATAGCTGAATGGTTAGGTTAGTTGGTGTGTGTACTCGTGTCAGGTTGGGGGATAAAAGACTGACATTTTTAATGATTAGTCAAAATCTGTTTTTGACTATACTTACCCTTTAAATATGGTTGTCATTTAAATAAATGGGTAGCACATTTGGTTTGTGTTTGGAATTTTGATTGTAGAAAAACGCACTCTTATAGATTTTTAACTCATTTTATTTGTGACATGCTTGCGTGTGTGCACAACGTTTCGGGTGTGTCCCTTTCCTCAGGTGCATCTGGTTTGTGCACCTGGGTCAGGATGAAGTTAAAAAAAAAACTTTTTTTGATAACTGATCCAAATTTTTTTTGACTATAGTTACCCTTTATGTATGGTTGCTGCAGATATGGATAAGTAAATCAGTAGGGGTGTGTGTACTTGTGTCAGGTTGGGGGTTAAAAAAACAAACTTTTTTGATGATTGGTCAAAGTTTGTTTTTTTGACTTTAGTTAGCCTTTAAGTATGGCTACAACAGTATTGGAGGGGTAGATCAGTAGTTGTGTGTACCTGTGTCAGGCTGGGGGTTAAAAAAACAAACTTTTTTAATGATTAGTCAAAATTTGTTTTTGACTATAGTTACCCTTTAAGTATAGCTGCCACGGAAATGGAAGGGTAGGTCAGTAGGAGTGTGTAACTGGGTCTAGTTGAGGGGGTATGTCTTTTTTGTGTTTACAACCATAAAACTAACTTTTATTGAGGATAAATCAAAATAAATTTTTATTACTTTATTTACCCTTTAAGTATGGCTGCCATGGAAATGGAAGGGTAGGTCATTAGGTGTGTGTACCCGTGTAAGGTTGGGGGTATGTGTTTTTGCATGTATGACCATATAACTAACTTTTATTAAGGATATATCAAAATAATTTTTTATTACTTTATTTACCCTTTAAGTATGGCTGCCACATGAATCGAAGGGTATGTCAGTAGGTGTGTGTACCCGTGTGAGGTTAAGTATGTAGCATGGAGGCGCACTCAGACAAGATATATATCAATATTTATTGTGATAAAGCAGTGCACAACGTTTCGAGGCTTCCCCCTTCCTCAGGTGCATAAAACAACATACCATGTGATCCCTTAAATACCCACATGTCCCTATTACTAGGGGCAGGGCCATTTCATTTAAACATACTATACATAAACACATTATTGTACATAAAAACATTTTGTTATAGTAATACACAAGTGAAACTACATCATCTTATAATTTTAATATATTGTTGGATACTAAAAAAATATTATAATCATGTTAATATTAAAAGTTACTCTAAAACCATACAATTCTCTAATATCTTAAAAGGTGAAATATAATAAGGTGAAAAATACTAAAACTTGTGCATATGATTCTTCTCTACCTTTTAAGTATGGCTTCCATGGGAATGGAAAGGTAGGTCAGTAGGTGGGTGTACCTGGGTCTGTGGGGGGGGGGGTTGGTGTTTGTGTTTATGACTATGAAACAAATTGTTTTGAAATATCCACATTTGAGGATTGTTACTATTAAAGTCTATGGGAAAAAATGTCCCGAAATTTGCTGATAACGCCGTAACGCTTTAGCGGATTCCTTAGCTAGGTAATAGCACACTTCTCCTATATGCCCCGCACGTCCGTAGAGAATTTCAAGTCTCTAGCTAAAAAACTGTGAGAGGAGATACAGTCCAAAAAAGTGGAAGAATAAAACAAAAGAAAATTTGTCACTTCAAGCCAAATTAAAAACACACTTCCTACCGACCAACATTCCACTTTAAGAAGGTACACTTTCCACTAATATTGCTGCAGCTGGGATAGTTAGAGACCTTCACACTACAACACTTAAACAATGTATTGTAGGTGAAACATACAAAGACTCAGGTCTGTAGCTATGAATAGTGCAGGTTGCAAAACATGCATTCTACATGTTTCGGACCCACACTTCAACGTACGTTTTAAGGAAGGGTAAGTAGGTCAGAAATATAAAGCACACTCCCAAAAAACTCCCAACATTTGAAAACATAAAAGAAGGACATTAAAGGGGAGTGGGAGTTGTGGGCGCAATAAATGTTGGTCAAATTTTGGCCACACGCGCTTTGACTAGACCACACCCACTTTCCACGGGTTAACTCCCCCAAAAAGAGGATGTCGTTATCGGTAAATAACGGTCGTTATCGGTAAAAACCCGGTCGTTATTTTACGATAACGATCGGTATTTTACGATAACGATACCGATCTTTTATAAATAGGGCCCATGGACACATCTAAGTCATATGCATTAAAATGTAGTTTATTGCTATTTCCTACACACTGACTTCTACTAGACCAAATATAGCAAACATAGTCATAGTGCAATACAGTCTTGTTAGCATAAATAAAGTGCATCACACACATACAACCCAACATCAAACAAAAATGTTCAGGCGTCCCTGAACAAAAAACGTAGACCCACCCCCACGAGATCCACTGGTCCTCATTCCCTAATATACACGCAAAAGGTAAGTTTCAATCCAAACAGACAGCCACCTCAGTGAAAAACTAGCACAAAGAATAACATATAAGGCAGTTCTTGAAAATACCAGTATGAAATCCAGCTGGTTCCACAGACACCTCCACTCTTCACCCGGTGTGATGAACAAACACTTCCAGTCTCCCGCCGCCTCTTAAAGTAACTTGTGTCCTGGATGACTTTCCTGCTACCAATCTCACGAAGCTGAAGTTGATTTCTTATTCAAAAAAGTTGGTTTCTTTTTCAGTTCGTTTCTTATTCGCAGACTGAAGTTGGCTTCTTATTCGTATTTGAATAAGAAACTGGTGTATTGCGATAGGTAAACCTCTTTGGGCCACTGAAAAAACACTGCAGACAGACTTGTACATACCCCTGGCACATATTCCAGATTGAGTCCACCTGGCCAAATTGGTTTTTGGGCATGCAAGTTGGCACCAAAGTCTGCAAAATAGCCATTTTAGCCATTTGAATAAGAAACTGATGTATTGCAATAGGTAAACTGCTTTGGGCCACTGAAAAAACACTGCAGACAGACTTGTACATACCCCTGGCACATAATTCAGTTGAGTCCAGCCTGGCCCAAATTGGTTTTCGGCATGCAAGTTGGCACCAAAGTCTGCAAAATAGCCATTTTAGCCATTTGAATAAGAAACTGATGTATTGCAATAGGTAAACTGCTTTGGGCCACTGAAAAAACACTGCAGACAGACTTGTACATACCCCTGGCACATAATTCAGTTGTTTAGGGACACTTTTTGTTTGATGTTGCGTTGTATGTGTGTGACTAGACTGTATTGCACTATGACTATGTTTGCTATATTTGGTCTAGTAGAAGTCTGTGTGTAGGAAATAGCCTGTCCACCCTGTAAATAAGTTTTGTCACATATTAGGGTTCCTTCCCCCAGCCCCAACCGCTATAAAAGATTTTTCATAAAGTCCCCCAAAACTCTACTTACCTTCCCTCTTTCCTCCGCTGTACTGCCCAGCCCTCTGCTTGCATGAAACTGCAAGCAGGGTGCCGGACCGGCATCCGCATCCCTGATTGGCTGAGAGACAGCCAATCATGGATGCGGCTGCCGGATGCACAGAACGCCGGGGGAGAGAGGTAAGTAGAGTGCGGGGGACTTTCTGAAAAATCTTTAATAGAGGTTGGGGCTGGGGGAAGGAACCCTACTATGTGACAAAAATTCTTTATGCAAGGGGGAGGGGGAGGGAGAGGGAGGGCTGCAGTGCGCATGCCAAACTTATCCCCGAGGAGAGACAGGAGGCAGAGTCCTATATGGACTCTTCTAGGCTCCTGGTGGGCAGTTTTTGGGACTTTGGGGGGGGGGATTACAGGAGAACCATTTGGAGCAGGGATGTAAGGTAAGGATTTTATTACACTACAGAGTGGGGCCAGTATGGGGTTAAGTAATAGTTTTTGGGGTGGACATGCCCTTTAATGCATATGACTCACAAGTGTCTAGTGCCTTTGGTGGGCTTACTTATGTGTGTCCATATTCTAGAGGTACACATGCCTTTTTTATTTGCTGACACACACACAATACACATATTGATATGCACTGTGCACATTATGGGTAACAGACACTGCACCCCCTGACCCTACTAAATGCTAAGTCAATCTAGGGTTTGTTTTCAGTAACAGGCAACCTATTACCCAGTCAGTGAGGGAAGGGTTCCTGTTACTGAGAACAAACCCCTGATGGACATTAGTGTAACATGCATATTCAAACTCTGTACTAACCTAGACCCATGTGTGTTTGCTGTCTCCTCTCCACACTGTACTCTCCAACTGAGATCTACTGCAGGGTCCTAAAGCCTGCATCTTCACTTCCGGTTTTCCATTTTTTAGAGGTTGAATTTCACCAAACTTTGGGACAGCGGGAACAGCGACACACCTGTGTCTTTGTATGTTTCACCTGCAATATATTGTTTATGTATCAGATGGAGTGAAAGCCGTAGGTGAAACATACATTATTTCAGATACGGACACCCAAGATACCCAGACCTATATACATTGCACTACAACACTGCTACTAGGAAAGCATTAAAGGGGAACTGTGGTCCAAAAATGACTTCAGGTAAATTGAGGTAAATTGCTCCCCTGAGAATTTTTGCAATTTATTTCCATTGTTTATTTTGCATAGTTTTGAAGATATTTACATTTTTGTGTGTGATATGGCAGCAGCATCACCAGGTCCCCTGCACTTCCTGCTCTGAAACTGTCAGTCAATCTGTCCTGTGTCTCCTCCTCCCTTTTGCAGCCCCATGTGGCCCCGCCCACTCACGGGTGTCTAAGCCCCGCCCACTCACGGGTGCCGTGGGTTACTCAGACCCCCCCCTACAGAAAACTCTGTGGAAACAGCCTTTTCAGGCAGAGTGAGTACAGAGTGAGAATTGCCTGAAAAGGCTGTTTTCACACAGGGCTTTAGATTCTCTTATCTTCTCTGTCAGGACTTCACACAGCAGAGAGGAGGAGGGACTTCCTGTCTCCCTCACACACTGAGGGAGTCTGAGGCTGTGCTCGCCGGCGGCACTGTGCAGGAGAAGCCTCAGAAATGTCACAAGTCAGCTTCCCATCAATTAACTTTCTGGTAAGTCATTTCTGTATATCTTGGGCTGTGGTGCACGTAGAGGTAATAAGTAGAGAGTAATCACACACTGTAACCTCCAAATCCTTGCCACTCCAGATGTTTGGAAACTACAACTCCCAGCATGCTTTAGTTGGCGCCGAGTAGTGACATCAGCCAACAGAAGAGTGGATGTGGAAGCGAGCAGCCGGCGGATTACTGCACTACAAAGGTGAGTGACTCGAGTACAAGTCGAGGCTCAATGTATGGGTCTAATTAAATATAATAAAATGTTGTTTCCAAACAGGGATATCTTGGTTTCCAGGTGGTCCAATAGTATTTCCTTAATTTTGGACTTATTCATAATAACAGCTGCCAGGGGTTCTATGCTTATAGCGAGTAATAAAGGGGGGCAACCCTGTCTAATTCTATTTTGTACCTTTATTTTTTGTTATGGATAACCCATATTTCGGACTCTCATCTGTGAGCTATCATACGGTTTAAATATTGCTTCTGTGAAGACTTTTGGAAGTGTTGCATAACTTTCTCAGTTTGTGTAGTCTGTAAGGCTTTGGAATAACGATTATATGAGCTAACATTTCTGGTGGGAAGTGGTCGGCCCAATCTAGGACTCCATATTCAGCATGTTGTAGCATGAGGTTTTTGACAACCTTTGCTTGGTAACATCAGAAGCAACAATCCTCTTCTGGTCACTTAACCTCATTTTTTCAGTACAATATACAATTTTTTTTGGTGAAACTTTACATAAAGTTAAGTACCACAGAATATGCACCTGTAAATGTAAAGCATCAGGGTGTGTGTGTGTGTGTGTGTTGGATTATAAGTGCCCAGAATCCCCTCTTTCTGTTGTTTTTTGTTTCCTGAAGTTCTGGCACCTTAAGGTCACCCGTAAGTGCAAGAGGTGTATGTCTGAAATTGGATTAAAAAAATGGGAGCCAAGATACAGACATGAAAAGCATTACTTGTTTGGGGACAGGTGTCAACCAAAGGCCACACAGCAGCCACAGTACTTGGCTTAGGACACACTATGTGCACAAGGTCAGAAAGTACAAAGTATTTATAGGACAATATTTTTCTATAATGAAATTTATAACGGTAAAGGATATACAAATTTAAAATTGTGATAATATATTTATACTTGGGCCTTATACTTTATGGTCATGACACTCATTGATGACTTCTATCACCCTTACATTTTAAAATAAAGGGGAGCATCAATCATGCAGCAAAAACTATAGGAGGTAGGGAAATATAATAAAAATACAATTAAAGGACAACAATATCAAAAAAAAACATCACCCCCATTACATGTCCACACTTCCAGCAGCAGAAATCACTTACTCACATTTACAGCTGTGCTGCCCTCTCTTAGATATCACACAGCAAAGATGTGCTAAAATCCCGCCTCCTAGACGGCCCAGGGCCATGATTAACATAACACTTCTCTCTGGCTGGTGGGAATGTCTGTTACAACCTCTCTCCTCCTCCTCTGCCAGTTAAACAAACTTGAAATGCCGGTTGCTAGGATACAGCCTACATAATCAAGCTGATCAAGGGTGGGTGGAGGAGTGTTTTCTCTCATGCTAGATTTGAATGACAGTTACAGGCAGACAGAATTGTTACGCCCTTCACAGCATGGCTAATTGAAGGCAGAGAGGGGCTCGAAATCAGGAAAAAAAAATGTATGGGGAGGGCAGCATACCTTTACTCTTTCTAAAGCAATTTTTAAAAAAAATGCATTGAGGCAATACAGTTATCCTTTAAGCACTTCCCTTTATCCTTTAAGAGTTCCCTTTAAACGAAGACATGGCTAAAATGGTTGTGCACTGCTCTCACCACATCATTACACTTTCTGGTATCCCTTGATAATCCAGCACTTGCCCTAATAAATTAGATATTTCTGCCAAAATTGTGGGGAAAGATTTACACATATGCAAATTTCCACTTAATTGTTGTACTTGCTCTTTAAAGCTAAAATAAAAAGGATTAGCATAATTAAAAAAAAAAAAGAATACACTTAAAGGTATATAAAACTTGAGATGTACTAAGACAAAGTGCTGATTTAAATTAAAATTTTAAGCACAATTGAAATCATGCTGATAACAAAATATGTTAACATGTTCAAATTAAAAATTTTGAGAAGTGTTAATTTAGTGGTCCGTGCCTTCTGGCACTTAACTGCTGTTAACTGAAACTAGCCTACACTTATTTACAAAGTAAATAATTTGGCGATATTTATATGTGGAAATTCTACATTAGGTTTATTGCTTTAGGAAAAACACTACAGAATTTGCAACACAGCACCCTCTAGTGATAAGTAAATATATCACATATAATCAGATAATATATTCACTCTATTGCTTAAATTATACACTTAATTGGTTTTATTTATTATAAACCATTTTTTATCCACTGTTTTTGCACATGTTTACGCCAATTACAAGACTAACAAAATATTGCAAGGGATCTTGCATGTTATGAGTGTTAAAAATCCTCATTCAGCTGAGCAATAGAGGAAAAGGATGATTAGTTTAATGTGTAACTAAAGTGCTAAAGTGTTATATATGATTTGATCAGCATATTTAAAAGAAAACTAAAACCTAAATACATGCAAGTATTTAGCTTCTTGAGATCCCAAAATACCGAGCTTATTCACCAGTTTGCTATGTGACTGCCCGTGGCTGAATGGCATTATTTGCAGGACTAATCTAATAAGCTGCCAGCACTCGTGGTCACCTACCTGTCTTTCATTGATTTAGGTTTCTGATCATTTGAGCAAGCCTAACAAGCAGCAATTTCTTTGCAACTCTTCCTATAGCGAGTGTGTGGTGGGGCCAGTTCAACGCAGGCACAAAAGCTATCAAATGAGATCTTTGAGTTTATTCTTAATTATGCTATTTATAAAATAAATAATTTTGGCTTTTGTTTTTCTTAAAAAAAATAAAACATTTACAGTACCACAGATACTGAATTACCCCAATAAAGCTGAGAACAGTGTATAACTAAATGTATGGTAATCAGAATATTGGCACAGGTAAGAACAGTGGTGACCACTATAAAACATAGAGCCAGACTAAAATTATATTATGCTGTGTGACTTCTGTGTTCTTGCTTCCAGATTCCCCGATGTTCAGCTTCAGCTCAAGGGCTAGGCCACACTGGCTTGTTTCTCACACACTTTTTTTTAATCATGTGTTTTTATCGGTTAGCATTTTGCAATGAATAGAACAGGAAAGGATATATGGCTAAAACCGTATTTTTTTAGGTATAGGGGGGTTTATAAATATTTGCTATTTGATTTTTTGATTTTATAATAAAAATACGTTTTTAGCCATATATCCTTTCTTTTTCTATTTATTGCTAAATGTGAGACTTTAGGATAGGCTTACACAGATAACGGGGTTTTTGTGATTGATGTAATCGGTTAGCATTTTAAAAATCACATGGCAGTTCATTACAACGTGGGTGGCCATGCTGTATGCACTGCACTGGTTTTTAGAGCACGTGACCACCATTTTATGTGCGGAGCACGTTCTCCGATAATGGAATTTTGGGAAAACTGCATTGCAAATGAACAGGTGCATGTGTATTGCAATTGTTAGCATCCACTGTAATGGATGATCCACAGCCCAAGTGACTCCCTTTGTCAATGCAAAAGGATCAATGCAGAAATTTATTTGATTTTTAGTATTATTCAGATGTATTTAATGACTATTTCCAAACTGACTTTTTGTGTGATCCATAAATTAACATTGTATTCTGCAGTTATGTATTAATCTATATAGTCTAGATTGCTCATACTTATCTGGTTGCCAAGATCAAGTAGCCCTTTCAACAACACTATGGTTTGAATCACAAAATAAAGAAAGTCTGGACAGCAATAAAAATAAATTGCATTACAAAAAGATGAATTTCATGTTGCAGCCAGTTAATGCTTGGCAACCAAACTGTATTTTAGGTTACAGCAAGGCAAAATAAGCAAATAACACCCACACACAAGGGAAGAATAAAGTCCAACTGGTTCACAGATTTTTATGTTTAACCTGCTAACATCTGAGAGAAATAGAGAAATTTTCCAAATGGGATTTGTTCTTTTTTAATTAAATAAAAATATCAGCGAGGGGATTTTTACATTTTTTTTTTTTAAACAAAACTTGCAGACAAGAAAATGCTCCAAAAATATAAAAAAAAAAAAAAAAAAAAAAAAAAAGAAGACACCCCCCCAAACTATATATATAGATATATAATGCTAGAACACATTCTATGTCTTTAAATACAGTTCACAAGGCAGTTACTGGAGCAAAATAGCACAACCCGGTCTTTGAGTGAACAAAGTTACATATTATTTACCAGCAATAAGTAAATAATAGTGTTAAATGAACAGGATTCCCTTCATAAACTGCCAAAGTAATGGATTTCATGTAGTTCTTTCCTTCCAAGACTTATTTTATTGTCTTGCTCAGATTGGAAAATCCAATGCCGACACAGGTCAACAGCACCTTTTCTGCTCCTTTACGTTCTTCAAAGGTCTTGCTTTCCAGCTTAAACACAACTTGGAAAAAACTCCGTAAATGTCGCAGAAACTCAATTCTGTTTGAAAAAAAAAAAATATTTTGAAGTTATATTAGGAACAATGTGCCAGAAAGCATTCGATTTTACACAAAACGCTCAACTTCAACAAGATTTTTACATTCTTTTATGAAAAGGGATCAGTGTCATAAGCAATGACTTTTATAGTAAGAGATGGACTGACAGCCAAAGTACTGTTAATGTATGATATTTATGGATTATTAAGTATGTAAATACAAGCATGAATAGGTTTACCAGCCTGTAAATAAAAATAGAATGGAGCAAAAGGAGGAACATTAGTCTAAAATATTTTATTTATAATAAAAAAACAAAAAAAAAAAAAAAAAAAACCCTGGATGATCTTACTAAAAAAAGTTCTTACAAAAAAAAAATTAAAAAAAATAATGAACTAGGAATAGTTCAGAGCCGATATATCAACCAATAATCTATGAAGGCAATAACAAACGTTTGTCTGTGCTACTAATTTGCAGTAACCAATCACGGTGGCTTTTTTACTGGGTTGCTGCAGTTAGATTAAAATGGATTGCTTGATGCAGATTTAAAGCATAGGCAAACTTTTGCACCTAACATTACATCAGGCACGGTTTCTGTTAGTAGGCTGTTTCTTATATGTGACTTATGATTTAAAAGTAGTAATTGCATACTCACAACCTTTCATCCTATCAAAGGAGAGAAAAGGTGAGACCACTAGTTGTCAGTCTCTTGATGGCACCACCATTCTTCAGTTATCACAGTACTGTACCTTTTACATACACAGTACCGGTACCATGATAACCGAAAAAGGACAGTTCACATTCTCACCTCCATGCTGGACATGATGTTTCGCAATGTATGCTTGTTAAGAAACTTTACAATTTCTTTAAATAAACACCCCAAGAAAAGATAAAAAAATAAACATTTAAAAAAAATTGTTCTATTATCTGTAATCAGCACATTAATTATATTGTGATTACCATCTTATATGAAGCTTGCAACCACAAATGATTAGCTAAATTTTCATTTGTAAACAACATGACTTTGTACTAATATCTTCTACTTAAAGGAGAAATGTGATGTTAACATGACTTCTAGTCATATAAGAGGCAATGTTTATACATTTCTAGTAAGCCTTTCAATGTAACTTAGCAGCAAGGCAGAGACATGCAGCCTCAAAAAAAACCAGAAAAAAATGAAATTACGATGGGGTTGATGAATGGGTAGGGGCACAGTGTATAACATTTGTAGAAAACAGTTTTTGGCATCAGAGCCCCTTTAAACAAAAGGCTGCTAGCTATAACTGAGGATTAAGGTGAGTTATGGTAAATATTCTGCAACGGCTTACGTGTAGGGTGACAAAGGTCCAAGCAGAACTTTCGAAACATCCTGCTGTCCAAGGGTCATAAGCAGCAAAGCCAGGCTCTGATTTAATGAATCCACGCAACCTCCCTGTAAACAATGACAACAAATTAAAGGATATCCAATTACACATGCTTTGAAGGAAAGCAAACTCAAACAGTGATGTGTACAACACACATACATTTTTTGTGACAGTAATTTAAGTGCTTAGGTCAGTGATGGTGAACCGTTTAGAAACAGTGTCCAAACTGCAACCCAAAACCCACTTTTTTATTGCAAAGTGCAAACACAATAATTTAACCTGAATATGGAGGTTTCAGTTTAGAAAAAACAACCCAGATTGGAAGATAGACAGATACAGTAGATAGAATCAATTACAGATTACCTTAAAGGGGAACTGTGGTCCAAAAATGACTTTAGGTAAATTGACAGGAATTGCTCTCCTGAGAATTTTTGCAATTTATGGTCACTGTTTATTTTGCATAGTTTTGAAGATATTTACATTTTTGTGTGTAATATAGCAGCAGCATCACCAGGTCCCCTGCACTTCCTGCTTTCTGCTCTGAAACCATATCAGCGGATGACAGTCAATCTGCCCTGTGTCTCCTCCTCCCCTTGCAAGCCCCCCTGGTCCCTCCCACACATGGACCCTCCATTTGCAGGTCCTCTTTGGCCCAGCCCACTTGCGGATGCCGCGGTCCCGCCCACTAGCGGGTTCCGTGGGACATTCAGACCGACACCCCCCCCCCTTTTCAGGCAGTGAGAACTCGGCCTGAAAAGGCAGTTTTCACATAGTGAGAGAGTAGAGTGAGTACTTTCACTGTGAGGACCTTCACTTCACACAGCAGGGAGGGGGAGGGACTTCCTGTCTCCTGTCCTGTCACTGAAGTCTGAGGCTGTGCTCGCTGGTAGCGAGGTGGAGGAGCAGCCTCTGGAATGTCACATGTCGTCATCCTCTTACCCATTAACTTTCTAGTCATTCATTTCTTTATATCTTGGGCTCTGGAGCACATAGAGAGGTGGTTGATGGCTCGTTTTAAAGGTAGAAAACTGGCCTTTTCAACTTGGAGACCACAGTTCCCCTTTAACTCTACATTACCACACAGGGGTTTAAGGCATGGTACACACACCGTTCAACTCATCCGACCAGTCAGCCAGGAAGGATTGTCAGTCGCAGCAATAGTGGCCGACAGTTTGCAAAGACCGAGCATGCGGTCAACAGAGGACCTCATTAACCGCCGTGGTTTTCAGACATGTCCAATCATGTATTCCTCCAGTTCGGATGGACGAATGGTTAGTCGTGTCTGAAAAACCATGCAATTATTTCAGATTAATACACTGAACTATCGGTCGATCGGGCAGATATATTGCATGTGTGTACTATGCTTAAGATCCAAAACATTATCAAGCAAGAATTTAAGATCCAAAACAGTGACCATTAACCCCACATTATTAGACAAGTGTTTGAGATCCAAAACAGGGACTCAAGCAGAGCTGAACTATAAATCACAAACATAAAATATTTTGGGTAACAAATCCCCCCCCCTTTTTTTGTGGTTTTTAGTGGTATGGAGCCTTTTTCTCCCTAAATATCATTCAATTAAAAGGAAATTAATTTGCATGACCGATATTGTTAACTAAACTAGTAAGAGGGACAAACTCCATGGGCTTTGTTTACTTGCTATTACATAAGGCACATAACTCAGTAAAAAGAAACATTCGAGATATAAGGACATCACAAAAAAAATATTTAAAATTAGTTCTCCAATGTTGCCACACACCCCCCCTCCCCCCCATGATTCCTCAGCCTCCACCACCACCACCACCAGGCTAGGACCCTGCTTGAATTAAAAAAACTTCTATTTAGCATAAATAACTTTAAATATGCACGGTGTAGTCCGCACCCTTCATGATGTGTTCATCCATCAATGACAGAGAAAAGGACTAGCCCATATAATTAAGCAACTAAACCTGTACAAGGAAAAGAAAAGAAAGAAACTGCAGCAATATGGCAACAGAGGTGCACTTCCCGAGCCCTGGCTAAGGGGTTTTATACAATTCAATAGTTCATCATGAGAAATGTGCTTGATTCTGATTGTTTGAATTTAATATATTTGTTTGCATTTGCACCATTTTAAGTGTGCCACTGCAGATTGAACTACTGAAGATTCTATATGGAGCATGGGTGGGAATAGAGGCTCCAGATAGAACTATATATTTGAGCATTCATTTTTTTTAAGGTTTTTTGTTGTAGCAACATTTTCTTACAATATTTACAAATACAGTTATAAATGTGAAGAATTGCCTGTAAGTGCATTATGCTAGCGATGTTCTTTATCATTAAAATGTAAGACAATTCCATAACTTTTAAAGCCTGGAACAGTCTTTTCCTACATAAAGAACCATAGGGGTAATGCAATAATGCCTGCAAAAGCCGCCAAGTCAGTTTAAAACTCACACTACACGATGTATTGTTTTTTTAGCACTGACTTTAAAAGCATGAGGCCAAAAGCAGAGCGCTTTTATACAGGGCACAGAAGTCTGAGGTGACTTAATATCTTTATCAATTTACAGTAAGGGGTACATTATCCATTATAACCCACCCCTCCTTCACCCTCATTAAGGGCTAGGCCACACTGCTGCGTTTTTTTTGCGTTTGCGCTTGCGTTTGCGATTGCGCTTGCGATTTTTCAAAATTATTGAAAACGCGGCAACGCAAAAAAAACGCGCGTTTTTCGATGCGTTTGCGTTTGGCGTTCTGCATTTTTAATCGCAATCGCATGCGATTTCCTATACTTATTGAAGAAATCGCAAGCGCAAACGCAAAAAAATCGCACATGAAATCGCATGCGATTGCGTTTGCGTTTCAGTGTGGCCTAGCCCTTAAAGACATTGCTATGTTTCCTATTGTGCAGTCCTTAGGCTGCTTAGAGGCTAACATCACACTCCTAAACACCCCCCACCCACTCACACACCTTTACTTTTCTTTCAGGCTCAAAAGCTCTCTGTCACATCCACAGCCCCCTTTCCCCTCAAAACCTCCGACCCCCCCGCCTCCCTTTCTGGCTGGTCCATTCCCAAAAAATATATACCACACTGTTATTACCATCCTCCATTTCCTTTCTCCTGTGCTTAGTTTCTTTCCTTCCCCCTCATTACTGTGTGATGTCCTGCCCAGCAGCTTTACAAGGTCCCCTGACCCTTCTTCTCGAGTGTAGAAGCTGTTCAGACCACCCACCTGTGATCCAGTGTTTAGCAGCTTTGAGACCGCACCCCCTCTACTCCCTCGGACATGTACCAACCTTCCGGCTTCTCAGACTTCCTTCATGACCTTTGAACTTACATCAAAGGGTAAGTTATCTGCAGTTCAGTGTTATAATTGGTGCGCTACTACGTAGTTGCGTGCTGATTCTAAGAATATTTATTGGTTGCCCCCATGTGGGGCAAGTGGAAATATATTCTAATGATAGGGAGTCTTGGTGGTACAGGAAATCAGTATATCTGCAGATCTTTTTTAACTGTGTAACTATTTAAATTTATACAAGGCAACAGTTTGGTTCTAGATATGGACCTTACTACAAATTGTGTGTTTGTGTACAGATTATACAGCATACACTGTACCTATGGTGAAAACTGACAAAATGTGTTGAAGGACTACAGTATTCTGGGAAAATAAAATATTTATAGTTATTTTCCCAGAATACTGTAGTCCTTCAACACATTTTGTAGAAAAGAAAATCGGAAGCTCCACTTTATATAGTAACACCATGTGTAGCCCATCATTAGACAATGTACCTCTTCCCTCCCGGAGCTGACCCTGGAGCGGCCATCTGTTTGAATGTACCATTACCTCATCATTAGACATTGTACATAGAACTGTACCATTACCCACCAGTATACACAATACATAGTGCTAATTGTGCTGTTACCCCATCATTATACACTGTACGTAAAACTAATGTACCATTGCCCCATTGTTAGACACTGTACATAGAAAGAACTATACCATTACCTAATAATTATACACTGTATATAGAACTGAATCATATCTGTTGTATTCAATTAGATCAACTGGACTTGAAATGTAGTTCTTGAAGACGTTTCGCTAGTCATCCGACTGGCTTTCTCAATTCAGAATGACTTGTACAAGAATCTGTGGCAATTATGTACCCTGGAAAATCCCAATTAGCATATCACAGCCAGGTGTTAAGGGTGTGATTAGATAGTGGCTAAGAGGTGTTATAGGAACGCCCAGAGTAAGGTGTTAAAACAGCATTGTACATGGCAGACAGTTGGTGTCGAACCCCCCCACCTCTATTTAGGCTTGGTTTCTTTATTTTCACATAAATGGCCTCCTTAACACCTCTCTTGAACGAGTCACGTTCCTTCGCCAGTATGTTAACATTACAATCTTCAAAGGTATGTCCTTTATCCTTAAGATGCAGATACACGGCTGAGTCCTGACCCGAGGAATTGGCTCTTCTGTGCTGGGCCATACGTTGATGCAGTTGCTGTTTGGTCTCCCCCACATACAAATCAGAGCATTCTTCACTGCACTGCACCGCATATATGATGTCGCTTTTCTTGTGTTTTGGTATTGGGTCTTTTGGATGTACCAATTGCTGCCTCAGTGTGTTGTTCGGTTTAAAGCAGACAGGGATACGATGTTTTTTGAAAATTCTTCCTAATTTCTCGGAGACCCTTGCTACATATGGGATGACCATGTTCTTCCTCCTGTCTTGCTTTTCCCCTTCACTGTTGGTATTTGTGTTCTTTTCTTTCCTTCTACTTCTTTTGACAAAGGCCCAGTCTGGATATCCACAAGTTTTAAGGGCTATCCACAAGTTTAAGGGCTCCTCCTTCACAAATACCAACAGTGAAGGGGAAAAGCAAGACAGGAGGAAGAACATGGTCATCCCATATGTAGCAGGGGTCTCCGAAAAATTAAGAAGAATTTTCAAAAAAACATCGTATCCCTGTCTGCTTTAAACCGAACAACACACTAGGCAGCAATTGGTACATCCAAAAGACCCATACCAAAACACAAGAAAAGCGACTCATATATGCGGTGAGTGCAGTGAAGAATGCTCTGATTTGTATGTGGGGGAGACCAAACAGCAACTGCATCAACGTATGGCCCAGCACAGAAGAGCCAATTCCTCGGGTCAGGACTCAGCCGTGTACTGCATCTTAAGGATAAAGGACATACCTTTGAAGATTGTAATGTTAACATACTGGCGAAGGAAGTGACTGGTTCAAGAGAGGTGTTAAGGAGGCCATTTATGTGAAAATAAAGAAACCAAGCCTAAATAGAGGTGGGGGGGTTCGACACCAACTGTCTGCCATGTACAATGCTGTTTTAACACCTTACTCTGGGCGTTCCTATAACACCTCTTAGCCACTATCTAATCACACCCTTAACACCTGGCTGTGATATGCTAATTGGGATTTTCCAGGTACATAATTGCCACAGATTCTTGTACAAGTCATTCTGAATTGAGAAAGCCAGTCGGATGACTAGCGAACGTCTTCAAGAACTACATTTCAAGTCCAGTTGATCTAATTGAATACAACAGATATACCATGACCTGGATGAATGAGAACCTTCACAACATAGAACTGAATCATTACACAATCATTTCACACTGTACTTAGTGCTAATTGTGCCATTACCCCATCAGACACTGTATTAAGAACTAACTACCATTACCCCATGATTAGTCACTGTACATAGAACTAATTGTGCCATTACCCCCATCATTAGACACTGTACATAGAACTAACTGTACCATTACCCCATCTTTGGAGACTGTCATAGTGCCATCTGTACAATTAGCCCATCATTAAAACACTGTTCATAGAACTAATTGTTCATTACCCCATGATTAGACACAATGTATAAAAGCATGATCCTGCATACTCGTACCTTCCCAGGTCAGAGACCACAATGCTGTACTACGGTGTAATCCGAACAGTTTTAATATAGTATTATTGAAATATACAAGAAACCATGAACACCAGTCTTAATGATATATGGTGTTTATTGAAAGTTAAAACACCATGTGAAGTTTCGGTGCGAGGAACCTTCATCAGACATGTACCAATATATAGCCAAAAAATGTCAAATGTTCAATAATTATTATTCCAAGTGACTTGTTTTCTTATTTTAATGTCTTAATTTGTTAGGATCCCATGTCAGTGAATAAACGAAGGAGCCAAGGAGCCTCCAGGTACAGTATAGAAAACAATTATTGGTCTGTGAAAGCCATTTCACCATCTGAAACTATTTGACTTTGGTTTCTTTACAGAGCTTTGCCTCAAGTCAGTCCGGAATAGTCAAATCCATTTTTAGAGTTTCTATGAGGATATCGAGAATAGCATTGGAAAGAAACTACTTCAATGCCAGAGAAATCTGGGGAATCCCCAGGTATAATATGGGGGAAGAAGGTGGTCTAACTTTTTTTTTTTATTATTTTTTTGTAACTGTTCATCACACACCAAACTGAGTCCTTCGGTATATATAAACACTGCAGAATGATACTTTTATCTTGGTCTTTAAACAGATTATTAACAAACATGTAAATATAAAACTCAACCCTCATAGGATTGTACAAAAGTAAACTTTCTTTAGCCAATTCAGTGGCCCTGAAGTAAAGACCTTGTGTTGGATACTCAAGAAAATATTGAGTTCAAGATCAGATCAAGATCATGTGGAGTGATTTCTCCTTACTGGAACCACTAGAGGTTTATTCTTGCTACTTAAACTACATACTGTATTGCAGTGATTTTATACAAAGATCTTAGCAGGGCCATATGATTACCATAACAATTAAAGGAGAAATAAAAAGGTTATACAACTCCCAGCCTCCTTTTCGGTTAATGTTCCTTCTAAATTTTTTTATTAGCAATATAGAAAGATATAGATCATCTATATAGACATACAGGGAGATTCAATAAAAGTTCTTATTGTTAAATGGTGCAATTTTGCCCCAACTAATCAGATCTTATTTAAAGAGTATGTCCACCCTTAAAAAAAATTTTTCACCAAACATTCCCCCTGTCCCCCCAGCCCCAACGCTATGTTAGTAATATCAAAAATGCCCAAAACTTACTTACCTTCCCTCTTTCTCCGCCGCGCTGCCAGGCCCTCTGCTTGCGAGAAAATGCAAGCAGAGGGGCGGGACTGGCAGTCGCGTCTGTGATTGGCTGAGCTGCAGCCAATCACGGACGCGCTGCCAGGAGTTCAGTGTGGCGGAGGCAAGAGGGAAGGTAAGTAATGTTTTGGGCATTTTTGATATTACTAACATAGCGGTTGGGGCTGGGGGACAGGGGGAATGTTTGGCGAAATGGGTTTTACACTAGGGGGAGGGAATGCTAATCGGAGGGAGAGAGAAGGGCTGCAGTACGCATGCCAAACTTCTCCCAGAGGCCAGATAGGAGGCAGAGTCCTATGGGACTCTGCTATCCTCCTGGTGGGCAATTTTTGGGACTTTGGGGGGGGGTGGGGGTGGACATGCCCTTTAACATATAAAGGAAACATTTGATTGGTTGTGGCAAAATTAGCACCATTTTTAACAATAAGAACTTTAATTAATAACCCTGAAAGTTATTGTACTACATACCATATTACTTATATTCCCACAGATGTGTATGTGCACCTACTTTAAAGGGCATGTCCACCCTAATAAAACAAAATTCCCCATATTATGCCTTCCCCCAGCCCCACCCCTATAAATAGTTTTAAGAAAGTGCCCAGATCTTTACTTACCTGCCTCTCTCCTCCACGCACTGCCCGCCTTCTGCTTGCAAGACACTGTAGCAGGGGCGGGACCGGCAGCCATGTCCGTGATTGGCTGCCTCTCAGCGGCTGCCGGCTTCTCAGAATGCCGGGGGAGAGAGGGAAGGTAAGTAGAGTTCTGGGGACTTTCTTAAAAATGTTTCTTAGCGGTTGGGCTGAGGAAAGAAATACTAATACATGGCCAAGGGTTTCAATGGTAGGGGGAGGGATCGCAAAACGGGAAGAAGAGATAGAAGGGCTGCAGTGTGTGCATGCCAAACTTCTCCCGGAGTGTGAGACAGGAGGCAGAGTCCTTATGGACTGCTATCCTCCTGGTGGGCAGTTTTTGGTACTTTGGGGGAGGGGGGGAACTACAGGAGAAACCATATGGAGCTCGGATTTGAGGTAAGGATTTTATTACACTACATGGTGGGGCCATTAGTGGGGGGGGGGAGATTATAGTTTTGGGGGTGGACATGCTCTTTAATCCATGTGCAGCCGGCTGAGTTTGTACATGTGCCCTTGTTCCAAGTGTGTCTACCCATGTTGAGGCCCTAAAACTTGGAATTACAGCTCATTTCCATTAAATTTCTATTTTGGTTTGGTCCGGCCCTGCCATCTTCACTAGGAAGATAGTAGTAACGGAGGTTGAATAAAATATACATCCATCTAGTCCAATATTTACACCCTCCTCTTAAACCGTACCTAAGGTACGGTTACCTCTAGGAAGGCAAAACAAAAAAAACACCATGGAAAGACATACGCTTTCCAATGCATTAACTGCATTTTCACATATGACTGGGCCTGCACTGAAGGGGCAGGTTGGACAAATAAATTTAATAGCTATTGGCTGCACATCCACCCTGGGTAAATCAACTACTAAACAAAAAAAAAACCCTCTTTATATGCTTATCCTTCCAACTATGTAACATTACTATAACAAGGCTACTGATGACTGTGGAATACGCGTAGTCAATTTTACTGTATTTGCAGTTTGAAAATACGGTAGACGTTTCCCTAGTAATCCGACTTCAAGTCCAGTTGATCTAACTCAATACCACAGATATACTATTACCTGAATGAGAACCTTTAACAAGCATCCTTTCTTACAAACTGCAATTACCCTGCAGGTGTCCATTAATTCCAACAGAAGGTTTGATACCAATGTTGATGTCCCTTTGTTCTTGTTAACATTCTTATGGTTTTTTTTTCTGTATTCAAAAATCTAATACAACCATTTTGTTTGAACAGAAAGTAAATAACCCTTTTTTGTAGAAATAGATATATTCGCTATGTAACATAACAAATGAAAGTCTACACCAATGTTCTTATGACGGCAGTAACATAGTTTGTGCCTCCTCACCAAAGAGGAAGAGAAACTGCAAAAAATAAAGTTACTTACCCCAATGTATCAAAGAGCATCCTGAGAAATCAGTGTTTAAAACACAATTGCATAGACTATTCTGTATGACAGGGCTGGAACAATCCCAGGAGTTCAGTAGCCAATGCCTAGAAATTTACAGCTGGCAATTTAGTTTATATTGTGTTTTCTATTGGTGACCTAAAAGTTTGATTGGCCCTTAAAGGTGTCAACATCTGCTAAGGGTTGTCATGTACTGTAAAATACACTAAATGGAGCTAATACTCCTAACACAGTACAATACATGGGATAATTTGTTGTTATTATTGTAATAGTTCTGTGCAGTAATTAAAATATATATTTTACAAAATATAACAGAGAATAAGATCCTCCATAGCTGTATACAAGGGTAAATCATTTTCCAAATGACATATCTATTTTAATTTAGGAAATTCTCAGACCAATTTGATCATGTTAAAGTCCATCTATATTATATTTATACCACTATTTTAGTAACCAAATAGTAAGACCACCACACAACTGTGTATTGCACATCATATAGAAGCCAACTTATCTAGTATTATGTATTTATACAACAAGCAGAGAGTTTCCATTTACAAACTCTAAGTAACCTGCATTTAAGCAGACAGTGCACATTAATGCTGATTGGAACTTTTAAAGGGCATCCACCCCCAAAACTATAATCCCCCCAACTACTGGCCCCACCATGTAGTGTAGTTTAATCCTTACCTCACATCCCAGCTCCATAGGGTTTCTCCTGTAGTCCCCCCCCCCCCAAAGTCCCAAAAAATGACACCAGGAGGCTAGCAGAGTCCATATAGGACACTGCCTGCTAGCTGGCCTCAGGTAGATTTTTGCCATGCGTACTGCAGCCCTTCTCCCCCCTCCCTCCCCCTCCCTCTCCCTCCCGTTCTACTATCCCTCCCCTAGCATAAAACCCCTTCAGTAATGATTTCCCCCATGTCTCCCAGCCCCAACCGCATATTTTTTTTTTTTAGAAAGCTCCCCAAACTCTTACTACCTCTCCTCTTTCCTCCGGCAGTGAGCTGCCGGCAGCCGCGTCTGTGATTGGCTGCCGTCAGCCAATCACAGACGCGGCTGCCGGTCCCGCCCCTCTGCTTGCATTTCCTTGCAAGCAGAGGGCCGGGAGCGCGGCGGAGGATCGAGGGGATAAGTAGAGTTTGGGGGGCTTTCTAAAAAAAAAATATAGCGTGTTGGGCTGGGAGCCCAGGGGGATCTTATATGAAAAAATAATTTTAGGGTGGACATAGCCTTTAAACCAAGTTTATGTCCTTTTGCCATAACCTCTGAAGATTTTACTTGGTACTACAAATTATAATTTTTACAAAACAACGATTCATTCCTGAGCATTTCTAAAATCTTACAATAATAACAATATTAAGATCTACTATCAGGGGCGTATCTAGGGTATAAGAAGACAGGGTCACTTTTGGCACTCCATGCGCCGCGCGGTGGAAATTTTTTTAGGCCACGTTCCCTTTCTCCGCCCCCAATTAGGCCACCACCCGCTATGTACTTAATAGAGCTGGCCACAAAGACAGACAGACAGATAGATAACCACAGACCACCACAGCCCGACAGTGATAAACAGACAAGACAGTGAAATAGACAGAAAGAGATAGATATAGAGTTACAGAGAGACACAAATTAATGACACAAAGACACAGTAAACTGGCAATTTCATTATATACTGGTAGCAATTTGGTCATTTTAATTACTGTTGTGTTCAGTTGTAGTCAAACGCTTGCCCACACCTTTGGCCAGGGGACCTTCTTGTACCTTCTACATGGACCTCTGCACCCATCTATCTCTATCTGTCCCTCTCTCTCTCTGTATATTTTCTCTATCTATATACTTCCTCTTGTTTTTACTATGTCTATCTGCTTTTTGTCTGTCTCTGTCTCCCTATCAATCTATCCATCCACTCTGCTATCTATCTATCTATCCCCACTCTGCTATCTATATCTATTCCTCCAACTCTGCTACTATATCTATCCATCCAACCTGCTTCTATACTATCCATCCAACTCTGCTATCTATATCTATCTATCCATCCACACAGCTATCTATATCTATTACTGTTTACTGTTGTTGTTTTTATTGCTTTACTGCGTATAGTTCACCCTATATGCTTATCCTTGTTTTACATTCCTAACATAATAGGATTTCCAAAAAAAGGTTTTAACTATCAACTTTAAAGATGGGATGCACACTGTGTTATTTAATACTGCTTACCTGAGGAAGAGAGGTGTATCTCTCGAAAGCTTGTCTGTAAAATGAACTGTTAGGGCTAGGCCACACTGCTGCGTTTTTTTTGCGTTTGCGATTTTCAAATTATTGAAACGCGGCAACGCAAAAAAGCGATTTTTCGATGCGATTGCGTTTTGCGTTCTGCATTTTAATCGCAATCGCATGCGTTTTCCATACTTATTGAAGAAATCGCAATCGCAAACACAACGAAAATCGCACATGAAATTGCATGCTATTGCGTTTGAGTGTGGCCTAGCCCTAAGTTCATAATAAAAAGGTATCACCTTATCCTACCTTATCCTTTATCCTAAAGTTGTACAGTAATTATTTCAAATTACTTTATTTTAATATATTGTTTTGATTTGTGACCATCTGCAGAAGGACAATGTCAATAAGGTATATAAAACCAAAAAAGCTGCAAGAAGTCTAGAAACTTCAAGTAAGTAAAGGGGGGGGGGGGGGGGAAGAATCAGTGATCTGTGCTTATACCCATTCAGGAGCCCAGTACAGTTATATACCAACACTGCAGGGGGGGGGGGGGGGCTCCATTATTTTTCCCTACAAACTGTAATTTTCTATTCACGATCATTTCCCAGTAATCTCTTACTTAATACTAGATAGGGGTCCTCAAACTATGGCCTTCAGATGTGTGAGAACTACAACTCCTAACATTCCCTGGTTTACCTCTGTATTAGCGGAGCTGTAGTTTTTCCAACATCTGGAGGGATCCCTGCACTGGAAACTTAAGGTAGCTTAGTCGACTTCCCTCCCGACATTTCTGCACATTTTAAAAACTGTCTGGCCCAATCATTTTCGGATCGATATCATGATCTGGCTGGGAAATATTGTTGTAATGGCAGCAGTTATAAACACACCGTACTGATTGAAATGATCAATACTTATTCATATTGGATCAATTGTTAAATTGATTTAACATAGGATTATATGGCTAACATTATACCGACTAGTAAGGGCACGGCCACACTGTGCCGTTACGCAATCGCACACTAATCGCATGCGATTTCATGTGCGATTTTGTTGCGTTTGCGCCTTTTCATTATAAAATTGCATGTGATGCGATAAAAATGGCGGAACACAAAATCGCAATCGCATCCAAAACACGGTTTTTCGATGTGCTGTGTGCTGCCGTTGATTTCAATGTTGGAAAAACCACATGCACAAACCCAAAAAAACCCCGCAATAGTTGGCCTAGCCCTAATACAAATTAGGATAATTTATTCATAAACATAAAGTGTATCTGTATATTCATAAATCCCACTTTCGTATGTTCTGTATATACAGCTCTTATAGAGAACCTCTTGATTACTATATTAGACTATACATTACAGTGTGTATGGTTTGTGTGGTTGTTATGGTTCTAGAATTTCATTTTTATTTTTGCAGCCAGCCAATTACCAACTCTATTTGTTAGGTTAAATCCAATGGTCTTGTAAAACAGAGAAAGATGAAACTTCATACGGTAAGTCCATTGCACTTAGTGTATTTGTAACATTAACAATGGTACAAATGTTAAATATTGATTTGAACTTACTATAAATAACCTAAAAGGTCCTTGTGCTTTGTAGTACACCACACCAGTGTTTTGCAATAAACATTGCAATGAATGACTTCTATTTTTAGTCTGAAAGAATTTGGTTTAAGTAAACAGAATTTGTAAAATATTGGGATCAACCATATATTTATTTTTATATATATATATAATATATATATATTAATTATATTTTATAGAAAGTATATTTTTTTGTGCTTTTTTTTTTTTATCCAGTTTCTAAATTATATTGGAGCTTATTTAATAAGAGGTGCAAAAATGTTGTTTGTGCAGGTATCTGGAACATCCAATCAGATTATAGCAATGTTTTCTAACTTTATTAGAATTATCTGACTTGGATAAGAATTATATGGTTGCTGCAAGTTAACAGCCCAGGAAAATTTTTGCACCTCTTATTAAATAAGCCTTAATATGTTAAAAGGATTAGGCTGTATTACCAAGCATACTTTCTCTAATTTATCTCCCATTCCCAAATATGCCTTGTAATCACCTATATATACACATCCACTACTGAAATATTAAGGTTTATATAGGGATGTACGCTTCTGCTGGCTGTGACTGGTTTATCATCATGGACCATGCATACTGATTCTCGATTATTTCCTATGAGTTGTAAGAAGATCTCATGCACATCTAAAAAAAAAATTTCCAACAGTTGTGAAGAATATTGTAAGAAAGAAAGAGCCCAAAAATTGCATGGTAATGCCATTAACCATAGTTTATTTATAACATCACAAATTGTAAATATCAATTTAACCTTACTAATAAAGCTAAATGTACATTGTACTTTGAAATGCACCATACCAATTTAATCAATAAAACTTTTTAAATATTTCCTCACATTATTAGCATGAAAGACCTGCTATCTCAATAAAGTATATTGCTTTTAACTTACTTGGATTCCGGTACGTTTGTGGTGTGCATGCCTTTGGGGGGAAATGAGCTCACCTAAAAGTACAGTTCTAAATGGCAAGTAAATCCTGATGCTGCCAACTTTTAAACTAGTGTGTTACCAATAAAGCCTGCGACTGCAGGGGGCCCAGGAGTTAAGAGGGCCCACAATCCATTTCCTAGCCAATTCATGGTCATCTGTCTTTAAACAGCTGATTGTATGTATGAAGTAAGAATACACGCAATCAGCTGTTTAAAAGACCGAACCATACCAGAAATTGACTTTTTTTTACAGCTGACTGCAAGTATCTTTACTGTATACACACGCAATCAGCTGTTAAAATGGCAGTTTTAATGGCAATACTCTGGGAAAGTCTTCTGGTTCTTGAAGTTAAACATCTGAAATCTCCTCCCCAATTTCCCTGTTCCGCTCCACCCCAGGTATTTGGGCGACATACATTGCATAACTGAAAACCTATAATTTCCTTTCGATCAGTATTTCATTGATGGCCAGTGATGTGGTGTACACACAAAGTCATGAAAATATGTATGCACGCCCGCCCCACCTGGTTCAGTGTGCACCTCTTACCAATTACAAAAGCGGGAGGGGTGCCTAAAGCATGGAATGGCAGACACGACAAGTTACATTTTCAAACAGTAACAAAATTTTCATCTGCAATAGTCATTTCTCAGATACACAGGGTACTGAAAAAGGGGACTACCGTTGGTGCCATGGAAATGGCCCTTTATCGGTAATGTCTACACAGATTATATATTTTTTTTTACACAAATTTTAAACTACACAGATAACACTTCCCCAACCCCCTTTAATCTAGTTTCAAAATAATTAACAGTGCAAATCCAATTCTTTTATCCAAACGGGGAGTTCCCTGTACTGTAACACAAGCAAACAGGGCTAGAAATCTAAAAATTATTGAAGTTTATATAATCCACAAATTATCTTACCTGTCGCTCTTCCAGCCATACTCTCCCAGCCCTGTTCCCTAACAGCTAGTGTGCTATGATTTTGGGTTAGCTTCTTTGCAGGTATTTTATAACAGAAATCAAATATATGGTGGATGACTTATCAAACAACAACAACTAAAATGTCCACTTACTATCCAAACACAAATTACCTTAAAATTACCTATAACAACTTGATTTTACACAGTTTAGGGGTTTTAAACGTATTAAATTTGTATTATAACAAAGGTAATAAAAAAAAATCAACTTTTAAGAGCCCACGGATATTCTGTCTGGATTTTAAATTTAAAGGGCAATTCCAGCCCAAAATGAAAACTTACATACAGGTTATCACCCCCCAAAACCCTAAACGGTAATATTTGAAATATGAAATATATAAGTCTAACCTGAAATCCTGCACAATGTCCTGTTGCCCGTATTTGGCACACTAAAGGCTGTTGCTTTATTTCAGCCCAAACAATCTACTGTCAGTCAAGCTAAAATATCATCACCCATAAATGGACCATGGACAAAACTTTGTCCCAGCCAACAGCATTGATCAGGTTGAAATATTGGGCTGTGTGTACCCAGCCTAAAAGAGACATTCCACTGTTATAACTATGACCCTGGAGACCTCCGCAAAAAGACTACTACTTAGGTGTATATTAAAGCCTTGTATTCATGTTACAACAACAGACCATTTTGTGCTAAAACTAATTTGCTGCTGATCACTTAACAATAGGAGCCGCAACATACGTCAGTGTTCGCCCAGCAGACAGCCATTGAACGTTCCTTGCCCACTCTGACAGCAATAACTAACACGTGTACAAGGCTTTATACAGTATCATAAATTCTTTAACATACAGAACCAGGTTGATCAAGCACTGTAGCGTGCCATTCATGATTTAACTTGCCTGCTAATCATGTCATCTACTGGGATCTGTCCACTTCTGCACACAAACAAACTGGCACACTAAATTAATAAAACAAATTCCAGCTTTTCCATTGGCATGGCTGTAACAGTTTAATTACACCAGCATCCAAAAAGGAAACTCTTCTATGCGTATCTAAAATTCTGAACCCAACCTCACATACATAAGGGCGGATTCTGTATAATGATGGCCAGTCAATCTGTTACCGTTATAACTCGAGTACGGTACAAACTGAACTGGGTGGGAGGGTGAGGGGGGCATTCAGGATTTTAGGTGAAATGTGGTACCTCGGTTTTATACTCGGGTCAGTTTATACTCAGTATATACGGTAAATCACTATGCATATGTACTAAAGTTAACTGCTTTCTTATCACCAAAGACTTTATGCCCAATTTACCAGTGTTAAAAAATCTTTTTGCGGTTTCATGGATGAAGAACTTGTTGTAACATTTTTATCAACTGCCTTTGAAACCTGATTTATAGCATAGGTAGACAAACGGGTCACACTGACAAACAAACTTTGGACATCTGTACCAAGTACAAAGCAGATCTTCAGGTGATATGGTCAGCATACAAAGCAATGCAACAATATCAGCAAAACATCTCACTAGTCAAAAGTTTTTATATCTCTCTACAATCCATCTATACATGGTGCAGCTGGGTGCAGTCCACCCCAAAACTCCACACACAACCTCTATAAATAAAATCACAGCACACCTGGGTCTTCTAAAGTGATTTATTCAATGAAACTGTGCAAAATATCTACCATTTGCCAACATTGGTAAACCGAGTGATCGCCCCAATAAGAACGACTAAACCCAATAAGGTTTAAGCTGGGTACACCCATAACATAATGCCCAGATACCGTCAGATCAACGGTACCGGGCTTTATAGCTAGTGTGTGTACCTTCGTTTTCCGAAACACGCGCAGCCGCCGAACGCTTGTTTGGAAAATTTCCATTGGCCGCGTTGATGATGTTCATAGGAAGAAACTTGGTACTGTGTATGCAGATCTTTGACTGGATTTAGCAGATCTTGTCTGTCATATTTCAATGATCTGTAGTGTGTGTGCCCAGCTATAGATTGGGGGAAAAAAACAGGCAACATTGGGTATTCTGCTAATTAGATATAAATTCAAAGCTGTAACAGCTAGGTTTCGGTGTTTATTATTCTCATTGCTTCCTTCATTGCGATCATTTTACTATTATTTTCTTCCAATAAATCGGTTTAAAAAACTGCTTACATTTCAACTATTCACGCATTAGTTAAGAGGTACTTGGATAGAGTGCGAAGAATTGGTGTGCCATGATTTTTCCATCCTCCTTTTAGTTTGCAGCACTAGTCTGAGAAGCCATTCTGGATATTGTGTTAGTTGACATAACAGTTTTTAATGGATGGCCACTTTTATTAATATATATTAATGTTCTGTAAATAAATTACACACTGCAAAAAAAACTATTGTGAAACCACGTGTATATAACAGAATATTAGTAGACATGTACGCAAATGTGCCTAATGAAAGAAGTTTAACCAGTCACAAATGTTTCAGAATGTAACGGTCACATTTCCGAGAATACTACATGTTTTTGCAAGGGAAATGAAGGCAATTTATATTAACACCTGAGGAAAAACAGGCCCCATTTAATGTGAAGAATAAACAGAAAAGATCCTGCAATGAGTACAAGCACCTCCCACCATTTCATAAGCCAATATTTATTTTTTCCACATATTCCACTACCAACTGGGAAAGCAGTCATGCCAAAACAGGTCAGTATGGAAGCTAACAAATATTTGTTAAACAACACGTTTGAGATTTCTCAGTCTTCAAAAAATCCTGCTTTTTAATGGGAACCCAAAATCCAAATCCTTGATTCAGACAACCCCAATGTTTATAAATATTTTGATACAGTATGCCATGCATGAATAATTTGGATATGCACATGTGACTGTACAGAGTACTTTACATTTTAAGGCATTACTGAACCAATAATTGGAAAAAGCAATGATAAATAAGAGGACCACCCTGTAAATTTCTTCCAGTAGCAGCTTTGCACAGCTCTTCCCCCAGATCTTCAGGAGAATGTACTACCCTGACCTTGAGATTGGATGCAGTTCAGCACTAAGAAACACCCTCTGTTGTTTCTCTGCAACTAAGGACAATCCAAAGCCCGGGGATTCTACAAAAGGATCCAGAAAAACATCAAAACAGAAGATACCTTTTTCACACAATGTTTTTAAACATCATCCTTCAATTATTATCTATATTAGACACATTGCACTACATGCTCAGTTAGTGCGCCAAGTAACACTGACACCTTTCAGCTGTTTTCCAATCTCCCATTCCAAATTGCATTCCTGCAGGCACTGCAATTGTAAATCCCAACAGCACAGAGTCTACATTTACACAAATTGGCAGAAATCCCCTTCCATCAATCTTACATGTGCCATTCTTAAGCTATATAAGATCAGTTACTACAAGCCAGTAAGTCACAGATGTCATAACAAGTGTTTAAACTAACTGGATTAATATGATAACAGTTGCACACCCAATGAAAACAGAAAAGGACATCTACCGGCACTATTGGAACTCATATCTAATCATATGGCACGGCTCCACTGCAGTAAGAAGGAGGAAATCCTCTGCTCATACATCTAGGACTTTAAGGTGATGAGTCCATTTATAATGGCAAAATAATTTAGGTAACAACATTTGGGGTGACAATATCCTTCATACACTAATGTAGACATCTGATAACATTTCTAGTTCACTGGATTTCTACTTCTTCATTTTGTTAATATCATAACAGATTCATCATACAGATGTGACCGGGAAGTTCATAATGTATAAAAAACATTACTGCTATCACAATATGTTCTAAAAGTTTGCATTTAGGAAACAAGAATAAAATAAAAACATGACATACACTGATTATTTAATGAGATTTAAACACATGTTTAAATAAGTTATAACAAATAAATAAAAGAACCCCCCATAAACACTAAGCTTTCAATTAAACCTAGACAAATGCACAGTCCTACACTTTTCAATACTTACTTCCCCGAATTGGCTCCCTTCATGTGATCAGTGTAGAATAAATATCTGGAGGAATTTTATTTAGGACGCTTCTCGCTGCTCCACTATTCTGTTTCCAATTTGAGGGGAACACCCACTAACAGAATATCTATTGGCTTGGGTCAAGGAAGAATCGAGTAAAGGTTTCCAAACAATGCAAGTTAAACTAAGAACTGAGATTCTACATGGTGCTGGCCCATTGAACTGTCCAGTCCAACAAAATTTATGGCTAAAATTAATGGCTTAAATGGCTTGGATGGTCTGTTCATAGCTGGCGCACTCAAAATATCTGCTTTAAACAAGAATAGGGTAAACATTTTGTATTTGTGAGAAGATAAATTGCATGATACAGGACTTTTTTTTTTTTTTTCTTTTGAAGTTAAAGGGCATCTCCCACACCCTCAAACATTTTTTTGAATTTTTTTTAAATAAGTTTAGGATCCCATCCATACCTAGTTTTTGTTTTACATACCTTTTCCAAAGATGCTTCAAAATTACTTATAGAACCTGATTCCTCATTATCAGGTTCACCCCCTCTGCTACGGATGTAAGCTGTTTTACTAGCCCAAGCTTATCTGCAGTCAGCCATTGGATGCAAAATTGCACACAAAGTAAGGAAGCTGCGAGAGAGCAGAGGCAAGGAATTAGGTTTGCTGCAGCGAGGGATCAGGTTCTGTAAGTAAATAAAGAAGCATCTTTAAAGTATAATGAAAATATGTGGGGGGGTCAAACTACATACCAATTTTTGTGGAGGTAAAGGTGGAGATTCCCATTAATACATGTAAAAAACTGCAACAATATAGGAAAGAAGCCAAAGCATTTTAAAATGCCAAAAACCCTACTAACTGGATGCCAGAATGCTAAAGGAAACAGTGGGCAATTCTTGTGCATCCTTGCATGCTTTTTTCCCTCTTTTTTTTATAAAGTTGTAAGAAATAAACCTTGTTGCAGCCTTACAGAATTTTTCAGCTGTACAGACAGCATCTTAGAACATGCTAAAACAACATGTTCAAATAGAAAAATTCTACATCCTCTATTATCACTTAATTTTTACTTTGTAATGCAGTATTTATATTTGCTGCCATTACTTCAATACGTATGTTGGCTACTGCAGAGTAACTCCAGTACAGACCAACAGCTTTAATACCAAGCCTGTTTTATCAGAACAATTGCAGAAAAGGATACGCTCTCCTCTGATTCGTTTAATTTTCCCTGGATCAGTGAGGAGAACAGTTTCAACACCTTTCTTACTGGACATGAGATATTACCTCCCCTCCACCAACAGGGGGCATTCCCCCTTCAACACCTTGAAAAAAAAAAAACGAATGTCAATGATTATGGAAATTAAAAACAGGGACAAAAAAAAAAAAAAGACAAAATGCAGATATATGAAATTATAGGTCTGAAATATTAGGGGTTAAATATTTTAAAGTTACTCCACTTAAAAATTAAGTTGGGCCATTTAGATTTCTTGAAGAACGGAGGTAAAGGAATGTGTCATACCTCCCGTTCTTCAATAAATCAATCAGGAGCCAGACTAGAAGGTAACAAACATACCCAATTGCTCGCTCCCCCAGCGCATACATAAATTTAACGTGTCAACTATGTAGCTACTTCTTATAGTATATATTTATGTTTTAGATCCCTCCTTTGAGGGGAGCACATTAATTTTCCTTCCAGTACATGGAAATGTTGGCCAATTCCTTTACATACCGTACTGAGAATTTTCACGAGATAAAAGGTTTTTAAAATCTGCTAAAATTGCAAAAAAAGAAAATGACAGTTAACTACATCAGGAACTTACTTTTTATCTCAAAGTGCTCACCATCTATTGCCAAATTTTTTTGTTTCATTAAAGGAATAGCTGTTTGCCTTTAGGATATCCACCTTAAGGGGAAAAATGAAAATATATTTTACAAACTGTTTTTCCTCTGCATTGCCTATATTTTAAACCGAACTTATGTATAGTTTAATTTATAAAGCGCCACTTGGGGACAACACTGTAAGTAATAGAAATTTTGCATTAGTGCAATTGATCATTATTCCCAATTGCGCAAAGAATTGAGCGGTCAACTTTACCCTTATAAATAAAATACTTATATACTCAAGTATAAACCGACCTGAGTATAAGCAGAGGTACCTGCTTTTACCTGAAAATGAGGAAAAATTGATTTGACTCGAGTCTGGCTGCCGTACGGTTTTTTAAATACTGTGGTTTTGACGGCTGACTTCCCTACCTTGGCAACGGGCAGTGAGATCTGTGATCTACATTGATGCCGTTAAGGCCATGACTAGAGTATAAGCCGAGGTAAAATTTCAGGTTTATATTAAAATCTGAAAACCTCAGCTTATACGTGTGAAGAGTTGGTCAGGTTGAGCCAGATCAAGGACAGAGGTTCAAACTGACCCATTTTCCAATTATTTAGGAGGACATTAACCATTTACATAGTTCTTTAAGAATTTGTCATTGCTTGCAGGGAGGTGGTATGAAATAATGAAATGCTGTTTTGTGGGGAAGGGTAGTTTGTTTATTTTAAAGTGTAGTTCTCTTTTCTACTGAACAAAAATATACAATACTAATCTATGACAAAATTAACTCTGCTCCTGAGCATCGCTCATACACGCTCACAATAGAACAGAGGAGTAGGGACTTTAGGGGGAATCATGGTTCGTAAGTTCAAATTCCCCGAGTGGGAGAGTAAAGTTAAGTTAAAGGGACTGTCCAGCCCTCTTTTCAAAATTGATATAATGTAGATAACCCCCCCAAACCTTAACTCTGTTTTAGTAAAAATTTAGAAATCAGTCCCACACAAGTTATTATACTCACAAGCTCCTCTCGCCACCGGCCACTTCCGGGTTCTTCTCCCAGTCTCCACTGTGGCTGCTCTGTTCTTTTCGTGTTCTTGAGCATTCGCAGTAGAGACTGCTCCGGGAATGACAGTCAGTGATTGGCCGTGACGTCACAGTCACAGCCGACACTGACTGCCTTTCCCGGAAATGCAGAGCCACGGCGGTGGAGCCGGAGGATGCATGTAAGTATATATCTCTGTGTTGGAGCTGATTCTAAATTTTTACTAAAACGAAGTTAAGGGTTTGGGGGGTTATCTACATAATATCATTTTTGAAAAGAGGGGGTGGACAGTCCCCTTCTAGAAAATAACGAAGTGGGGTTTTGGTGTGTGATACGTTAGATACGTGTACGTTGTTTTGAAGCTGGGCCTTGCCCGTTAAAGGGTAACTGTGGTCTCCAATTTTCCAAACTAGTTAGGGTTGTATAAAAAGCCTTCTGTCGTACCTTTAAATAGAAACCTAATTCGCATTACTTCCTCCTGAACACTCGGCCTCTGCCTCATTAATTCTCCTCCTCAACTCATTAAAAAAAATGAGTTTCTGTTGAGGTATCTTCCTGTTTTTTCCCAGCATAAGTCTTAACTGCGCATGCCTTCTCTTCCGTGATAGGTGAGGGCAAAGTCGGGTGATGTCATCAACCAACAAGTAGAGGGAATATAAACATTCATCACTATATAATTACTCCCAGGCTCCTTAAAGAGATGCGATCCAGGTTTCATTTTAAAAAAAAAGATTGCAGGCCATTATGTAACCATAACTTTGTTCGGATGCCACAGTTGCCTTTTAAATATACTATACACTCTAGCTTACTACCGTTGCTAGAATCTCAATTCATTTTTGGACTATCTCCATTCAATCTCCATAGTTAGATAAATCACTAACTAAAAACAACTATCCACCATATTAAAATACTCTTAATTACTTACAGAGGGGTCCACTTTATCATTATTACACCACGAAGGTGATTTTTTAATGGGTTCTTCATAAATGGAGCTAGACAGAAGAGGCTTTCTAGATAATACACCAATGGATCGCTGTATATTACAATCTGTTCACAGTTTCCACCAAAAGGCGACCAGGATGATAATAACAAAGTGGTGCCTTGTAAAAATAGAAATAAAAATAAAGAGCACAGCTCGGAAGAAAAAAGAAAGGACAATTGAACTGAAAAAGCAACATACCAACATAAACCATATTCAACAGAAAGAAGCTTACATTTTTTCCAGTTTATATCCCCCAAACTATAATCCCCCCCAACTACTGGCCCCACTCATGTAATGTATTTATCCTTACCTCACTCCCAGCTCCATAGAGTTCTCTCTTTAATCCCCCCCCCCCAAAGTCCCCAAAACGACCACCAGGAGGATAGCAGGGCTCTGGCCTCCCTACCTGACCTCCGGTAATTTTTTTGCCATGCGTACTGCAGCCCTTCTCCCCCCTCCCTCCCCGATTGCCCTCCCCCTAGCGTGAAATCATTCATATGTAGGATTCCCCCGGCTCCCAGCCCCAACCACTATTTAATATCTTTAGAAAGCTCCCCAAACTTTACTTACCTCTCCTCTTCCTCCGGCAAGTGAGCTGCCGGCAGCCGCGTCCGTGATTGCTGCGCCTGCTCAGCCAATCACAGACCTCGGCTGCCGGTCCCGTCCCCCTCTGCTTGCTTCTTTTCTCGCAAGCAGAGGCCGGGAGCGTGTCGGCGGAGGAAAGAGGGGAGGTAAGTAGAGTTTGGGGGGGTTTCTAAAGATACAACTATAGCGGTTGGGGCTGGGAGCCCCTTGGGGAATCTTCTATAAAAAAATATTATTTTGGGTGGACATACCCTTTAAGAAAACCTCCCAAATTTCCACTATTTTAAATAATTGTCTCTAACATTCACCCTGCATCCCGTATCTTAACCACTTATGTCAAATCCCACCCTTATTAAATTGGAAGAGTATGCTTAACACCTCAATTCTAGGTTTGTTCACATCACCCCCCCTTCCTCATTCCACTTGTGACTTTTTTTTTCTTTTTTAAATACTTTTAAATGTGGTACAGACCACACTTATCAAATCTAGCAATAAAATAAATCCCTTACCCCCAATCCAGACGTTTTCTGGTATCAATTGAGCATGAGAATAATCACCTTCCAAATATAAACAATGCAACAGGAGCTTTTAATAAAGAAAACATTGATTGGGGGGGGGGGGTTTACAACTTTTTTTAAAAATACGAGGCAGCAATTCAGGTTAATTTCTTAAACACAATCGGAGAGTCAATAAAGTTCCAATTGTTTAAAAATGGTGCTAACTTTTGCCCCAACCAATCAGATCTTATGTAACATTTGAAAGCAAAGATCTGATTGGTTGGCCAAAATTAGCACAATTTTTAACAATAAGAATTTATATGAATATGTGACTGTTTTTACACAAGATAGGATTGTTATTACATTACATGGCTTTCAAAGTCTTCCTTACCAGACAATGACACCTCTATTACAGGCCATTTGCTCCACCAAACCTTTTTCTTCTGTTCAGGGGCCTTATTCTCCTTGTCTTGTCCCCCCCTCTCTTTTTTCCGGTTCCCTATACTCGCTTCTACTTTGACGATCGCACCCCCCCGGCCACGGCCAACCCCGAACGTCCGCCACCTAAACAGAACACCACAGTGCTTTGGACATCTCCTGCACCAATACTCAGCTTCTTTTTTACAGTTTCCTGCGCTCTATCTTAACCCACCAACCCGTTACCAACATCCATCAACTTCCAGGGTATTCAGACCCCACATTAGCAGTACTCCTCCCCTCAACACTGACACCACCTCCCAGAGACACGCGCGGTCACCGTCCCCCCACCACCACCTTTTTCAAATCCATTTTAGTTTTTCCCACACTAGACTGTACACCACGTTTGCTCACCCCCCCCAAAGTCCCTCCCATATTCCCAACGCCACCCCACACCCCTTAACGACTCAAGACACCCCCAGCGATGGACCCACAAATCGGGCTATACACACCCTCTGTTTTCAAACAATGTTTGCCACAGCCGATGCAATCCATAACAGCCCGACCCCTCTTCACCCCCGAGTCATCTACGTGATCGTCCTTGTGTGTTTTTGTGTGAATTGTAGAGGATCTCGCCCTGCGCCAACAGGTCCATCTCCACCCCCAACCAACACTGACCCTCCCACTCCATGACACCACAGGCGACTACCGCGTTAATAAAGTCATTTCTGCTTCCCTGCTTTTTTCCTTTTTGACAATGTTTAGGTGAGTGGTGGTATGTCTTGATTTGTCCTGTAACAGCATCTTCTTCGTCTGTGTGGGTTTCTGAGGAGATATGCCTCTTCTGTACATGGTGAGATCTAGAAAAGTGACAATTTTTGTCTGTATTCAAATGTGAGCTTGATAGTACAGCATTTCAGGTGAATAAAGACATATGTCCATCCAGTTCACCCACTCAGCAATACCCAGGACTTCCGGAAAAGCTGTTGATCCCAAGTGAGGCCAAAAAAAAAAAAAAAACCACCAGAATTATGAAGGGGAAAAAAATTCCAAGTGGCAATCGGAAATATCCCTGGCACCACTTATGTATCAATACCAGTAACTTGCAACATTCCTGTTGGCAGAAAACTCTCCAGCTTTCTTTTGAAACTGACCAATGGACCCCTGCATACACAACTTCCAATGGAAGGGACCGTTCCATAGCTTTTCCGTTCTACAGTGAAAACCTTTCGCAATTGAAGCCTAACATTTCTTTTTTTAAGGGATTGCCCACGTGCTCCTCTGGCTACTTTGCGGCTTATGGCATTTTGCTGAACCACACATGCCCCAGTTTATTGTAGGCCCATTAAGTAGTGATACACAGTAAGTAATCCATATCCTCCACGCACCCAGTGGCCTCAGCCCCTCTCTCCACAAGAAACCGCTCCTACTGTAACTTACGCCCCATCCTTGTACTTAAGTATTCAACGTCCCCACCACCACCGTATATCCTCCATATTTATTCCTCAGCCCCTCCCAGTTTTGCTTTTACCATTCTTTGCCAAAACCCAACGATAAAAGTATAGGTTTATGCCAAACACGTCCAGTTGTTCTCACTCACCACATTTCCCTGGCTGACGCCACAGCCCCGCATTTCTGATAGGCTACTTAACCACACCCATCTACCCAACAAGGTTTTCCTTTTCTCGTTACCCTACCTGAACTTGCATCATCACACACAATGTCCCCTGCCCCCCCCCCCCCATAAGCACCAACAACTTTACAGCGCGCTCCTGTTAACCCCATAGCCTTGCGTACATGTCCAACCAAAGAGAAAACCCTCTCACGCAACCCACCTTCACTCCTACTAACGAAACACGAATCTACACACCCAGATCCCAACATAGTACATCGTTCCCCCATCCAGCAGTATAGCACTGATATGAATGAACATATAATACCCGCGACTCCCCCACAAAGCATTTTAAAAATATGTAGCTGTTCGAATGCACCCAAATTCAAACCCATGGAAGTGATTAACTTTATACCCCGCCACCTTAACTTCTGACAGGGTGTGGTTAATTTCATCGTCTAGATATCTAGTCCCACAGGGTGTACAAGGTCAAGCGGCCTGCTTTTTCCCTAACCCCACAGTAATCTTCCTACCGGGATTGGAGCTTTATTGTTAAATGAACGTGTTCTGGCAAAAGTTTCTCTTTTCACAAGTCGGTAGCTAAAAATACTCCTTCTCTCAGCACCAAAAGTGTACAGGAGTCCACACTGCTTCTCACCTATCAGAAAATGTGTTTTCGGATATTATTTGAGACCATGCATAAACAATCTAATCCAGGTGAAAAACCATTTAAAATCCACCCACTTTGCAAGTTCTGCCTTGTTAATTACCAACAAAAGTCATCTATAAAACACTCTACCACTTTGCTTTGATTCAAACGTTCACAACAAATTCACCCATAATACACACCTAAAAAACAGGATAATGGGGTGAACAAAATGAAAAAAATTGCAGAATTGTAGTGCTTCAGGGGAAGTAGAAGCGAGTCGACTGGGGGGGGGGGGTGGGCACGCGGGAAATACAAGAGGAGCCAGATGTCATTGGTAACTAAAAAAGAAACTCTACATTACCTAATAATACACTTATATAAAAAAACAATCTGTTGTATTCAATTAGATCAACTGGACTTGAAATGTAGTTCTTGAAGACGTTTCGCTAGTCATCCGACTGGCTTTCTCATTCAGAATGATTGTACAAGAATCTGTGGCAATTATGTACCCTGGAAAATCCCAATTAGCATATCACAGCCAGGTGTTAAGGGTGTGATTAGATAGTGGCTAAGAGGTGTTATAGGAACGCCCAGAGTAAGGTGTTAAAACAGCATTGTACATGGCAGACAGTGGTGTCGAACCCCCCACCTCTATTTAGGCTGGTTTCTTTATTTTCACATAAATGGCCTCCTTAAAAACCTCTCTTGAACCAGTCACGTTCCTCGCCAGTATGTAACATACAATCTTCAAAGGTATGTCCTTTATCCTTAAGATGCAGATACACGGCTGAGTCCTGACCCGAGGAATTGGCTCTTTGTGCTGGGCCATACGTTGATGCAGTTGCTGTTTGGTCTCCCCCACATACAAATCAGAGCATTCTTCACTACTGCACCGCATATATGATGTGCTTTTCTTGTGTTTGGTATTGGGTCTTTTGGATGTACCAATTGCTGCCTCAGTGTGTTGTTCGTTTAAAGCAGACAGGGATACGATGTTTTGAAAATTCTTCTAATTTCTCGGAGACCCTGCTACATATGGGATGACCATGTTCTTCCCCTGTCTTGCTTTTCCCCTTCACTGTTGGTATTTGTGTTCTTTTCTCCTTCTACTCTTTTGACAAAGGCCCAGTCTGGATATCCACAAGTTTTAAGGGCTCCTCTGAGATGTTTCATTTCTTTAGCCTTGCTCGTGTAGTGGGGATGTTCTCGGCTCTGTGTTGAGCGGTTCTGATGACACCCAGCTTGGTGACTAAAGGTGGTGGGGAGTCAAACATCAAATACTGATCTGTTGTGTGTTGGTTTCTGTAAACCTTATTCCAGTTTACCATTTTTCCTTAACTTCTACCCAAGCAGTCCAAGAAGCCAGCTTTGTTGTTTTGTACCTCTTCCCTTGGGAATTTAATGTTTGGTCCATCCCGCATAATGTGTTCTGTGAAAGCTTGTACGTTCCTTCTGGGGAAGTTAAGACATTGACCGAGCAATGTATCATCGCCTCTACCCTGGTGAGGCACATCCATGCATATATGGACTCCCAAAGATACATAAGGAAGGGGCCCCACTAAGACCTATAGTCAGCAGCATCAACTCTGTAACATACAAGGTGGCAAAATATCTAGCTAACATCTTAGGACCTTTGGTGGGAAGTTCTAAGCATCACATCCAGAACTCTCAGGATTTCACCAACAAGATTGAAGATATAGTACTCGGTGTAGAAGAAACTATGGTGTCCTATGATGTGACATCTCTCTTCACTTGTATACCCACCAAGGAGGCTGTTGACATGGTGAGAAAACGGCTGGGCCAAGACAGCACTCTTACCAGCAGAACTGATCTCAACCCAGAACAGGTGTGTTCCTTGTTGGACTTGTGCCTGAATACCACCTATTTCAAATACAGGGATAAGTTCTATAAGCAAAAACATGGATGTGCCTTGGGATCTCCAGTTTCACCTATTGTGGCCAACCTTTACATGGAGGAGGTAGAAACACAGGCGCTTAATACCTTTAAGGGCATAGCACCCAGCCACTGGTTCAGATATGTTGATGACACCTGGGTTAAAATCCACCAGAAGGAAGTACAAGCTTTCACAGAACACATTAATGCGGTAGACCAAAACATTAAATTCACAAGGGAAGAGGTACAAAACAACAAACTGGCTTTCTTGGACTGCTTGGTAGAAGTTAAGGAAAATGGTAAACTGGAAGTAGAGGTTTACAGAAAACCAACACACACAGATCAGTATTTGATGTTTGACTCCCACCACCCTTTAGATCACAAGCTGGGTGTCATCAGAACCCTGCAACACAGAGCCGAGAACATCCCCACTAGCACAGAGGCGAAGGCTAAAGAAATGAAACATCTCAGAGGAGCCCTTAAAACTTGTGGATTTCCAGACTGGGCCTTTGTCAAAAGAAGTAGAAGGAAAGAAAAGAACACAAATACCAACAGTGAAGGGGAAAAGCAAGACAGGAGGAAGAACATGGTCATCCCATATGTAGCAGGGGTCTCCGAGAAATTAAGAAGAATTTTCAAAAAACATCGTATCCCTGTCTGCTTTAAACCGAACAACACACTGAGGCAGCAATTGGTACATCCGAAAGACCCAATACCTAAACACAAGAAAAGCGACATCATATATGCAGTGCAGTGCAGTGAAGAATGCTCTGATTTGTATGTGGGGGAGACCAAACAGCAACTGCATCAACGTATGGCCCAGCACAGAAGAGCCAATTCCTCGGGTCAGGACTCAGCCGTGTATCTGCATCCTAAGGATAAAGGACACACCTTTGAAGATTGTAATGTTAACATACTGGCGAAGGAATGTGACTGGTTCAAGAGAGGTGTTAAGGAGGCCATTTATGTGAAAATAAAGAAACCAAGCCTAAATAGAGGTGGGGGGGTTCGACACCAACTGTCTGCCATGTACAATGCTGTTTTAACACCTTACTCTGGGCGTTCCTATAACACCTCTTAGCCACTATCCAATCACACCCTTAACACCTGGCTGTGATATGCTAATTGGGATTTTCCAGGGTACATAATTGCCACAGATTCTTGTACAAGTCATTCTGAATTGAGAAAGCCAGTCGGATGACTAGCGAAACGTCTTCAAGAACTACATTTCAAGTCCAGTTGATCTAATTGAATACAACAGATATACCATGACCTGGATGAATGAGAACCTTCACAAGCATAGAACTGAATCATTACACAATCATTTCACACTGTACTTAGTGCTAATTGTGCCATTACCCCATCAGACACTGTATATAGAACTAACTACCATTACCCCATGATTAGTCACTGTACATAGAACTAATTGTGCCATTACCCCCATCATTAGACACTGTACATAGAACTAACTGTACCATTACCCCATCTTTGGAGACTGTACATAGTGCCATCTGTACAATTAGCCCATCATTAAAACACTGTTCATAGAACTAATTGTTCCATTACCCCATGATTAGACACAATGTATAAAAGCATGATCCTGCATACTCGTACCTTCCCAGGTCAGAGACCACAATGCTGGGTACTACGGTGTAATGCCGAACAGTTTGTAATATAGTATATATTGAAATATAGTCAAGAAACCATGAACACCAGTCTTAATGATATATGGTGTTTATTGAAAGTTAAAACACCATGTGAAGTTTCGGTGCGAGGAACCTTCATCAGACATGTACCAATATATAGCCAAAAAATGTCAAATGTTCAATAATTATTATTCCAAGTGACTTGTTTTCTTATTTTAATGTCTTAATATTGTTAGGATCCCATGTCAGTGAATAAACAGAAGGAGCCAAGGAGCCTCCAGGTACAGTATAGAAAACAAATTATTGGTCTGTGAAAGCCATTTCACCATCTGAACTATTTGACTTTGGTTTCTTTACAGAGCTTTGCCTCAAGTCAGTCCGGAATAGTCAAATCCATTTTTAGAGTTTCTATGAGGATATCGAGAATAGCATTGGAAAGAAACTACTTCAATGCCAGAGAAATCTGGGGAATCCCCAGGTATAATATGGGGGAAGAAGGTGGTCTAACTTTTTTTTTTTATTATTTTTTTGTAACTGTTCATCACACACCAAACTGAGTCCTTCGTGTATATATAAACACTGCAGAATGATACATTTATCTTGGTCTTTAAACAGATTATTAACAAACATGTAAATATAAAACTCAACCCTCATAAGGATTGTACAAAAGTAAAACTTTCTTTAGCCAATTCAGTGGCCCTGAAGTAAAGACCTTTGTGTTGGATACTCAAGAAAATATTGAGTTCAAGATCAGATCAAGATCAGTGTAGAGTGATTTCTTCCTTACTGGAACCACTAGAGGTTTATTCTTGCTACTTAAACTACATACTGTATTGCAGTGATTTTATACAAAGATCTTAGCAGGGCCATATTGATTACCATAACAATTAAAGGAGAAATAAAAAGGTTAATACAACTCCCAGCCTCCTTTTCGGTTAATGTTCCTTCTAAATTTTTTTATTAGCAATATAGAAAGATATAGATCATCTATATAGACATACAGGGAGATTCAATAAAAGTTCTTATTGTTAAATGGTGCTAATTTTGCCCCAACTAATCAGATCTTATTTAAAGAGTATGTCCACCCTTAAAAAAAATTTTTCACCAAACATTCCCCCTGTCCCCCCAGCCCCAACCGCTATGTTAGTAATATCAGAAAATGCCCAAAACTTTACTTACCTTCCCTCTTTCCTCCGCCGCGCTGCCAGGCCCTCTGCTTGCGAGAAAATGCAAGCAGAGGGGCGGGACTGGCAGTCGCGTCTGTGATTGGCTGAGCTGCAGCCAATCACGGACGCGGCTGCCAGGAGTTCAGTGTGGCGGAGGCAAGAGGGAAGGTAAGTAATGTTTTGGGCATTTTCTGATATTACTAACATAGCGGTTGGGGCTGGGGGGACAGGGGGAATGTTTGGCGAAATGGGTTTTACACTAGGGGGAGGGAATGCTAATCGGGAGGGAGAGGGAGAAGGGCTGCAGTACGCATGCCAAACTTCTCCCAGAGGCCAGATAGGAGGCAGAGTCCTATATGGGACTCTGCTATCCTCCTGGTGGGCAATTTTTGGGACTTTGGGGGGGGGTGGGGGTGGACATGCCCTTTAACATATAAAAGGAAACATTTGATTGGTTGTGGCAAAATTAGCACCATTTTTAACAATAAGAACTTTAATTAAATAACCCTGAAAGTTATTGTACTACATACCATATTACTTATATTCCCACAGATGTGTATGTGCACTACTTTAAAGGGCATGTCCACCCTAATAAAACAAAATTCCCCCATAGTATGCCTTCCCCCAGCCCCAACCCCTATAAAATAGTTTTAAGAAAGTGCCCAGATCTTTACTTACCTTGCCTCTCTCCTCCGACGCACTGCCCGGCCTTCTGCTTGCAAGACACTGTAAGCAGGGGGCGGGACCGGCAGCCATGTCCGTGATTGGCTGCCTCTCAGCGGCTGCCGGCTTCTCAGAATGCCGGGGGAGAGAGGGAAGGTAAGTAGAGTTCTGGGGACTTTCTTAAAAATGTTTCTTAGCGGTTGGGGCTGAGGAAAGAAATACTAATACATGGCCAAGGGTTTCTATGGTAGGGGGAGGGATCGCAAAACGGGAAGAAGAGATAGAAGGGCTGCAGTGTGCATGCCAAACTTCTCCCGGAGGTGAGACAGGAGGCAGAGTCCTATATGGACTGCTATCCTCCTGGTGGGCAGTTTTTGGTACTTTGGGGGAGGGGGGGGAACTACAGGAGAACCATATGGAGCTCGGATGTGAGGTAAGGATTTTATTACACTACATGGTGGGGCCATTAGGGGGGGGGGGGATTATAGTTTTGGGGGTGGACATGCTCTTTAATCCATGTGCAGGCCTGCTGAGTTGTGTACATGTGCCCATTGTTCCAAGTGGGTCTACCCATGTTGAGGCCCTAAAACTTGGAATTACAGCTCATTTCCATTAAATTTCTATTTTGGTTTGGTCCGGCCCTGCCATCTTCACTAGGAAGATAGTAGTAACGGAGGTTGAATAAAAATATACATCCATCTAGTCCAATATTTACACCCTCCTCTTTAACCGTACCTAGAGGTACGGTTACCTCTAGGAAGGCAAAACAAAAAAAACACCATGGAAAGACATACGCTTTCCAATGCATTAACTGCATTTTCACATATGACTGGGCCTGCACTGAAGGGGGCAGGTTGGACAAATAAATTTAATAGCTATTGGCTGCACATCCACCCTGGGTAAATCAACTACTAAACAAACAAAAAAAACCCTCTTTAATTATGCTATTATCCTTCCAACTATGTAACATTACTATAACAAGGCTACTGATGACTGTGGAATACGCGTAGTCAATTTTACTGTATTTGCAGTTTGAAAATACGGTAGACGTTTCCCTAGTAATCCGACTTCAAGTCCAGTTGATCTAACTCAATACCACAGATATACTATTACCTGAATGAGAACCTTTAACAAGCATCCTTTCTTACAAACTGCAATTACCCTGCAGGTGTCCATTAATTCCAACAGAAGGTTTGATACCAATGTTGATGTCCCTTTGGTCTTGTTAACATTCTTATGGTTTCTTTTTTTCTGTATTCAAAAATCTAATACAACCATTTTGTTTGAACAGAAAGTATAAACCCTTTTTTTGTAGAAATAGATATATTCGCTATGTAACATAACTAAATGAAAGTCTACACACAATGTTCTTATGACGGCAGTAACATAGTTTGTGCCTCCTCACCAAAGAGGAAGAGAAACTGCAAAAAATAAAGTTACTTACCCCAATGTATCAAAGAGCATCCTGAGAAATCAGTGTTTAAAACACAATTGCATAGACTATTCTGTATGACAGGGCTGGAACAATCCCAGGAGTTCAGTAGCCAATGCCTAGAAATTTACAGCTGGCAATTTAGTTTATATTGTGTTTTCTATTGGTGACCTAAAAGTTTGATTGGCCCTTAAAGGTGTCAACATCTGCTAAGGGTTGTCATGTACTGTAAAATACACTAAATGGAGCTAAATACTCCTAACACAAGTACAATACATGGGGATTAATTTGTTGTTATTATTGTAATAGTTCTGTGCAGTAATTAAAATATATATTTTACAAAATATAACAGAGAATAAGATCCTCCATAGCTGTATACAAGGGTAAATCATTATTCCAAATGACATATCTATTTTAATTTAGGAACATTCTCAGACCAATTTGATCATGTTAAAGTCCATCTATATTATATTTATACCACTATTTTATGTAACCAAATAGTAAGACCACCACACAACTGTGTATTGCACATCATATAGAAGCCAACTTATCTAGTATTATGTATTTATATCAACAATGCAGAGAGTTTCCATTTACAAACTCTAAGTAACCTGCATTTAAGCAGACAGTGCACATTAATGCTGATTGGAACTTTTAAAGGGCATGTCCACCCCCAAAACTATAATCCCCCCAACTACTGGCCCCACCATGTAGTGTAGTTTAATCCTTACCTCACATCCCAGCTCCATAGGGTTCTCCTGTAGTCCCCCCCCCCCCAAAGTCCCAAAAAATGACTACCAGGAGGCTAGCAGAGTCCATATAGGACACTGCCTGCTAGCTGGCCTCAGGTAGATTTTTGCCAGCGTCTGCAGGCCCTTTTTTTCTCCCCCCTCCCTCCCCCTCCCCTCCTCCCGTTCTACTATCCCTCCCCTAGCATAAACCCCTTCAGTAATGATTTCCCCCATGTCTCCCAGCCCCAACCGCATATTTTTTTTTTTTAGAAAGCTCCCCAAACTCTTACTTACCTCCCTCTTTCCTCCGGCGAAGTGAGCTCCGGCAGCCGCGTCTTGATTGGCTGAGCGGCAGCCAATCACAGACGCGGCTGCCGGTCCCGCCCCTCTGCTTGCATTTCCTTGCAAGCAGAGGGCCGGGAGCGCGGCGGAGGATCGAGGGGAGGTAAGTAGAGTTTGGGGGGCTTTCTAAAAAAAAAAATATAGCGGTTGGGGCTGGGAGCCCAGGGGGGATCTTATATGAAAAAATAAATTTTAGGGTGGACATAGCCTTTAAATACCAAGTTTATGTCCTTTTGCCATAACCTCTGAAGATTTATACTTGGTACTACAAATTATAATTTTTACAAAACAACGATTCATTACCTGAGCATTTCTAAAATCTTACAATAATAACTAATATTAAGATCTACTATCAGGGGCGTATCTAGGGTATAAGAAGATCAGGGTCACTTTTGGGCACTCCATGCGCCGCGCGGTGGAAATTTTTTTAGGCCACGTCCCTTTCTCCGCCCCCAATTAGGCCACACCCGCTATGTACTTAATAGAGCTGGCCACAAAGACAGACAGACAGATAGATAACCACAGACAGACACACAGCCCGACAGTGATAAACAGACAAAGACAGTGAAATAGACAGAAAGAGATAGAGATCAGAGTTGGACAGAGAGACACAAATTAATGACACAAAGACACAGTAAACTGGCAATTTCATTATATACTGGTAGCAATTTGGTCATTTTAAACTTACTGTTGTGTTCAGTTGTAGTCAGACGCTTGCCCACACCTTTGGCCAGGGAGACCTTCTTGTACCTTCTACATGGACCTCTGCACCCATCTATCTCTATCTGTCCCTCTCTCTCTCTGTATATTTATCTCTATCTATATATCTTCCTCTTGTTTATTACTATGTCTATCTGCTTTTTGTCTGTCTCTGTCTCCCTATCAATCTATCCATCCAACTCTGCTATCTATATCTATCTATCCATCCAACTCTGCTATCTATATCTATCTATCCATCCAACTCTGCTATCTATATCTATCCATCCAACTCTGCTATCTATATCTATCTATCCATCCAACTCTGCTATCTATATCTATTTACTGTTTACTGTTGTTGTTTTTATTGCTTTACTGCGTATAGTTCACCCTATATGCTTATCCTTGTTTTACATTCCTAACATAATAGGATTTCCAAAAAAAGGTTTTAACTATCAACTTTAAAGATGTGATGCACACTGTGTTATTTAATACTGCTTGACCTGAGGAAGAGAGGTGTATCTCTCGAAAGCTTGTCTGTAAAAATGAACTGTTAGGGCTAGGCCACACTGCTGCGTTTTTTTTGCGTTTGCGATTTTTCAAAATTATTGAAAACGCGGCAACGCAAAAAAAGCGAGTTTTTCGATGCGATTGCGTTTTGCGTTCTGCATTTTTAATCGCAATCGCATGCGTTTTCCTATACTTATTGAAGAAATCGCAATCGCAAACACAACGAAAATCGCACATGAAATTGCATGCTATTGCGTTTGAGTGTGGCCTAGCCCTAAGTTCATAATAAAAAGGTATCACCTTATCCTACCTTATCCTTTATCCTAAAGTTGTACAGTAATTATTTCAAATTACTTTATTTTAATATATTGTTTTGATTTGTGACCATCTGCAGAAGGACAATGTCAATAAGGATATAAAACCAAAAAAGCTGCAAGAAGTCTAGAAACTTCAAGGTAAAGTAAAGGGGGGGGGGGATAATCAGTGATCTGTGCTATACCCCATTACAGGAGCCCAGTCTAGTTATACCAACACTGCAGGGGGGTGGGGGGGGGCTCCATTATTGTTCCCTACAAACTGTAATTTTCTATTCACGATCATTTCCCAGTAATCTCTTACTTAATACTAGATAAGGGGTCCTCAAACTATGGCCTTTCAGATGTGTGAGAACTACAACTCCTAACATTCCCTGGTTTACCTCTGTATTAGCGGAGCTGTAGTTTTTCCAACATCTGGAGGGATCCCTGCACTGGAAACTTAAGGTAGCTTAGTCGACTTCCCTCCCGACATTTCTGCACATTTTAAAAACTGTCTGGCCCAATCATTTTCGGATCGATATCATGATCTGGCTGGGAAATATTGTTGTAATGGCAGCAGTTATAAACACCGTACTGATTGAAATGATCAATACTATATTCATATTGGATCAATTGTTAAATTGATTTAACATAGGATTATATGGCTAACATTATACCGACTAGTAAGGGCACGGCCACACTGTGCCGTTAACGCAATCGCACACTGAATCGCATGCGATTTCATGTGCGATTTTGTTGCGTTTGCGCCTTTTCATTATAAAATTGCATGTGATTGCGATAAAAATGGCGGAACACAAAATCGCAATCGCATCCAAAAACACGTGTTTTCGATGTGCTGTGTGCTGCCGTGATTTCAATGATTGGAAAAACCACATGCACAAACCCAAAAAACCCCGCAATAGTTGGCCTAGCCCTAATACAAATTAGGATAATTTATTCATAAACATAAAGTGTATCTGTATATTCATAAAATCCCACTTTACGTATGTTCTGTATATACAGCTCTTATAGAGAACCTCTTGATTACTATATTAAGACTATAACATTACAGCTGACATGAATGGTTAAGGTTTGTAGTTGGTCTAGAATTTCATTTTTATTTTTGCAGCCAGCCAATTACCAACTCTATTTGTTAGGTTAAATCCAATGGTCTTGTAAAACAGAGAAAGATGAAACTTCATACGGTAAGTCCATTGCACTTAGTGTATTTGTAACATTACAAATGGTACAAATGTTAAATATTGATTTGAACTTACTATAATAAACCTAAAAGGTCCTTGTGCTTTGTAGTACACCACACCAGTGTTTTGCAATAAAACATTGCAATGAATGACTTCTATTTTTAGTCTGAAAGAATTTGGTTTAAGTAAACAGAATTTGTAAAATATTGGGATCAACCAATATATTTATATTTTTATATTATATATATAATATATATATATTAAATTATATTTTATAGAAAGTATATTTTTTGTGCTTTTTTTTTTTATATCCAGTTTCTAAATATATATTGGAGCTTATTTAATAAGAGGTGCAAAAATGTTGTTTGTGCAGGTAATCTGGAACATCCAATCAGATTATAGCAATGTTTTCTAACTTTATTAGGAATTATCTGACTTGGATAAGAATTATATGGTTGCTGCAAGTTAACAGCCCAGGAAAATTTTTGCACCTCTTATTAAATAAGCCTTAATATGTTAAAAGGATTAGGCTGTATTACCAAGCATACTTTCTCTAATTTATCTCCCATTCCCAAATATGCCTTGTAATAAGCCCTATATATACACATCCACTACTGAAATATTAAGGTTTATATAGGGATGTACGCTTCTGCTGGCTGTGACTGGTTTATCATCATGGACCATGCATACTGAATTCTCGATTATTTCCTATGAGTTGTAAGAAGATCTCATGCACATCTAAAAAAAAAATTTCCAACAGTTGTGAAGAATATTGTAAGAAAGAAAGAGCCCAAAAATTGCATGGTAATGCCATTAACCATAGTTTATTTATAACATCACAAATTGTAAATATCAATTTAACCTTACTATAATAAAGCTAAATGTACATTGTACTTTGAAATGCACCATACCAAATTTAATCAATAAAACTTTTTAAATAAATTTCCTCACATTATTAGCATGAAAGACCTGCTATCTCAATAAAGTATATTGCTTTTAACTTACTTGGATTCCGGTACGTTTGTGGTGTGCATGCCTTTGGGGGGGAATGAGCTCACCTAAAAGTACAGTTCTAAAATGGCAAGTAAATCCTGATGCTGCCAACTTTTAAACTAGTGGTGTACCAATAAAGCCTGCGACTGCAGGGGGCCCAGGAGTTAAGAGGGCCCACAATCCATTTCCTAGCCAATTCATGGTCATCTGTCTTTAAACAGCTGATTGTATGTATGAAGTAAAGATACACGCAATCAGCTGTTTAAAAGACCGGAACCATACCAGAAATTGACTTTTTTTTACAGCTGACTGCAAGTATCTTTACTGTATACACGCAATCAGCTGTTTAAAATGGCAGTGTTAATGGCAATACTCTGGGAAAGTCTTCTGGTCTTGAAGTTAAACATCTGAAATCTCCCCCAAATTTCCCTGTTCCGCTCCACCCCAGGTATTTGGGCGACATACATTGCATTAACTGAAAACCTATAATTTCCTTTCGATCAGTATTTCATTGATGGCCAGTGATGTGGTGTACACACAAAGTCATGAAAATATGTATGCACGCCCGCCCCACCTGGTTCAGTGTGCACCTCTTACCAATTACAAAAGCGGGAGGGGTGCCTAAAGCATGGAGATGGCAGACAGCGACAAGTTACATTTTCAAACAGTAACAAACAATTTTCATCTGCAATAGTCATTTCTCAGATACACAGGGTACTGAAAAAGGGGACTACCGTTGGTGCCAATGGAAATGGCCCTTTATCGGTAATGTCTACACAGGATTATATATTTTTTTTTTACACAAATTATTTAAACTACACAGATAACACTTCCCCCACCCCCTTTAATCTAGTTTCAAAATAATTAACAGTGCAAATCCAATTCTCTTTATCCAAACAGGGGAGTTCCCTGTACTGTAACACAAGCAAACAGGGCTAGAAATCTAAAAATTATTGAAGTTTATATAATCCACAAATTATCTTACCTGTCGCTCTTCCAGCCATACTCTCCCAGCCCTGTTCCCTACACAGCTAGTGTGCTATGATTTTGGGTTAGCTTCTTTGCAGGTATTTATTAACAGAAATCAAATATTAGTGTGGATGACTTATCAAACAACAACAACTAAAATGTCCACTTTACTATCCAAACACAAATTACCTTAAAATTACCTATAACAACTTGATTTTACACAGTTTAGGGGTTTTAACGTATTAAATTTGTATTATAACAAAGGTAATAAAAAAAATACAACTTTTAAGAGCCCACGGATATTCTGTCTGGATTTTAAATTTAAAGGGCAAGTCCAGCCCCAAAATGAAAACTTACATACAGGTTTATCACCCCCCAAAACCCTAAACGGTAATAGTTTGAAATATGAAATATATAAGTCTAACCTGAAATCCTGCACAATGTCCTGTTGCCCGTATTTGGCACACTAAAGGCTGTTGCTTTATTTCAGCCCAAACAATCTACTGTCAGTCAAGCTAAAATATCAGTCACCCATAAATGGACCATGGACAAAACTTTGTCCCAGCCAACAGCATTGATCAGGTTGAAATATTGGGCTGTGTGTACCCAGCCTAAAAGAGACATTCCACTGTTATAAGCTATGACCCTGGAGACCTCCGCAGAAAAGACTACTACTTAGGTGTATATTAAAGCCTTGTATTCATGTTACAACAACAGACCAGTTTGTGCTAAAAACTAATTTGCTGCTGGATCACTTAACAATAGGAGCCGCAACATACGTCAGTGTCGCCCAGTGCAGACAGCCATTGAACGTTCCTTGCCCACTCTGAGCAGCAATAACTTAACACGTGTACAAGGCTTTATACAGTATCATAAATTCTTTAACATAGCAGAACCAGGTTGATCAAGCACTGTAGCGTGCCATTCATGATTTACTTGCCTGCTAATCATGTCATCTACTGGGATCTGTCCACTTCTGCACACAAACAAACTGGCACACTAAATTAATAAAACAAAATTTCCAGCTTTTCCATTGGCATGGCTGTAACAGTTTAATTACACCAGCATCCAAAAAGGAAACTCTTCTATGCGTATCTAAAATTCTGAACCCAACCTCACATACATAAGCGGATTCTGTATAATGATGGGCCAGTCAATACTGTTACCGTATATACTCGAGTACGGTACAAACTGAACTGGGTGGGAGGGTGAGGGGGGCATTCAGGATTTTTAGGTGAAATTTGGTACCTCGGTTTATACTCGGGTCAGTTTATACTCGAGTATATACGGTAAATCACTATGCATATGTACTATAAGTTAACTGCTTTCTTATCACCAAAGACTTTATGCCCAATTTACCAGTGTTAAAAAATCTTTTTGCGTGTTCATGGGATGAAGGAACTTGTTGGGTAACATTTTTATCAACTGCCTTTGAAACCTGATTTATAGCATAGGTAGACAAACGGGTCACACTGACAAACAAACTTTGGACATCTGTACCAAGTACAAAGCAGATCTTCAGGGTGATATGGTCAGCATACAAAGCAATGCAACAAATATCAGCAAAACATCTCACTAGTCAAAAGTGTTATATCTCTCTATCAATCCATCTATACAGTGTGGCAGCTGGGTGCAGTCCACCCCAAAACTCCACACACAACCTCTATAAATAAAATCACAGCACACCTGGGTCTTCTAAAGTGATTTATTCAATGAAACTGTGCAAAATATCTAGCATTTGCCAACATTGGTAAACCGAGTGATCGCCCCAATAAGAAACGACTAAACCCAATAAGGTTTAAGCTGGGTACACACAGTAACGATAATGCCCAGATACCGTCAGATCAGACGGTACCGGGGCTTTATAGCTAGTGTGTGTACCTTCGTTTTCCGAAAGCACGCGCAGCCGCCGAACGCTTGTTTGGAAAATTTCCATTGGCCGCGTTGATGATGTTCATAGGAAGAAAGCTTGGTACTGTGTGTATGCAGATCTTTGACTGGATTTAGCAGATCTTGTCTGTCATATTTCAATGATCTGTAGTGTGTGTGCCCAGCTATAGATTGGGGGAAAAAAAACAGGCAACATTGGGTATTCTGCTAATTAGAATATAAATTCAAAGACCTGTGAACAGCTAGGTTTCGGTGTTTATTATTCTCATTGCTTCCTTCATTGCGATCATTTTACTATTATTTTCTTCCAATAAAATCGGTTTAAAAACTGCTTACATTTCAAACTATTCAGCATTAGTTAAGAGGTACTTGGATAGAGTGCGAAGAATTGGTGTGCCATGATTTTTCCATCCTCCTTTTAGTTTGCAGCACTAGTCTGAGAAGCCATTCTGGTATATTGTGTTAGTTGACATAACAGTTTTTAATGGATGGCCACTTTTATTAATATATATTAATGTTCTGTAAATAAATTACACACTGCAAAAAAAACTATTGTGAAACCACGTGTATATGAACAGGAATATTAGTAGACATGTACGCAAATGTGCCTAATGAAAGAAGTTAACCAGTCACAAATGTTCTCAGAATGTAACGGTCACATTTCCGAGAATACTACATGTTTTTGCAAGGGAAATGAAGGCAATTTATATTACTACCTGAGGGAAAAACAGGCCCCATTTAATGTGAAGAATAAACAGAAAAGATCCTGCAATGAGTACAAGCACCTCCCACCATTTCATAAGCCAATATTTATTTTTTCCACATATTCCACTACCAGACTGGGAAAGCAGTCATGCCAAAACAGGTCAGTATGGAAGCTAACAAATATTTGTTAAACAACACGTTTGAGATTTCTCAAGTCTTCAAAAAATCCTGCTTTTTAATGGGAACCCAAAATCCAAATCCTTGATTCAGACAACCCCCAATGTTTATAAATATTTTGATACAGTAATGCCATGCCATGAATAATTTGGATATGCACATGTGACTGTACAGAGTACTTTACATTTTAAGGCATTACTGAACCAATAATTGGAAAAAGCAATGATAAATAAAGAGGACCTACCCTGTAAATTTCTTCCAGTAGCAGCTTTGCACAGCTCTTCCCCAGATCTTCAGGAAGAATGGTACTACCCTGACCTTGAGGATTGGATGCAAGTTCAGCACTAAGAAAGCAGCCCTCTGTTGTTTCTGCAACTAAGGACAATCCAAAGCCCGGGGATCTACAAAAGGATCCAGGAAAACATCAAAACAGAAGATACCTTTTTCACACAATGTTTTTAAACATCATCCTTCAATTATTATTCTATATTAAGACACATTGCACTACATGCTCAGTTAAGTGCGCCAAGTAACACTGACACCTTTCAGCTGTTTTCCAATCTCCCATTCCAAATTGCATTCCTGCAGGCACTGCAATGTAAATCCCAACAGCACAGAGTCTACATTTACACAAATTGGCAGAAATCCCCTTCCATCAATCTTACATGTGCCATTCTTAAGCTATATAAAGATCAGTTACTACAAGCCAGTAAGTCACAGATGTCATAACAAGTGTTTAACTAACTGGATTAATATGATAACAGTTGCACACCTCAATGAAAACAGAAAAGGGACATCTACCGTGCACTATTGGAACTCATATCTAATCATATGGCACGGCTCCACTGCAGTAAGAAGGAGGAAATCCTCTGCTCATACATCTAGGACTTTAAGGTGATGAGTCCATTTATAATGGCAAAATAATTAGGTAACAACATTTGGGGTGACAATATCCTTCATACACTAAAATGTAGACATCTGATAACATTTCTAGTTCACTGGATTTCTACTTCTTCATTTTGTTAATATCAATACAGATTCATCATACAGATGTGACCGGGAAGTTCATAATGTATAAAAAACATTACTGCTATCACATATGTTCTAAAAGTTTGCATTTAGGGAATACAAGAATAAAATAAAAAACATGACATACACTGATTATTTAATGAGATTTAAAACACATGTTTTAAGTGTATAAACAAATAAATAAAAGAACCCCCCATAACACTAAAAGCTTTCAATTAAACCTAGACAAATGCACAGTCCTACACTTTCAATACTTACTTCCCCGAATTGGCTCCCTTCATGTGATCAGTGTAGATATAAATATCTGGGAGGAATTTATTTAGGACGCTTCTCGCTGCATCCACTATTCTGTTTCCAATTTGAGGGGACACCCTAACAGAATATCTATTGGCTTTGGGTCAAGGAATAGAATCAGTAGTAAAGGTTCCAACACATCCAAGTTAAACTAAGAACTGAGATTCTTCACATGGTGCTGCCCATTTGAACTGTCCAGTCCAACAAAATTTAATGGCTTAAAAATTAATGGCTTAAATGGCTTGGATGGTCTGTTCATAGCTGGTCGCACTCAAAATATCTGCTTTAAACAGAAGAATAGGGGTAAACATTTTGTATTTGTAGAAGAGTAAATTGCATGATACAGGACTTTTTTTTTTTTTTTCTTTTGAAGTTAAAGGGCATCTCCACACCCTCAACATTTTTTTGAATTTTTTTTTAAATAAGTTTAGGATCCCATCCATACCTAGTTTTTGTTTTACATACCTTTTCCAAAGATGCTTCAAAAGTTACTTATAGAACCTGATTCCTCATTATCAGGTTAACACCCCCTCTGCTACGGATGTAAGCTGGTTACTAGCTCACACAGCATTATCTGCAGTCAGCCATTGGATGCAAAATTAGCATCACAAAGTAAGGAAGCTGCAGAGAGAGCAGAGGCAAGGAATTAGGTTTGCTGCAGCGAGGGATCAGGTTCTGTAAGTAAATAAAGAAGCATCTTTAAAGTATAATGAAAAATATGTGGGGGGGTCAAACTACATACCAATTTTTGTGGAGGTAAAGGTGGAGATTCCCATTAATACATGTAAAAAACTGCAACAATATAGGGAAAGAAGCCAAAGCATTTTAAAATGCCAAAAAACCCTACTAACTGGATGCCAGAATGCTAAAGGAAACAGTGGGCAATTCTTGTGCATCCTTGCATGCTTTTTTCCCTCTTTTTTTTATAAAGTTGTAAGAAATAAACCTTTGTTGCAGCCTTACAGAATAGTTTCAGCTGTACAGACAGCATCTTAGAACATGCTAAAAACAATGTTCAAATAGAAAAAATTCTACATCCTCTATTATCACTTAATTTTTACTTTGTAATGCAGTATTTATATTTGCTGCCATTACTTCAGATACGTATGTTGCTACTGCAGAGTAAACTCCAGTACAGACCAACAGCTTTAATACCAAGCCTGTTTTATCAGAACAATTGCAGAAAAGGATACGCTACTCCTCTGATTCGTTTAATTTTCCCTGGATCAGTGAGGAGAACAGGTTTCAACACCTTTCTTACTGGACATGAGAATATTACCTCCCCTCCACCAACAGGGGGCATTCCCCTCTTCAACACCTTGAAAAAAGAAAAACGAATGTCAATGATTATAGGAAATTAAAAACAGGGACAAAAAAAAAAAAAAGACAAAATGCAGATATATAGAAATTATAGGTCTGAAATATTAGGGGTTAAATATTTTAAAGGTTATCTCCACTTAAAAAATTAAGTTGGGCCATTTAGATTTCTTGAAGAACGGAGGTAAAGGAGATGTGTCATACCTCCCGTTCTTCAATAAATCAATCAGGAGCCAGACGAGAAGGTAACAAACATACCCAATTGCTCGCTCCCCCAGCGCATACATAAAATTTAACGTGTCAACTATGTAGCTACTTCTTAATTAGTATATTTATGTTTAGATCCCTCCTTTGAGGGGAGCACAGTATTTTCCTTCAGTACATGGAAATGTTGGCCAAGTCTTTACATACCGTACTGAGAATTTTCACGAGATAAAAGGTTTTTAAAATCTGCTAAATTGCAAAAAAAGAAAATGACAGTTAACTACATCAGGAACTTACTTTTATCTCAAAGTGCTCACCATCTATGCCAAATTTTTTCATTAAAGGAATAGCTGTTGCCTTTAGGATATCCACCTTAAGGGAAAAATAAAGAAAATATATTTTACAAACTGATTTTTCTGCATTGCCTATATTTAAACCGAACTGTATGTATAGTTAATTTATAAAGCGCCACTTGGGGACAACACTGTAAAGTAATAGAAATTTTGCATTAGTGCAATTGATCATTAATTCCCAATTGCGCAAAGAATTGAGCGGTCAACTTTACCTTATAAATAAAAATACTTATATACTCAAGTATAAACCGACCTGAGTATAAGCAGAGGTACCTGCTTTTACCTGAAAAATGAGGAAAAATTGATTGACTCGAGTCTGGCTGCCGTACGGTTTTTAAATACTGTGGGTTTTGACGGCTGACGTCCCTACTTGGCAACGGGCAGTGAGATCTGTGATCTACATTGATGCCGGTAAGGACCATGACTAGAGTATAAGCCGAGGTAAAATTTTCAGGTTTATATTAAAATCTGAAAACCTCAGCTTATACGGTGAGAGTTGGTCAGGTTTGAGCCAGATCAAGGACAGAGTTCAAACTGACCCATTTTCCAATTATTTAGAGGACATTAACCATTTACATAGTTCTTTAAGAATTTGTCATTGACTTGCAGGGAGTGGTATGAAATAATGAAATGCTGTTTGTGGGGAAGGGTAGTTTGTTTTATTTTAAAGTGTAGTTCTCTTTTCTACTGACAAAAATATACAATACTAATCTATGACAAAAATTACTCTGCTCCTGAGCATGCTCATAACCTGCTCACAATAGAACAGAGGAGTAGGGACTTTAGGGGGAATCATGGTTCTGTAAGTTCAAATTCCCCAGAGTGGGAGAGTAAAGTTAAGTTAAAGGGACTGTCCAGCCCTCTTTTCAAAAATTGATATAATGTAGATAACCCCCCCAAAACCTTAACTCTGTTTTAGTAAAAATTTAGAAATCAGCTCCCACACAGAGTTATTATACTCACAAGCTCCTCTCGCCACCGCCACTTCCGGGTTCTTCTCCCAGTCTCCACTGTGGCTGCTCTGTTCTTTTCGTGTTCTTGAGCAGTCGCAGTAGAGACTGCTCCGGGAATGACAGTCAGTGATTGGCCGTGACGTCACAGTCACAGCCGACACTGACTGCCTTTCCCGGAAATGCAGAGCCACGGCGGTGGAGCCAGGAGGAGCATGTAAGTATAATAGCTCTGTGTTGGAGCTGATTTCTAAATTTTTACTAAAACGAAGTTAAGGGTTTGGGGGGTTATCTACATAATATCAGTTTTTGAAAAGAGGGGGTGGACAGTCCCTTTAAGAAAATAACGAAAGTGGGGTTTTGGTGGTGATACTTAGAACGATGTAACGTTGTTTTGAAGCTGGGCTTGCCCGTTAAAGGGTAACTGTGGTCTCCAATTTTTCCAAACTAGTTAGGGTTGTATAAAAAGCCTTCTGTCGTACCTTTAAATAGAACACTAATTCGCATTACTTCCTACTTGAACACTCGGCCTCTGCCTGCATTAATTGGCTCCTCCTCAACTCATTAAAAAAAAATGAGTTTCTGTTGAGGTACTTCCTGTTTTTCCCAGCATAAGTCTTAACTGAGCATGCTTCTCTCCCTGTGGATAGGTGAGGGCAAAGGTCGGGTGATGTCACTCAACCAACAAGTAGGAGGAAATATAAACATTCATCACTATATAATTACTCACAGGCTCCTTAAAGAGATGCGATCCAGGGTTCATTTTAAAAAAAAGATTGCAGGCCATTATGTAACCATAACTTGTTCGGATGCCACAGTTGCCTTTTAAAATAGCTAATACACTCTAGCTTACTACCTTGCTAGAATCTCAATTCATTTTTGGACTATATCCATTCAATCTCCATTAGTTAGATAAATCACTAACTGAAAACAACTATCCACCATATTAAAATACTCTTAATTACTTACAGAGGGGTCCACTTTATCATTAGTAACACCACGAAGGGTGATTTTTAATGGGTTCTTCATAAATGGAGCTAGACAGAAGAGGCTTTCTAGATAATAACCAATGGATCGCTGTATATTACAATCATGTTCCACAGTTCCACCATAAAGGAGACCAGGATGATAATACAAAGTGGTGCCTGTAAAAATAGAAATAAAAATAAAGCACAGACTCTGAAGAAAAAAGAAAGGACAATTGAACTGAAAAAGCAACATACCAACATAAAACCATATTCAACAGAAAGAAGCTTACATTTTTTACAGTTAATATCCCCCAAAACTATAATCCCCCCCCAACTACTGGCCCCATCATGTAATGTAGTTTAATCCTTACCTCACATCCCAGCTCCATAGAGTTCTCCTTTAATCCCCCCCCCCCCCCAAACTGACCACCAGGAGGATAGCAGGGCTCTGCTCCTACCTGGCCTCCGGTAGATTTTTGCCATGCGTACTGCAGCCCTTCTCCCCCCTCCCCCGATTCCCTCCCCCTAGCGTGAAATCATTCATATGTAGGATTCCCCCTGGGCTCCCAGCCCCAACCACTATGTTTATATCTTTAGAAAGCTCCCCAAACTTTACTTACCTCTCCTCTTTCCTCCGGCGAAGTGAGCTGCCGGCAGCCGCGTCCGTGATTGGCTGCCGCTCAGCCAATCACAGACGCGGCTGCCGGTCCCGTCCCTCTGCTTGCATTTTCTCGCAAGCAGAGGGCCGGGAGCGCGGCGGAGGAAAGAGGGGAGGTAAGTAGAGTTTGGGGGGGTTTCTAAAGATACAACTATAGCGGTTGGGGCTGGGAGCCCTTGGGGAATCTTATATAAAAAAATATTATTTTGGGTGGACATACCCTTTAAGAAAGACCTTCCCAAATTTCACTATTTTAAATAATTTCTCTAACATTCACCCTGCATCCCGTATCTTTAACCACTTATGTCAAACCCTTATTAAATTGGAAGAGTATGCTTAACACCTCAATTCTAGGTTTGTCAACATCACCCCCCCTTCCTCATGGTCCACTTGTGACTTTTTTTCTTTTTTAAATACTTTTAAATGTGGTACAGACCACACTTATCAAATAGACAATAAAATAAATCCCTTACCCCCAATCCAGACGTTTCTGGTATCAATTGAGCATGAAGAATAATCACCCTTCCAATAATATAAACAATGCAACAGGGCTTTTAATAAAGAACATTAGTTGGGGGGGGGGGGGGGTTTACAACTTTTTTTAAAAATACGAGGCAGCAATTCAGGTTAGATTTCTTAACACAATCAGGGAGAGTCAATAAAAGTTCCAATTGTTAAAAATGGTGCTAATTTTGCCCCAACCAATCAGATCTTATGTAACATTTGAAAGCAAAGATCTGATTGGTTGGGGCAAAATTAGCACAATTTTTAACAATAAGAATTTATATTGAATATGTTGACTGTTTTTACACAAGATAATAAAGATACAAGTTCTTATTGTTAAAAATGGTGCTAATTTTGTCCCAACCAATCACATGTGATTTACCATTGGAAAGCTAACATCTGATTGGTTGGGGCAAAATTAGCACCATTTTTAACAGTAAGAACTTTTATTACATCTCCCTTTTAGTGTCTAACTCTAAATATGACCTAAAACCACTCCCAACTTCTGGTGGCCATAGACAGATTAAACTGCCCAAGAACCAGTATCACCCAATTTTCCCCCCATGTGTGGTGTGCACCAACAAAATCAGGCCGATAAAATCAGCCACTTTTCTTTACCAGGCTGGCGCTATTTTGGCTGATAATATTGATCTGTGTATGGCCACCTTTAGGAACCTGCAGTTATTTAATTAGTGATCTGGGCCAGAGTAAGATGCGATCAAAGCAAATCCCTTGGAGTATTTCTTTTACAAACACTATTATATAATGTAGGTTTCTGCACTGATCCATTTCTTTCAAACAGGTGCCACCAGGTTGTGTAACTCCATTCGTTACACCAAACAGTTTCACTTATATTTAGGTAAATCTATGGCACACTGGATCCATATAACAATTTATCATATATATCATATATGATAAATTGTTATATGGATCCAGTGTACCCGGGATTTACCTAAATATAGGTTTTACAAACACTGCTCACAGCAACGCAGCAAGATATTTAAGGTCAAAATGGTAGAGAGGGGCTTAGCAAAGTTAACACAAATGCATTGAGTTAGTGCATTATTTGAATTACTTAATTGTTTTAACAATGTTAGCATACATAATATAACCAAAATAGTTATTTAACGTTTAAAATTAAATCAGATTAGCTGTATGCAAAATCCTAAATTCTATTGTCAGAAGAGAGCAATCAAGCAATCTCCCACCATGACTCAAGTAAATTTTCCAAATATTACAGACTGTTGGTGTCAAGTTGGATTTCTTTCTGTTTTTGCTTTAGGGCAACGCCCCACTAGAAATTGTGCATTAATCGTGCGATGGAGCGCAACTGCAATGTTGCACGGTTCATGCGCTGCGATTCTTTTGATGTACCACTATCGCAGTACATGCAATGCGCACCAAAAAATGGTGATCCCTTGCGCTACGAAAAGGGTCGGAGGTGGAGGTAATGGGGCCATCCCCATCCTTTTCTATTGGCTAGTCTTCATTTCTTTGGGAACGAGAAATACCAATGAGACGTATTAAGAAATTAAGTCGTTAAGGTTATTCATCATCAAGCAATTAATATTTTCTACAAAAATTGTAGGCTCTTCGGGGCAGGAACCTCAATCCTAATGAATAAATGCATGCAGCATGTGTCTATTCATTGCTTTGAATACTCTGTATTTGCATAACATATAGCACTGTGTACTTATAAACCTCTATATATAAAACTCAATGTATGTATGTTTCAGAAAAACTTTCAAATTGCTGGGAAAATGTACATGCGACTTGGTATACATATGTTTAAGGAGCTGGAAAAAGGCAAAGGCTACTTTACAACTTTTAAAAATGCCTCCATACCCCCCTTTTTTTTTTACCGTAACCTGTGTGCTGCCATCTGGTGGTGAATTAAGTAATCACCTAAGTTAACAGCACACTTTCCAAATATCACAGATTGTTCAGGATAGTGCAATGCTTTACTTCATTTTGTTCTGTTGTTGCTGTGATAGGAGGATAGAGCTGTCAATTATGAGGAGGAGCAGCAGCAGAACATGTGACGTCACAATGTCATGTGACCACACACTCTCCACCTCTCACTTGTGGGTCACCCAGAGTCAAGATTGAGAGGTAACCTGGCCAATCCAAGATAAGTCTATTGTACTTGGGGGCTGGGCAAGCAGCTACTCATGGAGATCACAGTTTGAAGAAGTCTGATGCAGAGTTCAAAGAAAGCAGCTAAGGAATTGTGTAGTTTCCCATTGCACACTTTCACTCACAATTCTTTGCAATATAGCATTGTTTTTGCTAGCATAAATTTTATGTGAGTGTTGCATCTGTATTGAGTTTCTGGGGTACATTGTCAATAATTCAATCTGATTGATTGCAGTACTTTTAAATGTAGGTGTTATTGTGCAACATAGCCACTAATAAACGGATATTGTTAAATGTCTAATTTAAACAAAAATTTAATGTGAAATGTTGCACCCCAGCATTGCAGGGGAAGTTGGTGTGAATTTTTCACGTTTTCATTACCCAGTGTTGTCAGCATTCCAGTTAATTAGCCAGTGCTGTCAACCCTCCAGGTCATTAGCCAGTGTTGTCAGCCCCCCAGTTTATTAGTCTGTTACTGTAATCTTGAAGGAACAGGAGGCAAGGGAGCTACGTCTTACCTCCCCTTCAACATGAGCCAGTGGTGGATCGCACTCGCGGCTAAGTTTTCTATCTTCGTTCCTGGCTCCTGTTACATTAATTGAAGAATGGGAAGTAAGACATAGCTCCTTTACCTCCCATTCTTCAAATAATGTATAGTTCACTTTCTGAGTGAAGTAATCCTTTAACTATATCCACTTGAAAATATTGCAGGTCACAATGTAAAATGTGAATAATGGTCTTTAAAATAGGTGTAACCTAAAGTAGGTTTGTTATACTGCATCTCTTCTCCCCTCTGTGTGTCCCTCCCCTCTGTGTGTCCCTCTTTTGCATTTTAAAATCTGGCCTAGAATCCTGTATCGTATTGGCCACCCGAGGTTTACCAGATTTGTGTATCAGCTAACCCACAGTGAGTTTGAATGGGTAAGGTCTAGTTAGAAAGCTGCGGGTCTGTTGAATTTTGGATGCAGGTTTGGGTTGGATCTTTAAAAAAATGGGGCAATGCTGGGTGCACTGCTAGTAAGTTTATATAAATAAACTTTAAAAAATGTGGAAAACTAGTTAGTTATATTTTAACAATTTCTGTCACAAGGACAATCATTTATTAACCTTGGAAACCAAATGCCCCAAACTATACAGAGAACACGATGACACAGCAGTCATTTCTTTTCTGTATTTCTGAAGAATAATGACCCAAAAGATCCAGGGCTGCAGAATGTGAAGCAAATTTGGGTACCTGGAGTAAGAGTCTGCAAAATTGCTTCTGATTCCTAAGTTTAAATTCTAATTAAGATAAAATTAATATGTTGTAGGGAACCCCCCAAAACCTCAACCTCACGCCTTAGCCAATCACAGGAGAGGCTGCTGGTCTGGCCCCTTCTGCTTGCTTCCATGCACAGAAAAACACGAGCAGAAGGCAGTGAGGGAATGAAGGCTGGTAAGTTCATGTGGGAACAACTTTCACTGGTCTAAACATACAGTCCCTTTCTGCTATAAGAAAGTTCCAGTGCATAGTTTTTACTAGTGTAATGTCCAGCTGAGCTATTCCTAAATGTTCATTTTGGTGTAAACACGTAACTATTGTTGGTCATATAGGACCGATTCCCAGATTAATTTAGAACCAACATGCATGGTTTATAAAATGTATATATTATACATAGCACTGTAAAGATTAAATTTAATTCTTGTCATTGTGGTGGTGCAAATCTGTGAATATATAATTAAAAGCTCCACAGTATTTTATTGTATTTAAATACAGACCAAGTAATTTGGTCCTTTACTTACCTCCCAAAGTTCAGATTGCCGGCACAATGTTACCTTCTTCAACAGCATGTCTTCCTATTGGTTCATTAGGAGGAAACTAGAAAAATGTCTGGACCCATCATTTTGCTACCAACATTTCTGTTTTTTCAACATAAAATTCACCTTTTTCTAAATATTTTAAGATCATCACATGGGATGGGCTTGTCTTCTATTCTATAGTTCTATACTACTGTACCTAAAAATCTTAGGTCTCATCATTCCTTCAAATCAGATAGCCTGTAATCTTTCAGGTGCAATAGTGATGCTGCCAATATTTGGTATTGATTTCAAATAGGTCACACAATAACGTAAAACGTCGGTCACATCTACTGTATATACTCTAGTATAAGTAGAGAAGTCTACCTTTAAAATCATCCTGAAAGTCTATCCTCTGCTTATACTTGGGTCTGGGCTGGTCTGGATGCTTAAAGGAGCAGCTGGACAAAAACACACAACCCTGAGAAAACAAAAGCTGTACCCTGTAACCCTCCGAAATCAAGAGGATTCTGTGTGTTAGGCCATTGTTGTCCTGCTCATTCATAGATCAGCCCAGACTGCAAGCGAAAGAAGAAATGGGAGAAGAAATAGGATTCAACTAACTTCTCTAAAGGAGGGATCTTTATTCAGACTACATGGAAAGGTATGCAAGGCACATGAGGCTGTGTATTAGGCTTTCTATAGTACTGTCTGTGGAACTGTCTGTGGAACTATCTATGGGAGAAAGTCAACCCTCGTCTTCAGTCAGTTTTACTCGATTTTCAGGTAAAAACAAGTACCTTGGCTTATACTACGATCGGCATATACGGTAATGAATTTGTCGGATTTTAATTAGGGAAAAAATTTGGATGAACAGCTACGTAGTGATGAAATTTTTGCAGACTTAAATAAATTACAATACATGAGTTTAGATTTAAAAAGGTCAAAATAGACCATAAACTGGTTACAAAAAAGGGGTCGAACAAAGTGGCAGACTTCTGTACAATATCTCACGTGCAGCATGTGACTTAATTGGACACAATTTGCCCTTTAATATACACATAAGATTGCCCCTTAAAAACTAAACTGTTTGCAGAGCAAGGATGTCGACTGCTTGGTCCTCACACCGCGTTTGCTCTAGATCACCCACACAATTCTGCCACAATTTGCTCCGACTCCTCTCACAGTTTTACACTTAGTCAATGGGAAGATGCACTTACCTCTGGCTAGTGCAAAAAGTCCCAGACTGTGAATTGGGGCATGCCTAGACAGATTTTAAAGAAATGGTATGGGTGTTTTGGGCTTTATTTAGGCATTATGAATACAAAGTAGCCCTCTGGTCTACAATGTAAAACTCTATATGAGGGATGTCACCAAGGTATTAAAGTAGATTAGGGAAAAGTTACAGCAGGGGAGAGAAGGCTTATGGGTTTTTTCCATGCTTCCATAGTAACCTTTAAGTAAATTCTATATCTTGTATAAGGCTATAACAGCACTGTACAAGCCGAGTACTATAAGTTTGTTGACCTTTCCTGATGAAAAAAAAACAAGATACCCTAAGCATAGTATAGTATAGTATTTGAGGTGGAATAAAGAAACGCAGTGGTTTGCAAGTATTTGGCCCCCTTGTTTGGAATCATGTATGATTTTTGTTCCACTTCTCACGTGAACACCACTTTGTATTGGTCTTTCACGTGGAATTCCAATAAAAATGATTTATGTTTGTGGCAGTAATGTGACAAAATGTGGAAAACTTCAAGGGGGCCGAATACTTTTGCCAACCACTGTATGTCCATCTAGTCCAACCCATCTAGCAATATCCTCATTTCCTGCCTAACTGTTGATCAAGAGGAAGGCAAAAAAAACCCCCACTAAATTTATGAAGGGGGGAAAAATTCCTTCCCGACTCCAAGTGGCAATCGGTAACTTCCCTGGATCAACTCTACTTTATGAATCAATACCAGTAACTTGCAACATTCCTAGTTTGCAGAAACTTATCCATCTTTTTTTTGAAACTGACCAATGAACCTGCCATAACAGCGTCCACTGGAAGACAGTTCCAGAGCTTTGCCGTACTCACAGTGAAAAACCCTTTCCGAACTTGAAGCCTAAACCTTTTTTCTTCAAGCCTTATGGGATGTCCGCGTGTCCTCTAACATGTTCAAATGGCGAACAATGCCCCAGATAGTTTATTATACAATAAATAAATAAACTGTTAATGTATTTATACACAGTAATCATATCCCAACGCAAGCGCCTTTTCTCCAGCGTACATAATTGTAACTTTTCCAGTCTCTTCATATTCAAGCTCCCCCAATCCCCTTATTAATTTAGTTGCCCTTATCTGAACCCTTTCCATTTAGTACACAGGATTCCAAAATTGCACTGCATATTCCAAATGAGGCCTTACCAATGCTTTGTATTTTATTATTTTAAGAAGCGGCACGTGCAAGGGCATATGTTCACGATGCAATACAGTATATTGAAGCAGTGGACTGTCTACTAGCAGATGTGGTAATAGCAAGTTCATTGAATAGCATTAAGATAGATTTCTAAAAATCCAAAATTACTGGAATATATTTAGTTCTTCATCCAGGAATCCTTTCAGATTGCCACTGATACATAAAGTTGGAAATGATCCAGGGATATTTCCGATTGCTACTTCGAGTCAGGAAGGAATTTTCCCCCCATTCACACTGGGTTTAATTTTTTGCCTCTCTCTGGATCAACAGTAGGCAGGAAATGTGGGTATAGCAGAGTTGGTTGGACTAGATGGACGTACGTCTTAATTCAACGTGACATTCCACCCCTTAATCTGGGGAAACTGGGAGTAAGAAATTACTTACGGTTTCTTCGATTTCGTGGGCAATGCTATTCATATAGCACAAGACTGCAAGATGTTATAAGAAGGTGCGGCTCCATTAATTCAACCTCAAATGCTACAGGTCCCATTATTGTTTATAAGCACACCTCACTACTAAGAAGCATAGTAACTAACATCTTGCAGTACAAAAAGGCCAGAGGCAAAAAACAAAAGCGTAAAAGTGATATGCAACTTTAAAGCCAAATTTGTAAAATATGGTCTTTCCTTTGGCTCAACAACAAGAGACCTAGGAATTCTAGGTGTGGTTACTAGTTCATACACAAGAGATTTAGAAAAACATTGAGGGTGGAGACAAATTGCACAGTAGATAAACATGTTATAAACAAAATGTTATAAGCTACACACATTCACAACAGTTGAAAGCACCCTGGGAAAAGAATAGTGGCACAAAAATACAATGTAAAAAACAGTTTTAAAAACTTACCAGTTTCATTGATTTCAATTCTTGTGCCATTTGTTATTTTGTCCATAAGTCTGATAAAACTTGCTTCAAAATCTACAAAAGACACACCATTAAAGGTTTTCAAACGTATGTACTACAGTTAAGTAGAAAGGAAAGGGTTATGGTAACAACACTACATAATGAAAATTCCAAAATGGACAAACATTTAACAGGTGAAACTAGATATTACTACCAGTTTCCTCTGAATTGTGATAAAGGGCAACTATACTAATTACAAAATGGCATAGTTACCCAGCTTACAGATACTCAGAGGTGGGAACATGATTTTCTAGTTTCCTGGGATATCTTTTGCAATGTAAAAATGCTTTGTGGGATCTATTTTAGGCATATTTGTCATTTAAACTATGACTCCCAGAACCCATACAATCAGATATGGGGAGATGTGGCTCACTGACATTCAACAGTGTCTACTGAAAATGAGGAATTTAAAGGGTATGTTTACTAACAAAATGAACATTCCCCATTTCTCATTAATTGAAAAACAGTATCCAGCAGGGAAACCTTACAACTTACCCATGACCCTCTTTCCCTGCTTCCTCTGACAGTTCATCCAGAGAGAGGGAAGGTAAGTAAAGATCTAAGGAGTTTCTTGACATAATATGGTGTTTGGGGCTGGGGGAGGGAGATCTACAGTAGCCCAAACACGAAATTCAGTTGGGGGAGGGAGACCAAAACGGGGGGGGGGGGGGGGGGGGGGGGGGGGGGGGGCTGCACTGAGCATGTGCAAATTCTCCTGGAGGAGAGACAGGAGGCAGAGTCCTATATGGTGGACAGTTTTTGGGACTTTGGTGGGGCATAGCAGGGCAACCATTTGGAGCTGGGATGTAAAGTAAGGATTTTTATGCACTACACAGTGGGGCCAGTAGTAGGTTAACTTGTAGTTTTGGGGGTGGACATGCCCTTTAAGGCATCAACACTGTAATGCTCTTACTTATTTGTTACTATGGCATGGGTGTATAATAACCCCGGACCCTCTGCTGCAGTATCAACCAGCCACCCACGGGAAATGTTTAACTAAATAGACTCACAGGTCATTTATCGTTACTCACAATTCCACGGGGGTGGCCCAGGTTCGTCCGCCCTTCACTTCCATCTCATCTCACAGTCCAGATTAAGATATGATAAAGGGTTGAAGAAAGGCCGAAACGTGTCAGGCAGTTAGGTTTTTAAATGTAATAGAGATCATTTCCAAGTTGTATTAAATAAAGAAGTTTCTATGTAAATGGTCCATTTGATCTGGACTCTAATAGAAAGAGCACATTCTCGCACATACAGCAAGCTGTGTCTCACCTCGGTTTGCTGTGGCTGCTGGGTGTTTTATGAAATTTCTCTAGTGGTCAGCTCCCATAATCCACCATAGTGGCGAGTCCCAGCAAATTGTGCGCAGTATGCGTCACATGCTCTGTAGTGCTCCACAGATTAATAAAAGGAAGCTGCATCCTTGCTTCCTAGAAGCTGACAATCATTCAACAGCAGAGCTCCTCCCTGTCCCTGAGATAGAACAAGGATTTCAAAGCAGTTTAAGTAAACATATTTAAATGATCCTGTCCCTAACAATGATATATTCCTATTCACACAAAAAAAGAAGTTATCTATGCATTGTACCTCTAATTTTTCTGTTTCTTACATCCATGCTATCTCCACCCCCAAAACAGGTAGGAAAGCCCACCAAACCTAGACCTTGATAGGTTTAAAACCCCTAAATCAGCTCCTAAATGTTCTAACCAGGCTTCGTTCCCGACCCCTTCTGCACAAAAGCAGCCAGACCAGCAGCCGCATTTTTTATTGGCTGAGACTCAGCCAATCAATGACGTGTCTGCTGGTAACCCAAAATAATGCTAGGTTGGCAGCACGGTGGCTCAGTGGTTAGCACTGATGCCTTGCAGCACTGAAGTCCTGAGTTCGAATCCACCCTTGGACACATCGGCAAGGAGTTTGTATGTTCTCCCTGTGCTTGCGTGGGTTTCCTCCTGGCACTCCAGTTTCCCCCACAATCATAAAGACATAGTGATAGGTTGTTGGTGTCAAATAAATGTGCTTACATTGTAAGCCCTTTGGGGCATGTGAATGAATACTTGCAATTGTAAAGCGCTACAAAAGATGTTGGTGCTATATAAATCTACAATTATAATAAAAGTGTAAGACAATGCAAAACTGCCATAAGCTGACCAATAGGGAGACTAAAAAGTGCTTCTTCCTATTGGTATTGCCCCGGGAGTGTGAGGCGGAAAGGAGTGCATTATCAGGGGTTCGTTTACTATTGTCCTTTGAAATGTTTTATTGTGTATTATATTACAAACCTCACTTCTCTGAAAACGAGTGGTACCGCACTACATTCACTGCACATGCACACACAACCCGCCAGGCCTGTGCAGTGTAAAAGAGCACAGACACAGAATGAAGGAGTAAATAGGCCCTGCCGTATATAGAACATATCTGTTTTAGTATTCAGTGAGAAATACAAAGTTGCAAAACTATAGATTTAAAAATAGGTAATAAGCATTATTAAGGCTGCAGAGAAACCAATTCACACTGCGATAAACATGCATTAGAAAGAAAACCAGGAATCCAGGCAGTCACATCTCCCCTGTGCCTAGCTCATTGTATTTACACTGTAATGCAGCAATGACGAACCTTGGCACTCCAAGGTGTATGGAAACTACAAATCCCAGCATGCTTTGAGAGCAGAGTGCTGTAAATGTTCACCATAAGTTATGCTTTAAAGGTCTTTCAAGTGCACACAGCTGGGTTTCCCAGAATGCCGCGTCTAACTAATGGTGAACGACACTCACAGAAACGAAGTTCCACATAATGCTAAATCCCGCAGTTCTTACCTCTGATTCCTGGACTTTCATCTTTAGTCCGTATGCCATGAATTTTTACTGGCCTTCCACTCAGAGTAGAGAGAACGATTCTCTGCCTAAAGAAGTTGCACCCTTCGTAACGGAGGCAGTTCCCTTGGTTCGCCATGCCTCAATCCCCAGCTCAGCAAAACCTCTCCCTCATGCAGTTGCCAGATCCCAGCGCACCACTAGCACACGTGCTTTGGAACGAGAAGCCGGATGGAATGCTCAAAACAGGCAGGTCAGAGGTCATCTGAAAAGGGTGGCGTAGTAATAGTGAAGGCAGGCTTCTTTTTTTTTTTTTTTTTTACCAAAGCTTTATTAGCAACATATCCATACTGACAGATTATACATTTAAAATGTATTAGGATTAATACTCTGGGACAAGATGTTCATGTAGCTTAGTTAAGGAATTGCTAAGAAATTAGTATTGGATTCTGAAAATGGCTATAAGGTGCCTGACTGGTTATCAATCATAAACAAAACAAAAAAAAGTATGGCATAAACCAAAAAAATGACCTACCTACAGCTAGCATTGCATGTTCGTGATCCACTGTTTGCTAGATCTATTACAAATCACAGAACTATTGAAAACACATTTAGCAAGACTGAGTCGGAATTCAATTTTAATCAGCACAGACCTGCGCTGCTCTTCAACCACCAGATGATGTGACCTTACCCCTGGCCCAACTACCACAAAGAACAGAGATATGTGCTGGCTGCTCACATCAATTTCACTGTGTCCCATTGGTTCCCAGTTGTGTCCAATATATAGGGATATTCATGGATGGTAAGGGTCCTGCATCAGAAAAAAACTAGTTAAAATATAATGCAGAGTCCTGCTGACTATCAAAGAAGGGAATTGGAGGGTGCAGCGTTACATTACTGAAGGAAAAATTCACTCACCAAAACCATGCTCCACCTTTGGAAAGTACCCGGGGTGAGGACCTAAACCACACTGCCCTCACCCCTGGGTTCACTTTCTAATTCCTTCAGTGCTCTGATCCTAAAGTCCATCAGCGACATGGCCAATGAGGAGACACGCTCTGAAAGAAGACTGACTACTGCAACACACTCCTGTGTGGTTTACCAAACAACCGCCTGGCACCGCTTCAATCCATTCTCAACTCTGCTGCCTGGCTCATTTATTTCTCTTCTCACTTCTCTAATGCCTCTCCTCTCTGTCAGTCCCTCCACTGGTTGCCCATCACACAAAGGATCCAGTTCAAACTGCTTACCTTATCCTATAAAGCACTATCCAATATAGCCCCTCCATATATCTCAGAGCTGATCCAGCGATAACGTTCTAGACGCAACCTCCGCTCCACACACTATACCCTTCTCTCATCCACCTTGGTCACCTCTTCTCGTGCCCACATTCAGGACTTTAATTGTGCTGCCACTCTGCTATGGAACTCCCTTCCTCCGTATGACCGTCACTCACCATCCCTTAACACCTTCAAACGTAACCTTAAAACCCACCTCTTTAGGCAAGCATATAACCTGGCCTAAACATTACCCCCTTACTACCCTATATGATCCAACCCGCCTTTCACGCTCCACTGCCAATCTGTTTACAGCCTACCAATTCCCGCAACCTAATTTCTCACCCCCATATCCTCTAGTCTGTTAGCTCTTTGGGCAGGGTCCTCTTTCCTATTGTATCACGGTATTGCTGTAAGAAACTCCTCACTCTGTTTACTTATATTATGTATTACTTGTGTATGTAATATGTATGACTTTGTATAACATGTATTTTTATTGTAGATCGCCACGGAATATGTTGGTGCTATAAAAATCAATAATAATAATAATAATTGGCTGTATTGCAAACACAGAAGTGGGAGCAGAGAACCAAAGGAAACTTTAGGTGAGTAAATCTAGCATTAGAAAGTGAACCCAGGGGTGAGGACAGAGTGGTTTAGGTCCTTACACTGTGTACTACAGAGACAGAGCTATGCTAAGATCAGGTTTACTTCATTATCCTTACCCTGCAGCTCTGCACTGGTCAGTCCTTGTGCCGAAAGAGGGGAAGTGCAAAATAGCCAAGAAATTACAACTTTCTGCTGCACAGTTCTGGACATCCAGGGGTAAGGACCTAGTGATTTAGATCATCACCCTGGTTACTATTAATGGTCTAAATGTGTGTTTGCAAGCTATTATTGTACTTTAAAGTTGAGGCCACACTACAACGCATAAAAAAACTATGTGCGTTTCTGTGCGCTTTTGCAATGTGCTTCTATTCTCTTTTACATGTATTTGTGCTTGTTTCCCAGGAGATTCTGTGAAAAAGTGAACCTTAAAAATAACACGGCCTATTGATTTGCATCCGCTTGTGTCCACTTTTTTCATGTGCTTCCATAGACTTGTATTAAGTGCTATTTTGACAGAAACAGACCAAAAATGGTGATCGCATGCCTTAGAAAATTGGTAAGGCCACACCATAAGGGATGATAACATGTGAAAAGTTCATGTGAAAAAAGCGAGCATGAGAGTAGTATGGCTCATGCAATGTGTCAATCACTCACATTGACATGCACTGCTTTGTGATTCGCTACCGCTAACCAATCTAGCATGTGAGAAAACCTGGCAGTGTGTGACCTAACCCACAGTGACTTTAAAATCAACCAAAACAGACACCACTTATAAATTTACTATTATTGGATAGTAAAGGGACTAGCCAATAAATTCATTTTCTTTTAAACGTATATCTGTTGTATTCAATTAGATCAACTGGACATGAAATGTAGTTCTTGAAGACGTTTCGCTAGTCATCCGACTGGCTTTCTCAATTCAGAATGAGAAATAATACGCCCCATTACATTGTAATAAGAAATAATACGTCCCATTACATTGTAATATAAGGTTTATAAAGTCACCTCGGAGTTCCCTGTCCTGTATAAAAGCACTCGACCTTCGGTCTCGTGCTTTTATATGGCCAGGGAACTCCTCGGTGACTTTATATCCTTATATTACATTGTAAGGGGCGTATTATCCCTTATATACTATACCACTCTCTATTATTACCTTATTTACATCCCATTTGGTGATTGGATAGAGGTTCTAATATTATATGGGTGTAGACCCTTGCAGCCATGTTTCAAAAATCGAATTATTTCAGCCAGCATGGTGTAACTATAGATAGCATTTATACATAGGACAAAATGTTCCCACAACATGCTGGTACACAACTGGTGTAATGTATTATGATGTCACCCTATTCAGTGCTTTCTCAGAGAACCCTTTGTGTAGGATGCTGGAGTTTAGCTCAACATTAAGAATAGATTCCTACATTATCCTCTGAACAAAGTCTATAATAACTGTGCACAAATAACATGTGTGCAACAGGAAATAAATTTCACACATATATGATATTTATATCACCACATTTCAGTCAAGGCAAAACCAATACTTAATATCTTCTAAACAAAAATAAGGCAATACTATATTTATTGCACTCCCAGTTAATTAATTATTATAGGGATAAAGGATTCATGTTGCAAGGGGGGGAAGCGTACTGTAAATAACAGGGACCCTCAATACCAGCAGCAGAAACGTCCCAGTAAGCTACACTTTCTGGTCTCCTCCGATCCAGGTGCAATTCTCCAGGTAAGTAAATGTATAAGTGTAGCTTAGGAAATGCTGTGAAAAATAGATGACTTTATTTGACCAAACATGTGTGCTCATGTTTGGTCAAATAAAGTCATCTATTTTTCACAGCTTTGAGTCTGTGCATTTCATAAGCTACACTTATACCTTTACTTACCTGGGGGGGGGAAGAGTGTCAGGCAGTGGCAGTGATGCAAAATTTGGGCATGGGCCCCCAAAAACCGCTGCAAACACAAATTGGCACCACAAACCAAATAATCATTTCCATAAAAAACATCTAAATTCATCATTAACTTTTTTTTAAAGGCACTCATTTTAAAACAGACAAACATACTTTTCTCTTACACCTAGCAAAACTATTCAATCAGATTCCAACAGTATTTCTAAACTTATATCTTCAAACCTTCTAAAATAACTAACCAACTGACACTAGTAAAATGCTTGGCACATAGACAGGGAGATGCAATATCCCGTGCTAAGAGGAAAAATAAGTGCAAAACCCATGCTAACTGATGTAATATAGGGTCAGAGAGGGTTTTTTACTAATTCTGCATTGCTTGCAAGCGATGCAATAAATTTAGAGATGATCATTGCACATGTTTTTTGCACCAAAATTAAAGCCTTTTTAATTTTGGCTTTATAGCCATGCAAAAGGTTGCAACTTACCTCTCACAATTACACGTTGCAATAACAGTTGCAAAATGGTTACTACATCGCAGGAACAAGTGCAGGTCAGGTTAAGATACTGAAATGTATTCTATCTCCTCCAGAGAGTGGTAAAATGCTTTGTATATAACCACTGGTAAAATAGTTGGCACAAAGGCTGGTTAAATGCTTGGCATACAGACACTGATAAACTGGTTGGGAAACTGGCACTGCACACAACCGATACTGGTTAAATTCTTGGCACACAGACAATGGTAAAAATACTTACCACTGGTAAAACAGTTGGCACACAGACTGGTAGTTTTGGAACCTTGGCAAAATAGGGCCAAGGGCCCTGGTGCAGTCGCATCCCCTGCACCCCAGGTAGCTACGCCCCAGGTGTCAGGTCAAAAATTGATAGGATGACTGGCTGTGAAGAATCAGTGCCAGAACAATGATGTGCATGATCCTGGAAAAACTGAGCTTAATAGGAAGCACCTTATTCTCATATAGGCAAATATATGTATTTCCCAGTGAGTCTGTCATTCAACCATGTGTGTAGGAATGATCATGTATATTTACTTATGCTACATGTGGTAGTCCAACTTGGCTTTGGACTTGCATTTCTTCTGTGTTCAGTCACTGTGTTATCATATGGGCAGATGCCCAGGGGCCCATCTTCTAAGGGGCTGTGGCCTCCAGACCATGACAAAGGGATGCTATTTTCCTTCTTATAGCGTACTGTAAGCATCTTGGCTTCTCTTGGCTATTTGAAAGACTGCTCTGGTAAAGGGAAGCCTTTTCTCTTTAGAGTGCTCACGGTTTTAAGAAGCTGCAAATTTATAAGACCATGATCTTATAAGCACCAGGCAGAGCAAATAATGGGGATAGAGCAGCTAGTGAGGACATATAAAAATCCAAATGTATACGCTGAGGCTAATGGTCTGGAGGTCATAAAGTCAAGGGGAGGGGCTGCGATATGCAAATATGACAGGTGACTGACAACTTTTAAACTGTGAACTTACATACATAATGATTTTTAACAGTTAACATGTCCTTTAAGACATCCCTGCCTACATTTAAATTAATTGTAGATTAACACAAGTTAACACTAGTGAAAATATACCCTGAGGGCTTGCATTATTTTCAGATAATTGAAAACGCGTCAACGCACCGAAAACACGCGTTTTCGGGTGTTGCGATTTGCGTTCCGCATTTTAAATTGCAATCGCATGTGTTTCCCAATACTTAATGAAAAAACGCAAAAGCAACAAAATCACACATGAAATCGCATGCGATTCCGTGTGCGTTTGCGTTGCAGTGTGGCCGTGCCCTCAAAGTTCTAATTATCAACTGGGCAGCTGATATTTTGCCAATCAATGTGTTTTGTCTACTTCTCCCTTGTTTGTGCATCTGTCAGCAGCCTGTCTGCAGAAAGCAGGGGCTCAATGATCCAGGATACTGAATTGCTGTTATCGCTTACTATGTTCTCCAACTATTTCTCTTCAGTTCTTGTTCACAGGTTTCTGACAAGAACATTTTAAATGTATTACATTTTCAGCAGATGGCATTCGGGGATACTGGTTATTGTATATATAAATGATTTCTTCTCTTCCACGGAACAGAGAAAAGTGACACCATCTCATGGTTAAAATACATTCCGTTCATCCATGTCTAAAAATAAAAGCAAATTCAAGTATATCCATGTGCTTATGATACTGTAACACATCAGGCACCAGAAAATTCTTGGCACACAAACTTGGACTCTTGTATCCTGCTTGGAGCAAGATCAGCAATGCAATGCGTAAGAAGAATGCTGCTTTCTAACAGATAACTAAATTTAATGGCTTGTTGATTAAAAAATCACAGCAGAGACTAGTGTTTCCATACCACCATTAAACAGAATAAAAATGTAATCCTGTTATAGCCAAATATATATCTTTTTTGTAGAAGTAAATAAGCAACAAATGAAATTAAATATATATTATGGCAGTTTCCAATATAAACATGTGGAGTGATGTACTTTGCAGATTCCTGCAAAAAACAATTTTTTCCATCCCAATGGTGTAGGCTTTGTATATTGGAGCTGCCTTCTCCCCTCTCAGGCACTTAGACTATCCTGCTAGTGACTACATTTAGCTGTTTGGTTTTATACTATGCTGCTAGTAACTACATTTAGCTATTTAATTTTATGCTGGTCCAGGCAGGGAAATTAAGTCGGAGTGAATGGTCGGGGGTGTTGTTGCTGGTGGGACTGTCTGGCAAACTGACATTGGTGAAATGCCTGGTGGAACTGTCACCATTGCTTGCTTCCAATGTTGCTTTTCCTCCCTGTATAATTCAGATAGGCTCCGCTGCAGATTTATTAAGGGCTAGGTTCCACTATGTGCATTGTGTTTTGCGAATCGCAATGTAATTTAAAATATAATGGAAATCGTGAGAATCAGTTACCACTATATAATTTGTATTCCAAATCTATTCGGCCCATTTTTTTATCCGCGTGCATGCTCGACTTTTGGTCCGTGTGTGTCAGAAACGCACTTAAAACAATACCGTAGTCTATGGGAACGCAAAAAGAAAGAGAACAAACTTATTTTTTGCAGGTTTTTTTTATAGATATTTCCTGTAACATTCCAAAAAATGCACAGAAACGCTAATGGAATGGAAATGCAGACACACGCGGACAAAAAAGTATCAGAACTCTAAGAGTGGATACTATGTTGCAGCACGAACCATTCCAAGGTTACACCACTAAGGTATTTAGGTATACGGGACTACAGGTCATGTGACCCGTAAGAAGGGAGTTGGATCCCGAAACGTACGTCGGTCATCGTGGTAGTGTCGAGGTTGCGGAGTGTAGCCGCGTGTTCTCTTTGGCTTTTCCTGTGTACACCGGTGCTGTCCGTGACAATTGTTTGGTGGCCGGATTTCAATAGTGCGGATTGCGCACGGACTTATTTAGGAAGTTTGACCGGCAGAGCCTCAGGACTGCAGTGGTGATCAGCGGGACTTACAACCATATATTTATTTATCGTCCTAGTGTCCTATGGAGCGTAGGCGCTGAAGTTAATGGGTGAGATCTTTCCTATATATATTTATCCACATACATGTACTGGGTTACATTGTTCTTAGAGGGGTGGACGCACCCTTGAGATATATATATATATATATACACACATTTTGTCTATGATCCTCATGGTTACGCCTATTTGTTCATTACATACCAGCGTTTGTCTATTGGAGTCTGGTCCATATCCCCATGGACATTTGGGACCTTACAGATTTAAAGGCACTAAGCTACCTGAACATTTTCACTCCGAGCCTCATCCACCTTTTTAATGTGGTTTTTAATGTTATATTGCATGTGCTATAGGCAACATATTTATAATGTTTAATCTTTATGTTTAGTTTATTATGCTGTGTGTTTCTGATTTATAAAGATGTGTACACCTTTGGACGAGTAGTGTGAATACACTGTCTCAGTGGGGTATTATGGAATATGGTTCCCTCGCCCACTTGAATTAAGATTATTTAGGGTTTATTGGTAGTTGAGTGCCATCGAACCATGTGTCCCATGTTATAGTGGAGTCTTTTCTCTTTTTTTTTTTTGTATTTAACACGCGGACAAATGCATAGAAAATCGTATGTCTGTTAACCTGCATATGGATCCGGAACGCAGACAAAATGCATTGTTCTAAATGCACTCAAAACGGACAACACAAAGCAGCGCACATAGTGGGACCTAGAACAGGAAAGAAGAAAAAGACCAGGCACTCATCCCAAGTATGACTATAAACCATCCCTTTATGTGGTACAATGGGAAATTACATTAGGTGCTAATAAAATCATTTAAAAACAACATATACACATGCAAGGAAGGATACCGATAATAACTAATGTCCAAGACACACCCTCGCCAAAAGTAAATATCTATTGTGATCTAGCGCAGAACCCCACATATACTCATCTGTAGGTACAGTCACAGTCACAGTCGCAAAGTCACTCCGGGCTCCAGCAGAGATCCAGGCCGAGGGCGGTAAGTCTAAATATATATAATGTGCATCGGAATCACAACCAGGAAAGAAGAGAGACCTGAACGCGTTTCGCTACCAAAGCTTTCTCAGCAGCGTCCCGCTGCTGAGAAAGCTTTGGTAGTCGAAACGCGTTCAGCGTCTCTTCTCTTCCTGGTTGTGATTCCGATGCACATTATATATATTTAGACTTACCGCCCCTCGGCCTGGATCTCTGCTGGAGCCCCCGGAGTGACTTTGCGACTGTGACTGTGACTGTACCTACAGATGAGTATATGTGGGGTTCTGCGCTAGATCACAATAGATATTTACTTTTGGCGAGGGTGTGTCTTGAGGACATTAGTTATTTATCGGTATCCTTCCTTGCATGTGTATATGTTGTTTTTAAATGATTTTATTAGCACCTAATGTAATTTCCCATTGTACCACAATAAAGGGATGGTTTTATAGTTCATACTTGGGATGAGTGCCTGGTCTTTTTCTTCTTTCCTGTTCTATGATTATTTGCATTTACCATGAGCACCTCCTGTCCATTGGGACATTTACCTGCCTTGTGCACTGCAGTGTGTTGATACAAGTCACATAGTGGGACCTAGCCCTTATGCTGCCTTTCCTACACAGTGAATGTTTGGAAGTCAGGAAAGCAACAGTAAACCGTATAGAGCAGGAAAAAAAATATGAATAGTTAGAAGCTGAAGGACCCAGCAAAGGGGACACAGTGGTGGAGGCCCCTAAACTGACACAGATGGACTGAAAATGCAGCAAAGCCAGCCTTAGGTCCCACCTGAGTGCTAATTTATTTTTTGTAGTGGGATATCAAATATATAAAATCACTATATATATATATATATATATATATATATGGGGTATGGTTAGGCACTCACTCAACAGGTATTGTTGCTACTGGTGAGAGTTTCAAATGTATTTGATTGAAGTCAGTGCACACATAAGGGCTTCATTTTATCCAAAATAAAACTTTTATTTCTCACATATTTTACCGATACCGAAACGTCGCTATCTACACGAAATATGTGTGAATAAAAGTTTTATTTTGGATAAAATGAAGCCCTTTCGTGTGCATTGACTTCAATCAAAAAAAATAAATTTATTATTTTAATATATATATATATATATATATGGCCTCTAGTTACCCATTTTGATTTTTTTTTTTTTATATTTTTCCATTAAATGCCCTGCTTTAACAGAAGACATTTTGTAAAATGTGTCCTTGTGACACACTTGGCAATGCAAATTTATGTTGTGCTACCCCTGTGTTCTTAATGCGAAATTATTGTAAATTGTGCAGTATTTGATGAAGTTTACAGCTTATACTGTGATAGAATTTAAATATAATCCAATGTAGTATATATTCATTCTACATTGACTAAATTTATATAACAAAATGTACTTTTTATTAAAGGGCAATTATAGTAAGAAAATTGTTTTTTTTTAATTTCTTCTAATGTATCCTATAAGTCATCCCATCCACCAGGGTACCTTTAGTTTCTTTAAATTCTACATAGTCCCCGAGATATAAGCCTTTGAATATGCTGTGATTTGTAGGAGCTGCTACACATCATCTGTCACTCAAAGGCACACACCCACACAATCCAAAGCTCCCATGCAGTACTGTCACACACTCTCTCACCCACACTATATGTACCATGTGCAACATATAGTCAAATGCTGTAGTGCTAAACACAATCAATAAACCATTAACCCAGCAATATGAGCATAACACACTATAAAACAGCCCCTCCCCCCAAAAAAAATATCTTATATACATACAAAACCAGTGACTCAAATGGAACACTAATACAGTATATATAATACAGTAATACATACTATATACCAAACAAGACACACAGTGCAATCTATGAAATATATAGACTAAAGCAAATGAAATGTAACAGGACAACAAGCAGTGTCACTGTGTTTGTGAAGGTCTCTCACTACAAGCTGCTGTTACACTGACTCTCTCTTCAGTGATTATGATCTCAGCTAAGCAGGGGGAGAGATATGAACTTTAGGTAAAAATAAATAACAATTAGCAAAGTTAGAGAACAGGGAGAGTTCAGTAACTTACTTGTAAAGAATCTCAGCACCACTTGTCCTCCTCTCTCCCCCTCTGCCCCTCCCTTCAGCATATTGCTACTTTATTCCACACTTTGACTGCCTGCAGTCTAGCTCTGGAAGGGAGGGGTCAACAGGATGTCAGCACTTCATTTAAAGTTCTTTCAACTGACAATGCTCGGACTCTGTATACAGCCCGTCACTGCTTGAGGGGGAGTAGACAGAGAGGGGAGGGGGACTACACAGCTTGGTACAAACTTCTGCCAGTGTGAAGAAACGAAGCCACACAGAAACATGAAAGTAAGGCAGCTTATACTAAGTGATCTATACATTGTATACAGACAAAGTTTTTTTTTCACTATAGTTGCCCTTTAAGTAGTTAAAATCAGGTTCAGATTTCTGACTCCCACAAGACTCAATGTTTGGGGAGGATTTTTTTCAGACTTTCTACCTTATAGATTGTCAGTGGCAAGCACAGTAATTTCAAGGTGGGGATTCCTAAATGTGTTACCGCTGAACAAGCCCAGAAGGAGGTTCACAACTGAATACATTCATGTGTTCTACTGTATTATATATGGTTCATATAATAATATTATATATATTTTCTAATTGCCATGATTATCATCACAATTGGCCAATGCAGATATTCCCTTTTCTTTTGTTATAAAGTACAGTATATACTTATTAAGGCTGGGTACATACAGATATTTCTGTGTATTGGTCAGTTGGGGCGAAAAGGTGATTTCGGCAGTGGCAGTGATAGGTGTGGTCCATAGGAGACATTTACTGTGGTCGACCACTATATAGTGGCGAAAGGTTAGGATGGAAATTTGTCCGTGTGTACCCAGCCTAACGTTCTGTTTTACTGATAAATCCGCATTTGCACTACTTTACCATTAGTGTATTTTGAAGTCACAGCTGTGACACTGACGGTGGATCTGACAGAATTTGCAGTAGAAGCCGATAACATTGAAAATCATTCTTTATAAAGAATATATGGAACAATCATTCCTGTGTATGTGTATATATATATATATATATATATATATATATATATATATCTGATCTGGTCAAACATTTATACAAACATAGAAAAGATAATCAATGCACATTCCTAGGCCCCATACAATATCATATTGTTTAATGAAAAGCCTTCCAACCATGTCAAGGTAACCCCAGTCTGGAAGGTCCTAACATCTAACCTTTTCAATTTCTTTTACTTCAATTATGATTAGCAAACTTTTGCATTTCTCATTCTTACACACTGTATCCATATAACAGGCTCTCTCCCTTCCCCCCCAGCCCTTTGGCTTTTTAAAATGAGGGAAGAGGCCATCCAGTGCTTTATATTAAAGGCATAGGACCTCCCATAAAAGGGGCGTGTTGGGGGTGCTATTACCACATGGAGGCTTGACCAAGCCTCCCAATAAATACAAACAATACAAGAATTGTGGAAGCACTCCAATTAGGCTAATTTACAAATACATTTAGCGGAAGTGCTACTGATCTGGTCAAACATTTATAAAAACATAGAAAAGATAATCAATGCACATTCCTAGGCCCCATACAATATCATATTATCTGCACACTGGCATACTTTATAAACAAAGGGGTTTTAGTATACATTACTGTGATCACATGAATGAAAAGCCTTCCAACCACGTCAAGGTAACCCCAGTCTGGAAGGTCCTAATGTCTAACCTTTTCAATTACTTTTACTTCAATTACGATTAGCAAACTTTTGCATTTCTCATTATTACAAACTGGATCCATATAACAGGCTCTCTCCCATCCTTATCAGCTGTCATATATTATACAGATGGTATATACTAGACCCATAGTTCATCCCTCTGCCCTCTGTTTGCCTCTTGGTCCTGTCTCATTGATATAATATCCCTTGTTCATTAGTATGTCTCTAATTTATATTTTAACGATTGATAAATATTTATATATTTATTTAATTATGTTATCCATATGAAGCATTAAGTAGTTACATATTAGATATATCTTTGTATATTTTGTTAGTTATTTATATATTTTTTTGGTTGATATACACTAGTCACTTTGTGGCACGTCCGCACTTTAAAGGACAACTAAAGCCACAGAACAACACTGAACCAGAAGGCTGAACACCTTGATATAAAACCAGTAATCTGTGTCTTGCCTCTCATTTTGATACGGGCGCTGGAAAATTTACCTAAATAACAAATGGTTTGTGCTTTAATTCACAGCATTCTAATATCACAGTTTGGTCAACTACTATTATGTTCTGCACATGCTCAGTCCTTAGCTATGGCAGACCCTTGTTACAGTTGGTCACACCCATTAATAATCTCTAGCCAGTCCTTTTACAGGACAGATAAAGCAAGGAAGCACGTGACTGAGGTCAGGAGGTGTGGTCTGACACTGCACATACACACGGATAATTCATCCAGTTCTTAACAGGCTTGCATATACTTTAATACAAGTTACTGGAGTGGGATTTTATAGCTTATTGGGGTTTTTAGAGGGTTTGTTTTCAGATTCTGGAGTATAAAAAATTGGGTTTAGTTCTCCTTTAACATTCAGTAGTTGATTTACAGATTGGCTACTTAGTACACAACATATACTATTGATGTCACCGGCACAAGCCTCCTTGTTGACGTGTGAATAAACTCTATGTGAGGAGTATAATTTCACCTACCTACTGTTACACAAACATTTTTTCACAATGCACTTTTGCCTGGGGAGCATTTCTCATAAAATGCTGTAGACACAGGGTTGCCATTAGTAGCAGTTTTAGCTACTTGGTGTCAGTGTTTAACCGTAAAAAAAGAGCAGTCTGGAAGAGCCCATCCTCCAGGCATGTGTGCACAAATATTTTATCTGATATCCTTGAATCAGGCAAGTGCTATGAAAGTTGGTTGAAATATATTCAGAGTCCTTATAACCTACAATATTACCCAGTCCCTGTTTGTGTGCTGTCCTGAACACAACGCAGTACCAGGCATTAAAGACTCTCAAAAGATATCTTGAAATGCTTTAATCACACACTACATGTTTCAGACACGGGGTCCTTTATCAAATGTGAAAGATACAATGCATTGTACGCACATTATGCATGTGTACAAGCCCTTAGACTGGGTACACACGGGCAGATTTTTCGTCCCAACTGTTCGCAACTAGCAAGCGGTCAGCCCTGACAAGTCACCGTGGTGATTTTCCAACATGTCCGATCGCTGGACAGTCACCGTTGAAATAACCTCAGATTTTTCAATCTGACCAACCAAAATATCAGTTGGTTGGCCCAAAATATCTGCTTGTGTGTACCCAACCACAGAAATTCTACCCTGCAAAAACTTAATTCAAGTAGGTAGGCCTCCAAACAAAATATGCATGCTCCAGACTCTCTAGCACTGAAGTGAGAATGCTGAGGATCTCTTTGCTTATCTCTGTGGAATGATAGTGACTGATGTTTAAAAAATGACAGACAGAATCTTGCAAAAAAGTCTTTTTTTAAAGGTCTGTAGTATGTACCAGTGTCGTAACTAGGAATCTCTGGGCCTCCCAAGCAAAACTATAGTGCAGTGGCGTAACTAGGAATCACTGGGCCTTCCAAGCAAAACTATAATGTAGTGGCGTAACTAGGAATCTCTGGGCTTCCCAAGCAAAACTATAATGCAGTGGCGTAACTAGGAATCTCTGGGCCTCCCAAGCAAAACTATAATGCAGTGGCGTAACTAGGAATCTCTGGGCCTCCCAAGCAAAACTATAATGCAGTGGCGTAACTAGGAATCACTGGGCTTCCCAAGCAAAACTTTAGTGCAGTGGTGTAACTAGGAATCACTGGGCTTCCCAAGCAAAACTATAATGCATTGGCGTAACTAGGAAAGACTGGGCAAAACTCAAATGGGGCCCCTATCCCTGCTCCATCTACATTGGTTTTCTGGAAGAAGGCTTTATCTATCATAGGAAAAATAAATACAGGCCCTGGTAGTTATGCCCCTGGTGTGTACCCTGTGTAAGAATTATTTAACCTTACATTTAACTTAAAAAAACCAACACTTGTCAGGTACCAGTCAAACTATACAAACAAGAAGTGAAAGTAATAAACAGCACCCACCCTTTTAACTCACTGACCTTTGACCCAGTGTCACTGTACAAACAAGGGAAAGTCAATCTATAAGAAGGTTTCCCATCTGGAGGAGGAGGAGTGGGCGGGGCCAGGCAGACACTGCAGGTCCCCACGTCCTCTGCCCTTGTCTCCTCCTCTATTCTGAGCGTCAGCAGCTGCACGAGGAGGAAAGAAGTGGGAGAAATGAAGGGGGCGGAATAAATTGGAGGCAGAGCAGGGAGCCCCTCCAGGAGCCATTCAGTCCCTCTGGTTCATTGTAAATGGTTTTATATGTAGTTTTACCTCACGTGGGATGTCTCCGTGAAAGCGGCAGGTCACAGTCTCCCCGTGTCTTTCGGGCTGTCTCTTCCCTTTAAGGCCACACAGTGTAAAACTTCCATCAAGTTATTCAGGGGGATCCTACTCCCAGCAGCGACCATGGTGACCCGTGTTATATTCCGGGCGGTAATTATGGGCCCCCCGGGCTCTGGGAAAGGAACAGTGTCCGAGCGTATAGGGAAACACTTCGCCCTCCAGCACCTTTCTAGCGGGGACCTTCTGAGGACAAACGTGCAGAGGAAGACGGGTAAGGAGCGAGTAGCCATGTACACGCTGTGGGGGGTGGTTATTGGGGGTACTGTATACCTGTATACACTGGGATATAGCCTGTCACTGGGACTTCCCCATTTTTATATGTCACCTGCACCACCGGCTGGGTTCTGTGCAGTGCTCGGGTACCAGAGTCCAAGTTATTAATCTGTAGCAGTGATGTCGAACCTTGGCACTCCAGATGCTAACACGGCATGCTGGAAGTTGTAGTTTCCAAAACATCTGGAGGGCCAAGGTTCGACATCACTGATGTAAAGCCACCAATTGAATATTTCCTTTTATTGAGCTACTTCATCTATATCAACATCTGGTCAGTTACTTCAGCTTGATGGGACAAACAATCTGTAGCACCACTCGGTTCCTAAATCCCCTAATGTGTCTGTGGCTGGTCTACACAATAACAATCAGGGGAGCAACCGCAGGGGGGGGGGGGGCATCTTCTTATTTTCCCTATGACAGATATAGCCTCCCAGAAAACCACTGTGGAGGAAGCACAGATAGGGGCCCCCATCATAATTTTGCTGGGGGCCCCAGTGATTCCTAGTTACGCCACTGATAAAAATGATAGAAAATGGGAGATTTGCAGCTCATTAATATTTTCTGGCCTTAAAGGGTATGTCCACTATATTTTAAACTTTGTCTTATTTAGTTTAAATGAGCTACGTCTTACCTCCCGTTCTTCAGTAACACTTGCAGGAGAGAAGGCAGAACTTACCCGCAAACTGTCCAGCGCCAGCTTCTCCCCAAGAGTCTCTGATGCATCCACGCTTCCTTGCACTGTGTGGGCATGGACATAGCCGTTCATTAAACTAATTAAAACATTACATTCAAAGCTGATGGTTATAAAAATGATGCTGCATTGCTCCAAACAGTAAACTGACATTAGTTATTGTTGGCAGAGCTAAGACAGTTTCATACATTTTTGATCTTACATAAACCATATGTAAAACAAGACATTGCATGGGCAGCACAGTGGCTCAGTGGTGCCTTTGAGCGCTCAAGTCCTGGGTTTGATTCCACCTTTGGACCCCTCTGCAAGGAGTTTGTATGTTCTCCCCTTGCTTTCGTGGGTTTGCTCTGGGCACTCCGGTTTCCCCCACAATCATAAAGACATACTGATGATAGGTTGTATGTGTCAAATAAATATGCTTAGATTGTAAGCTCTTTGGGGCAGTGCCTGATGTGAATGTATACATGTAATTGTAAAGCACCACGGAAGATCCTGGCACTATATAAATCCTCAATAATAATTAAATATGCAATGGTTTCTTGTTAATAAGACGCAGGCAGCAATGCTTGCAGTGGGAGGCAATGCTTGTGAAAAGCTTGCACGCATCGGAGCACATTTTACGTGTGTTAGACTGTTCGCGCTGCGATCTGCACAATTTAACATAATCTGAGCGCATGCGATCCGCAAAAATATGGTGATTACATGGACTCCCGAAAACGGATTGCATCGCATGCAATGTGGCCACCCACATTGACCTGCAATTCTCACGTGCAAGCGATGGGATATCGCGACATTGTGGCCCAACCCTTAGGACTAGGCCCCACTAGGCTATTTTGGTGTGCACTGAGGATGGAGATGGCCCCACTATCTCCGCTGCCCTGCACTGCCAACCCTTTTCTTGCTGCATCGCACGATTTTTGCACGCTGCGTAGTGGGGCCTAGCTCTTACTGGAGTTTCTCAGCCAAAATAGCCAGTATGTTAGATGTCAAGCTGATTTGTGTGGCCACTCCTTGACTCTCATGACACCTCCAAAGAATACTGTCACTTGTGGCTCACCGTGCTGGACCATGGATGATAATTTTGCATTAACATTGTGATTTGCAATCGCATTATGTCATCACAAAATAAGTGATGCAGTTGCATTGCTCTAGTAAAAATGTATTGTAGCCTAAAGATTTCCTTTAAAGGAGAATAACATTTTAAATGCCCAAAGTATTCCCCAATTCTAACTAGTGCAAAGCTTTGCGTGAAAGCAAAAACTAAATCATTTTCACAGGTTTGAGCAAGATTCAGCTTTTATAGTTTGAAACGTCTCTGGGATTTTTTACCCCTTCTGGTGCAAATGTGATCCTTTTCGAGGGTTTACTTTTTAATGTTTTCCTCTGGATAAATGGTTAAGTAAGGCAGGAATAATGGTTGAAATAATAAAACTTTGTTAAATGATTATAATTTAGAGAGCATGTCCACCCTTTAAAAAAACCTTAAATATGTGGTAGGGCTTGCTCCCCCAGCCCCAACCGCATTAATCTTATTTGTAGAAACTCCCTCGATCTTTACTTACCATCCCTCTATCCTCCTGCGCACTGCCCGGCCTTCTGCTTGCGTGGAAATGCAAGCAAGGGGCCAGACCAGCAGCCGTGTCTGTGATTGGCTGAGAGGCATCCAATCACGGACATGGCTGCCGGTAGTTCAGAACGGCGGAGGATAGAAGGAAGGTAAGTTAAGATTGGGGGAGTTTCTTAAAATAAGATTAATGCGGTTTGGGCTGGGGGAGGAAGCCCTACAACATATTAAAAGGATTTTACACTAGGGGGAGGGAGACCAAAATGGGAGGGATGGGGGGAGGGCTGCTCAGAGCATGCCACAAACTTCTCATAGGCGGAAGCAATTTCCCTCTCTGCTACTCTGCTAGGCTCCTGGTGGTCAGTTTTCTGGACTTTGGAGGGGGAATTGCAGGGCAACCATTTGGAGCTGGGATGTAAGGTAAGGATTTTTCTACACTACACAGTGGGGCCAGTAGTGGGTTAAATTATAATTTTGGGGGTGGACATGCCCTTTAATGATAAGTTCTATTCTGTTCTAGAAAAGGTATCTGCCTTCTCCCTCTGCTCAAAGAGCTTTTAACAGTAGTGGAGGTGTGAAATGGGCACAAGTAGATAGCTGTAATTATGTGAGAACAATGTCCTTTGAAATGGAAAGTGTCTTTTGAAATGTATCAAACAGTACAAGACAGTTTCCTGGTGAGTGGGTTTAGTCTGGGTGGTGATGTGGAATATGTTTATATTTGGCCATAAAACTCATGTCCCTATTTAGTCCATCATTCAGGGAATTACATTTCTGAATGAATTTGTATTCCCATTCCTTACGCTGTTTTTGATTGTGAAAATTGCCTTTAATATATATCCATGAAGTTTAACCATTCAAATATAATATAGAGTTCAGAAGAGAGAGAGAGAGAGAGAGAGAGAGAGAGTCCAAAGAAGCAAGCATTCATATGGGAATTCACAGGTACATAAATTAAGTCTTTATTCCAGTTCTACACGTTTCAATCCACAGGGCCGTCATCAGAAACTGACGACGGCCCTGTGGGTTGAAATGCGTAGAACTGGAATAAAGACTTAATTTATGTATCTGTGAATTCCCCTATGAGTGCTTGCTTCTTTGGACTCTGTTGTTATACGTTTGGGTAATAGCACCAGGGCCCTCTTCATATTTAAGGAGAGTGCGGTCGTTTGGAGGATAAAATATATATAATATATACAGTGATATATTTATTTGTGGTATACTAGTATAACATAAATATAATATCACTTTATAAAGTGATAAAGGCTGATAACAAATAGCAGCATCCATGTGGAAGTTAATATATATAAACCAGGAAAAACTAAAAAGTGCATGAATAAAAACAAATGGTGACTCCTGTCCTCTCCCGAAAGCACCTCCTCCGATTTGGTCTCCTTCCCACCAGTTCAGCGTGCCCCCAGAGCAGAGTGCCTCCTCTCTGTTTCCTGTATAAATAGACAAAAGACCTGACCTGAAAGATGTTCTTAATTTAAAATCATCTTTTATTTTGTAACTATTAAAACATTGCCAGCAGCTTGGGGACAAGCGATATAAAGGTCTAACACATTTCGGGTATTAACCCTTGCTCATAGACACTTCCTATTAGCCAGAAAGAACACCCCTTTATACAGAGAACAACCAATAAAAAGGTAAGAAACCCTCATGCTCCTTTAACCCCCTTAGATACAAGTGACTTTATTGGGGCTTTGAACTGATTTGCTACATCCTATTGTAATACTCCATCTGCTCATTTGTTACCTGTTTCGAGCTGCAGGACCCCCAACAAAGACACTTGTCAGGACCCCCTTAAGCATACACCCAGCTGCGCCCCTCTGGCTAATGCGACTACCTGCGGCAGGGTGGGCATACACCCTGCAGAGGGTGGGGTGTATGTGAAGAGTAGGAACCTCTCTGTGTATAATAAGGTATCTGCCCCTTTTCTGTCCTACTGGTGGACTCTGGCCCTCCCCCTTCCTACATCCCTCTGGATCTCGTCGCTGCTTCCTCATCTAAAACAAAATTAAATTGCACACAATGTAGGGACCTCCCTCGCAACCCTGATCACTACATTAAAATGTGTTAAAAGTGCCAAGAAATACACTTACACACCTTCGTTCCCTCTGCTCCATTTCCGGAAGAGGCAGAAGCTGAGGGAACAAAGGTTGGTAAGTATACAGTATATATGGGCACTTTTTAAACATTTTAATAGAGTGATCAGGGTTGACACGCTGTGTCAATTTTTTTATTTCAGGGTGGAGATACCCTTTAAGGCAACAATCCTGGGTTCTCAATTGCTGCCTTATCTTACTGTAAAGTTAATATTGTGGGGTTTAGTTAAGGAGGGGATGTGGTTTGTTTCCTATGAAATTCTCCTGTAGTATACCTGTTTACTCACAAAGATAAGATGCACAGAGAAACACCTGGTATAAAGCTTGGGTACACATGTTGCAATCCTTCCTCCTGACTGACCGTTTGAGGTTTCCGACTGGACGGCCAGGAGGAAGGACTGTTGGTCGCGTCAAAACCGTCCGCGTCCAACAGTTAGCTACGACCAAGCGTGTGATTCACAGAGGACTGCATGATCGGCAGTGGTTGTCTTGCCAGTTTTTTTTATATTTTTTATTGTTTCAGAAGATAACCATAAGGAGACTTCACATGGACTTGGAAAAATAAGTCCCTGGTAGGTGTTCTTCATATTCTGTTGGTGATCTTAAAATGAGATGGGCAGGGGGCATTCCAACAAAGGTTGGACAAAATGCAGCGCTGATACTGCAGCAAACGATGACCTTAGTAAATTGACCATTTTAAAAGAAATGTTCTGTGCATAAATTACATTTTATTCATATACCATTTTATGTCTCTATACAAATCAAAATGATAAATGGTGTTTTTTTTCTTCAAGAATTGTCTATTGCCTATCTTATAGCTATTGGATAATAAGGGGACTTTTTTAAAGAAGTAATCAGGACTTTGCATACTAACAAATTCCCACAGGGCTTTGCATACTAACAATTCACATTTCGGTACATTTGCATGCTCTGCAGCAGTCATGTAGTGACCTCTAAACAACCTCAATGTTTTGTTTGATAATTAAAATAAAAGAAAGGAGACAGTTTTTTCAAGGCTTGTTAAAAGCTGGAAATGCTTTGAGTTTACTTTAGTGTGTCAGTAACTGGAACATTTTATTTGACATTTCTACAGGGACAATTTACACAAAATTTATCAGAGTAGCCAAGGACATGGCAAAATATGACTTAACATGCAGTACATTTAAAGGTATTTATCTGTAGCACAGAACTGAACAAATATCCCACTGTGGGAACAGTTCATAAACAGTGTATTACCGTGCTACTATAACATGAAGTATGTAGGTTTCTTTAGGTTATCTAAACATATAGCTGGCAGGTAGGGTCAAATTTCTTATTTGAAACAGATAATTGTTAAAAGCTATCATAGATGACTTAACAAGTCAGTGCGTCTTCAGAACACAAGAGGTCATATATATGCAACTCTAGTTATAAAGATAATCCTTACAAATAAATCAGAAAACTGCTAATACAGCCTGTAATCTCGTTGCGTCATCAGTGTAGACTAGGGTTTTGTATTAAAAAAAGGCACCTTGCATTTAATATGTTACTTGTGCATTACTTGTGTGTTGCAGCGCACCTAGTGTGGACAGAGCAACAGGCCAACACTAGCATGTGCTTTTAAATGCGATCGGATCCCGTGTTAAAACGGGCTGGTGTGGCCTGGCCCTAAAAGGTGTTTTTTCCGTGAGCTATGACATCAACAAAAATGTTGACTTTCTCGAATTTGAAAGTGCCCTTTGTCAGATCAGAGGTGCTTTGTCCCTAGCCAAACAAAACTACTTCTCTTCACTGATATCCTCCCAATCCCATAACCCCAAACAGCTCTTCAAAGTATTCAACTCCCTGCTCTGTTCGCCACCTCCTCCGCCTACCCCGTCTATCGGCTGATGAAATAGCCTCATATTTCACAGAGAAAATTAAAAACATCCGAAGTGGTTTCCTGTGCGCCCTAGCTCCTCCCTACAGATTCCAACCACTACCATTCCTCTGCCCAATCTCCCTTCCTTGCCCACCCCCTCCATCTCTACCCCTACCACTGCAATGCCAACCCCCCTTATTGGTTAATCCCTTTACACCCCCTTAACAAGCTTCACCACTATAACAAAACAGGGTCTTTCATCTCTCCTATCCAGGACACGTCACACCACCTGCCCCCTCGACCCCATTCCCTCTCATCTTATTCTCCTGCTCTCCTCCTCCTTCATTCCAGCCCTAACCTCTCTCTTTAACTTGTCCCTATCCACTGGTATTTTCCCCTCTATATTTAAACATGCCGTTGTATCCCCTATACCTAAAAAACCCTCCCTTGACCCGTCTGGTCTTTCCAGCTACCGGCCTCTCTCCCTTCTCCCTTTTGCTTCCAAATTACTGGAAAGAAGACATGTCTATGCTGACCTGGTTAATCACCAGTCTGCTAACTCTCTCTTTGACCACCTCCAGTCAGGCTTCCGTCCTAATCACTCCATGGAAACTGCCCTCACTAAAGTGACCAGTTAAATCTAAAGGTCACTACTCTTTGCTCATTCTTCTTGATCTGTCCTCTGCTTTTGATACTGTTGATAACCCTCTATTTCTTCAGATCCTGGCTTTCTTAGGTATCCAGGACACTGCATTTTCTTGGCTATCCTCCTATATCTCTGGTAGGACCTTTTAGTGTTTTTCACCCTGAAACTAGCTCCACTCCTCACCTCCTCCCTGTGAGGGTCCCGCAAGGCTCGGAGCTCGGTCCTCTTCTTTTCTCCATCTACACCCATGGCCTTGGACAACTCATTAGTTCATTTGGGTTCCAGTATCACCAGTATGCTGACGATACCCAAATTTACATCTCTGCTCCGGATCTCCCTACACTGACATCCCAGGTCCCCGACTGCCTTAGTGCCATCTCTGCATTCATGTCCTCCCGCTTCCTCAAACTAAACATGGACAAGACTGAACTTGTCCTTTTCCCACCCTCACGATCTGTTCCCCTCCCTAGCCTTACTATTAATATTAACAACACACCCATATCCCCATCTCCTCATGTCTGCTGCCTGGGAATAACGCTAGATTCCGATCTTTACTTCAAACCTCATGTCAATTTGCTTGCCAACTCCTGTCGGCTCCAACTCAAAAACATCTCCCGCATTCGACCCCTTCTCTCGAAGGAAGCTACAAAAATCCTAGTCCATGCCCTAATCATATCCCGGCTGGACTACTGCAACACACTCCTGTGTGGTTTACCAAACAAACGCCTGGCACCGCTTCAATCCATTCTCAACTCTGTTGCCCGGCTCATTCATTTCTCTTCTCGCTTCTCTAATGCCTCTCCTCTCTGCCAGTCCCTCCACTGGTTGCCCATCACGCAAAGGATCCAGTTCAAACTGCTTACCTTATCCTATAAAGCACTATCCAACTCAGCCCCTCCATATATCTCAGAGCTGATCCAGCGATCCCAGGTGCAACCTCCGCTCTGCAAATGATACCCTCCTCTCATCCACTCAGGTCACCTCTTCCCATGCCCGCATTCAGGACTTTACTCTTGCTGCCCCTCTGCACTGGAACTCCCTTCCTCCGTCTGTCCGTCACTCACCATCCCTTAACAACTTCAAACGTAACCTTAAAACCCACCTCTTTAGGCAAGCATATAACCTGGCCTAAACATTACCCCCTTACTACCCAATTTGATCCAACCCACCTTTCACGCTCCACTGCCAATCTATTTACAGCCTACTGATTCCCGTCCCCTTATGTCTCACCCCCATATCCTCTAATCTGTGAGCTCTTTGGGCAGGGTCCTCTTTCTTATTGTATCACGGTATTGCTGTATGAAACTCCTCACTCTGTTTACTTATATTATGTATTACTTGTGTATGTAATATGTATGACTTTATATAACATGTATTACCCTGTATGTAATGTACCCTGGATGTAATTGTAAAGCGCCACGGAAGATGTTGGCGCTATATAAATCAATAATAATAATCACCAGCACTTAAGGTCTGCCCCAAGTTTAAGGTTGGAGCATGCCCACTGCTGGGACATAAGCATCATAAGCCCTGTGGTGTAGCTACAGACCTTTGGACCCTGGTGCAGAATTTGGTAATGCCCCTACCCTGCCGCAAACCCAAAACAGCACAGCTGCAAAGCTTGGCACACAGAGACTGGTAAAATGCTTGGCACATCAACACTTGTAAAACACTTGGCACGTTGACACTGGTGGAACGCTTGGCACACATATACTGGTAAAACGCTTGGTACACGGACAATGGAAGGCGCAATTTATGATCGGTTAGGGCAGCTTTAACCCCTTGTTTGAGGCAGCTGTTTCAGTGTAGGAAAAGACAATAGCACAGCCGCAGCAGGCCTATTTACCAGAGCCTGTGTGGCTTTGCGCATGTAAGTATTTAACACCAGCTGATAGCATGAAGGTGAGTTTCACCTAGAACCGTGCAGCCTCTGGGTGAACTTTCCTTCAAGTGTTTTAGGTCCTCACCCAGCTTACAGCAACTAGGAGTTGTATAAACCCTTTAGAGTAAGTTCCCACTATGTGCGTTGCATTCTGTTTTCCATTTTGCATGTGTCTTGCGAATCGCAATATAATTGAAAACATAATGGAAATCACGTGAATCAGTTCTCACTGTATAATTTGGGTTCCGATTCTGTGTTCCATTTTTTTATCTGCATGCGTGTACTTTTGGTGTCTGCGTGTCAGAGTCTCACTTTAAAGGAATAGTTCGCTCGAGGTCGAGGTTTATAGCCATTTCCAGGCACATAGTAAAAATTAGTTTGGGGGGTGGACATACCCTTTAAGGAGCTATGCCTTACCTCTGGAATATTGGAGTCGCACACCTTAGATGAATTCAAAGTGTTTATTGAAAACCACACATCAAAATTACAACGTTTCGGGGGAACGTGCCCCCTTCTTCAGACCTTTTGAATTCATCTAAGATGTGCGACTCCAATATTCCAGAACTGCTTGATATTCACCTCCCATGGAAGTGGGGAGTAGTTTGGAGGTCAGCACCCACCCTGGTTTTGTGTGCATAAGGAATCTGTGTACCATTGAGCTATGCCTTACCTCCCATTCTTCAATCAATTCAGCAGGAGCCAGGGACCAAGGTAAGTATATTACCTCTTAGCACCTCTGCATTCTCCATTACACATGGATAACTTTAGCATGATGCTCCTATATTAGTGCTTTTAATTTCTCCAGTGACTAAAGACAGTATTGAGGGCCCTCATATACTATAGGTTCTAGCTACTTAGCATTTATCATGTGTTTAATGAGGGAATGTCTGTTTATTAGTGGTTTTTAATTGTTTTTAATATGCATTAATTGTATACCTTCTTTCCCCATTCTTTGAATACCTAATAAAGGGATTTTACTTTTCGATAGACTACTAGAGAGTGCCAGGTACTTTTTTTTCATGAGTATTTAAATTTGTAAATTCATCTTGCCATGTGCACCTCTAATCCATTAGGATTATATTTAAGCCTTGTGCCCTGATTCTTAATGCATTGATCTGTTTTAGATTAACATAGATTTGTTTACCTACATTTCTTTTTTTCTTTCATTCTTCTGTCTGTCTATTTCTGCTATGGAAACATTGCTGTAAAACACAGCAGTAACTTATGTTAGTTCTTGCTGAACATTTACTTGCTTGTGCACAAGATAAAAGTCCCATGCATAAAACTGTTATCCTCAGTATAATATTTTAAATTGACTCTAAATATGAGGGAACACTACAGAGTAGTAGTACTTCTATAGTACTATAGAAGTAGTGTTTAAGGTTTCTGTAAGATCGCACCAGCCGATATTTTGGCCCGACCGATCAGCTGATACCGGCAAGCAGTCGGCTTCTATTTTGGCCCAGTCGATAATAACGAGCAGTCGGCTGGTCCGAAATATCTGCACGCGTTTAACTAGCCTACTAATCTAATGTTGCAAATGATTTATAATTGTCTGTATCACTCTAACAGTAACCATTACCTAACTTAATCCTCAGAAATTGGTCTTGTTGCCAAATCATTCATCGACCAAGGCCAGCTTGTTCCAGATGATGTCATTACCTGCCTTATACTGCAAGAACTAAGCAAGATGAATAAAAAACATTGGCTTTTGGATGGTATGTATAAAGCATCTCGTATATTTATATTGATAGCCTACCATAATAATAAATTCCAAAAAAAAAAGAATCAGAAAGGTACTTACTGTGCTTCATTCTCCCAGCGTTCAGACCCGGCCCTCTGCTTGCAGGAAATTTGCAAGCAGGGGGCTGGATCGGCAGCCATGTCTGTGATTGGCTGTGAGGCAGCCAATCACAGGCGCAGCTGTCGGCAGTGCAGAACGCCAGGGGAACGAAGCTCTGTAAGTACATTTCGGATTCTATTTTTTTAAAAACAAATATGGTGGTTGGGGATGGGATAGGGTCCACTACACTACAGAATTTTTTTTTAATGCTAGGGCACAGGGCAGCAAACCGGGATCAGGAAGGGGGGTGGGCAGGGGGAAAAGGGCTGCAGTGAGCAAGTCAAAAACCTCTCAGAGGACAGGTAAGAGGCAGAAACTCAAAAGCCAGGCTCCTGCTCTTCACTTTCAGGGACTTTGGACAGACATTGCAGGAGAACCATTTTGAGCAGATAGGTAAGTTAAGAACACTACACTGTGGGGCTAGTAGTGGGTGAAATTATAGTTTTGTGGGTGGACATGCCCTTTAATGTATTAAATGATGCCTTTTTAAGTATTTTAAATAATATTTTAATAAAAATATTGAACTAAATAATTAAAATGCATATGATCCACGTTAAACTAATAAGAAAGTTTCAGAAATATTTAATTTCTCTGTATAGGATAGTTGTATACATATGAATCATAGGATATGCCTGTTACGGCTATCCACGAGAGGACCTGAGAGAACCCCCCCCTGGGCACGGAATCTAAGCACCTGCTGGTCTTCACCAGAGCCTCTGATGGTGAGGATGTTACGCTGCAAACAGGTACCAGGTCGTGACCCCAGAAGGAGAACTCCCAGGACCCAATCCCACAATGCGGAAGAGATGGAGGAAAAGGAGCCTGCAAAGATAGGAGGCAGGTGACAAACAGCAGAGTCAGATGACAGGCAGAGGATGGAAGGCAGGCAGGAGGCAGGAGTAGTCTGAGGTACAGATTCGGGTTGTAGGCAGAGGGCAGGCAAGAGTAGTCCGAGGTACAGATCCGGGTTGTAGGCAGGTGGCAGGCAGAGGATAGTCTAGGTACAGTTTGGCTCGTAGGCAGACGGCAGGTAAAGGGTGGTCAAGATACAGTTCCGAGTCGTAGGCAGGCAGAGAATAGTCTAGGTACGGTTCCAAGTTGTAGGCAGGCGGCAGGCAGAGGATAGTCTAGGTACAGTTCCGAGTCATAGGCAGGCATAGAATAGTCTAGGTACAGTTCCGAGTCGTAGGCAGTAAAAATCAGCAAAGTTAAGAGCTTAAGAACAGGCAAAAAACAATGAACTTGCAGCAAGTTTGAAAAAGACTGGAAGGGCTTTAAATAGGACACATCATCATGGCCCGACATGCGTGCACGCCCGTGAGGCGACACAGGCGCTTGCCCACATGGAGCCCCAACCCGATTGAGGCACGCCCGCTGACGCGTGAACACGTGAGTGTGCAGCCATGACAATGCCATTCTGATGGCAAAAACACTTCTTACCTCCATTTGGAGACGTAAAAGCCTAGCTTTTTAAAAATTATTCCTTGTATTGCAATGTAAATCATCGGTCTTCATTGTAAGTTTTTCACTTTAAAGGGCATGTCCACTCTCCAAAGGAAAAACTCACCACTTTTTATACCCCAGGGCCAACCCCTCCACTTTCTCTTTCCAAAGGAATTTCTGTAACCCGCACAGCCTAAGCAAAGAGTCTTCTCATTGACTTTCTCTGCTGCAAATGTATATGGCTCCCCCCCTCAGGCATGTACAGGGTAGCATGCATGGGAATCCCATTACTACGTTAACTGAGAGCTGACACTTTTCTGCTGCGGTGCTAAATAAATTGTTTTTAAAAGCAAAAGTAAAGATTTTGGGGCTGGCAGCAGAACTGTTAAGTTTTTACTTTCTATCTTAAAGGGCATCTATAGTGGGAAAATGAACTTTTTTTTCTTTCTTTCCATGTGTTCTATAATTCCCCACAACCCCCAGAGTGTCTTCACTTTTTTCAGATTCCCTCTCTGTCCTGAGATACACCAGTTAGAAGAATATGTGATTGCATTCCTCTACTCCTACTTGGACTGTCAATCAATTCCCTGTGACGTGATCCCCTCTCCCTGCTCTGTAATAAACATAGAGATAACAACATAAGCAGGGGGAGAGAGGTAGCTTTGATGTTAGATATAAGGCTGCACTTGACCCCCCTTCTTAATAGCTTTCACTGATTGATGATGGGAGATCGTAAACTGTACTGTTCTCCTTCTTCTTCCGTGTCTCCAGGACAGCTTGCTTTCTATTGGCCACTGTGTGTGGGTGTGTTTTTCAGGATGTTGAACTTTTAACTCCTACTGCACATGAAAAGCTTGTCGGTTAGCCGGAGTTGAGACATGGAGGAGGTAACAGAGGGGAGGGGGGAGTGCTGCACACATATCTGACACCATGGTTAAACAGAGTCACTGACATAGATAGGATTAAGGCAGCACAGAGTACATGAATTTAACTTTGCAAAGGGGCAATGTGTTTTTTTCACTATAGATGCCCTTTAAGAGTCATGCGACTTCAACTTCTTTTTAAGCTCTTATGTTGCTGGGAAGACATTACCGCCCTACAGAGGAGCACGGTAAACAGGAAGAGGAATCATTGAATTATTTAAAAATGTATGTAAAGGGGAACTGTTAAATTTGTATATAAAAGTCCTTTGTCTTACCTTTAAAACAATCCATTGCTGACCACTCTGCATGTTATAATGATGTTTGACATCACTCCTGGGTCCTTACTGATCCTTTCCTGGTAGAGCCATCATATGCTGTTGCTAATCATCAGACCTGCTTATTACTACTATACTTTGGGAGTATCATACTACATTAGTGCTCTAGTGATCCATTACAGTTAAGACATTTCCCTCTACATATTATATTGGTTATAGTTACGTATTAATACAAAAACAAAACAGGTGGTATGTTCCAGTTTTAATAGTCTGTTATTAAATAGATTGTTCAGGTTCAAGCTTGTCCTTTCTCATCTAAGTATAAATATTTTAAAATTGCTATTCCAGTAGTGTCTCGGGCTCCATGAAATATTTTTGAGATTTGTGCATGAGAAGTCATTGTTTTATAGAGTTAGTCATAGCAATTTATGATGATGGTTTTCATTGTAGTTCTAGATTCCTCAAAAGAATGAGTCACTGTTGGACATAAAAGTGTAACAGCTTGGCTGTATACACACAACTCCTCTTATATATGAAATGCAGCAAACTGAATCACTATGGTAACTTTGCAACAAATCAGCCTAAGGATCAGTTCTAATACCATGAGTGTGTGTGAAGCAGACTAAATAACCATTTTTATCAAACCATGCCTATGGACCTTAGCAAAATAAGTATGTTGTGATAACAACTTGCCCTCTTCCATTGCAAAAACTAATCCAAATGCTGTCCACCACATTTTAGAAACACAGTAAAGTCAAGTATTTTAAATGTATTGTATGTAAAGATATTGCATGTGATCTTGCAAAGCAAGTATTGGATACAGGCTAGGGTAGCTCCCTTTTGACATAAATGCAGTGCACACAAATGCAGTGCACACAAATGGGTCAGACTATTGAGTGGGGCTTGTTTTGATTATCTGTTAATTGGCATGTTCACCCTAAAATGATATCCCACCCACCTGTCTGTTGTGTTACACAAACTTCAACCCCTTCATTCCCAGCATTCCAACAGCAGTGATTGACAACGGGGAGGGTGGAGGCCTTTGATTGGCAACAAACAAAAAGAAAAAAGAATTGCAGTCTCCAGGTGTATTTCATTCTGTCTTTAACATTCTTTACATTCTCTGCCTTGAATGGTTTTAATTGATGTATCTGCTTGTATATTACAGTCTTTTCAAACACAAGTTACTTTTGGGAATTGTTTTTATCAATGCACATTAAACATTAGCTGACATTTAAAACCTGCATGCTATTGAACGAGTTCTGCCTATTACGTCTCACATGATGGACAGATATGTTATTGATTTCCTAGCAATTGTTAGTGTGATTATTATATGGATTTCTTTCTTTGTTTCTCAGAGGCAAATTATGTAGTTCTAGTATACAAACTATTTCTTGCATGCTTGCTTTCACTGAAGCATGTTGGAAATATGGGGGGCTTAATTTCCTAATGTGAACTATTGCACAAAACATGGGCATAGACAAGCCACTTCTTCTGTGGTCTGGGGGATTGAATTTTCTCTATACGGTGACCTTAACCACAGCTGATGTATGGAATTGAAAATTCAACGTGCATCATTGTTAAGTAATAAGCAGTATTAACGGAGTTTAGTTTGAATGTGTTCAATTATTAATATGAATCTGCCAGCAAAGAGAAGAGAAGACCAGGAATACAATCATGCTTTGAAAAAGTTATGTGTATACTTAGACTATCAGGGAGATTCAATTAAAGTTCTTACCATCAAAAATTATGCTAATTTTGTCCCAACCAATCAGATGTTAGCTTTCAAATGTTAAATAAGATCTGATTAGTTGGGGCAAAATTAGCACCATTTTTAACCATAAGAACTTTTATTGAATCTCTCTGTATGTTTATTAACTAGGCTAGAAATGAATAGGGCTATGTACCAAGAGCCAGTATTGGCTATTTGTGTCTTAAAGTCACATTAACCGATGCACCAAGCGTTAATGTGATTTTAGGACACCAATGTACTAAGCCCATAACGGCTCTTGAAATCTCCAACACCAGCAGGTATCTGGCATTAAAGACTCGCAAAAGGCAAGATCCATTCACAATGCACTAAGAGGCCAATATCGGCTTGTGCATTGCCTAAAGGGGGCAATAGAGAGCGATAGTGGCTCTTGGTACACATAGGAAGTGTATTGACTAGACTTACTGTCGTTTGCTGTGCAAGCTATGTTAGGCATACAGAAGCCGACTAGTGGGCATTATCCCTGATTGACAGATTACCAAAGGATAAACTGCTTTCTTTGCTGCACCTGCATGAGCAGAACTCCATCTCACAAATACAAGGCACTACCTCAGCAGCTCTGTAAACCACCCATCAAGGGGAGCCCTCTTATGTTCTGCCCCTGATGATTATGATGATCATATTTTTTTACCCCAGATGATGAATGCTACTAAAGGGACTATTTTTGCTATTTTGGAAACAGGATGGGTGAGGTTGTCCAGACCCTGATGTGTGGGGGTTGTTAAGTTGGGGGTTAAGTCTGGGTCCTGGTGCTCGGGGAGGCCAAGGCACAATTTCTGCATTGGAGCCCTTAGGTTTGTAGTCACGCCACTAATTGAAAGATGAGTACTCTGTTAGCATATGTGAATATTTTCTTCCATTTTCACTGTATGATAAAGTCGAATGTCTTTTATTCTTTACACAGCACCTATACAAGTTAAGTGGGATAAAAAAAAAAAAACAGTGTGATGCTGAGTAAGAATATTTTGTTTCACCTCTTGGTGAGGGGCAGGTCATACTAGTAGACATCACCAAGTATTAGGTGGGGCAAGACAAGGACACCAGTGCAGTTGTGTGGTAGAATAATAGAACAATAGCAAGTATGCGTAAGAAATTTTCATAATGCACGAAAAATGTCTTGTATTAATGTGTTGTGTAAATTTAAATGATATATTGCGTAAATATTCATATAAAATGTTTTGGTATCTTATTAAATGGCATTGCTATGTTTTAGGACCGTTGTGCATTTAAAAGATTACTGTGTAGTTGTTTGATCTTGTCTGCAATCATCCTGCTCTTGAAACTCAAAAACAGCTGTTTGACATGGCCAATAATTGCTAAATGTTGTCATCACATTTGCCTACAGGAAAAGTGCAGCAACAAGCTATCAATCAGCATAAGGAATATTCTGCTGCCTGAGATCACAGAATGCTTCTGGCTACCATGGCAACAGCCTCGGCAGTGACACAGTATGATGTTTGATTGCTCTACGAGTCATTCCACAAAGCAGTTGTGTTGCCCCATTAATTTTATTCCCTTTTCTCTTTTTGAGAACCTCATTTAGGCTTAGACTACATATAAAGCAGAAGAGAAATGTTTAAAGCATCAATAAGGCAAAGGAGCTAAATAACATTTTCATAAATAGATTTAATTCTTAAGGACCGATTACAAAATGAGATCAATTGTTGTGTTTCTATTTGTATCTTATTTCCCCCCATGCATAGAGGTTTTATGTAATATAGGTTTTTAAGCACTGCTGTAGTTCCCAAGTAGCACTAAAGTTACATACAATTCAGTCACAGGAACTCATTCCAAGCGTGCATAGTTATATACATATATAAGCCCTTATAATGACTATATATTCTGAAAATAAGACATCCAGTCTAGTGACTTTTCTGACACGATAAACTTGATTATGTCTAAACACAGACTTGTAATGGAATTTAATGGGGTCAAATTATAAGTAAAAGCATTTTAATTGTATGTGTAGCTAGTTTCATTAATAGATCTGTGTAACTGTGACCTTCAGACATGTCTTTGCAGTAAATATTTCTTTAAAGTGACTACAAGGCTGATAAGACACAAAGAGGAGTGTAGAGGGACTGTACAATATGGTCCCCAGTCCAAGTGATAACCATTTGTATAATGAGGGATTGTGCGAGCACTGCTAAGAAAAATGAAATGTTAGGGCCCCGTATGGTATCGCAGAATCTATTGAACCAATTTTAGTTACATTTTAACCTTACATCCATGTCTGTGTAAGCTAATTAGGTTGGTCATTTCTCTGGTCTGACACACTCCCTCACTCCCTTTATTTTATCTTGTACAGGTACTATGGTAAGGGAAAAATTCAGAGAGTCGCAATGCTAAGTTTAGGATGTTTTTTGCAGAATGTATGGCATAGAATAGGAATTCTATGAGTTTTTTGTGACATTTTTTAGCACCACTGTATAACAGGTTTTAAACATTCAAGATGGAACTTGGAAATGTAATATCCAAAAGCATAGTCACAGGGGATTTTTGAAAGGTATTATAAGGCCCTGAAATGTATAGTCTCGTTTTTTGTTGGAAATCATCTATTTCATCATAGGAAAGTTCTGTTAGTTCTAATAGTTCTATTTTGCATAAAATATCACAAGATTGTTTAAGTGAATGACTTGTGTTGAAGCTGAGGTTCATATGCCCAATGCAATACTGTATTATTCTTATCCAAAATAAAACATCTGTCCCGACTATATCCTCCTTCCTGGCCCACTCATTTCCAATCAGAGGCCAGTTGGTTGACCTGATGCAGGAACGTTGGAAGGTAAGTTTGTAGTGTATGTCCACTTTAGAATGGTAGAATTTAATATTGACATTATTCACTTAAAGGAGAACTAAACCCAATTTTTTATATTCCAGAATCTGAAAACAACCCCCCTAAAAACACCAATAAGCTATAAAATCCCACTTACAAGTAAATGTAAGCCTGTTAAGAACTGGATGAAGTATCTGTGTGTATGTGCAGTTTCAGACCACACCTCCTGACCTCACTCGCATGCTTCCTTGCTTTATCTGTCCTGTAAAATGATTAGCTAGAGATTATTAATGGGTGTGACCAACTGCAACAAGTTTCTGCCATAGCTAAGGACTGAGCATGTGCAGAACGTAATGGTCGTTGACCCAATTGTGTGATTCTAGAATGCTGTTGACATAAAGCACAAACCATATATTATTTAGGTAAATTTCCCAGCAATTTTTCCCGTATCAAAATTAGAGTTAAGACACAGATTACTGGTTTCATATCAAGGTGTTCTGCCCTCTGGTTCAGTGTTGTTCTGTGGTTTTAGTTGTCCTTTAAACTGCAGTACCTTCAAACAAAGGGATGGTAAGAACAAATGGTATCCAATCTGCAGAGCTTGATTTAATTATTGCAGGATAAATGAAAAATAGAGACAGATATTTGAGAAAAAGCCCTTGGCAGGTAGTGTGTTATTACAGACATAAATAGCATTACAAAAAAATCATGTGCCACAGTCTCTGCCATTCCCATCTATCAGGTTCAGACTCATTGTTCAGACTGAAATATATAGACAGTTTTGAAAAGAGAAGCTGTATTGTAACTCATCTAGTGTAACATGGCAATTCATAGAGACTGGAAAATAGATTTTTGAATCACGACTTATGAAATCTGTAAACACTTCAATATTGCCTCTGTGTAGAGACTGACGATGGATAGATGGATGGATGGATAGATATATAGATAGATACTTCTGTCCCTTATAGGTAACAGGCCTCATGCATTATGTTGGCTATATAAGTTCATTAATATTTTAGGATTAGTGGCAGTAAAATGACATGTCTGTTTTTGCTATACTCTGGGGAGGGGTGGTGGTGACATTATGTACTTAGAAAAGAAGAGTAGCATTGCACAATTCAATATAAATCTTTACGGGTCTGTAAAATGTTCCAGTGATACACTGTAAAATGAGACCATGTGCACACATACAATAGAATAACAAGCTTGAAATGAGAGTGGCAATCTGTCAGATAGTCAACTTCGAAAGCAGATTGCTGGGCACCTGAATCAAAATGGGAGGTAGGAGTACCCACTCCTTCTTCCTCTGTAATATTTGCTGCATAGATACGTCCCTGAACCATAGATCTCCATACTAAGGCTGAGGCCACACTATATTGGATGGCAAGGTGCGATAAAAAAGCGTGTGCATTGGGTTGCCATTCACGTGAATTGCTGTCAGTTTGTTCTGCGATTTGCACAATAGTCTGTAATTTGGAGTACATGTAATTTGGCCACCCACATTGACATGCTCAGTTCTAGGATTCTTATGATTATTAACGTGCAAGAGAATGCGGCAGTGTGGTCTAGCCCTTGCCAGGTCTAGAAAAGTGACTTAAGGGAGGATATTCAGACGTATGGACACTTCTTTTTACCTCTTTATATAAAGGCAGCCTGAATATTGCTTTTAGGGAAAGAGTGGCAAATGTTTTTTTTGGGGGCCTACCAGACTCTACGTGTGGATTTATTTAGTGATCTATGATTTGTCTGTATTTATACAAGTTTGGTGAGACTGTCCAGTTATTCAGAGAATAAGATGAATAAGTCTAAATGTAAATTGTCTAAAAGTAATGGAGATGCCGAAAACTAAGTCCTTGGGAATAGCTCTACTGAGATATTCTATAGATTGTTTAAGCTTTCAGGAGAACAAATGGGTCTAATTTGCCATTTTCACCAAAATCCATGTGGGTTCCCAATGGCTGACTGATACCTATTCTCTGAAATAATAAGCTCTCATTCATATCATCGTCATTAACACAGTTTATTTCATAGTCTGTATGGTTGCTATCATGCCTATGAAAAGGTATGGACCCTATGACAGTACCATCTTGCATCATCTTATGCCAGCATGATCCCTTCTTTCTTTTTTTTATTTATTATTTATTTAAAGCTATTCTATTACCGTCCATGTGAATTTGGTTCTTGTTGATTTGCAGGTTTTGTTGATTATTTCAATATTTTGAAATTTAAATAAAAATATTGATTACTAAATATAAAGATTTTTTTTGGTTATCTGTTGGGGACCAGCGTGCAGTTGCAATTAGTCTGGACGTTAAGCGGAGAGGTATTGTAATAGCAGATCATCATTTATTTTCATTGTCAGTACTAGGTCATGGGGGAAGGGAAGTGGTAATGCTCAGCTATTATCCCTTATTTTTTGGGTAGGGAGCATCATGTAATCAATTTTGGTGAGGGAGCAGTAACCTAGCAGAGCTGCAAGCTCAGTTTTGTAACATATAGTTAATATTTTTTTCCTAATGTGACATATTTTGTACGATGAGTTTCAGAACATTTTTAACTACTAATTAAAATAATCTCTGGATTTGCTGCCGTATTTTTGCATCTAAGAATAATGATGCCAAGATAAAATAGGCCCGTGTAACTATGCACTGCGGAGCCATGAACCATATTCACTGACTATGAAAGATATTCTGCCTAATTAGTAGTGAGTCTGTCTTTCCTTTCAATATAATGGAAATAAGCGCAATGGATTGAATTATTTACTATCATTTCAGCTATTTTCCCTATGTGTTAGATATTCAGCGGCAGCTATTTACCAGAATTTCATGGAGTTAATGATGTTAAAAATACAAGGCAACATATATATCAAGCTACATTCTGGGTTTTTTTTCTCTTTTTATTTTAAGGCAGAAAGCCTTAAAATAAAAAGAGAAAAAAAAACTGGTGTCAGTAGCAACCAAAAATTCCCAACTAACATCTAATGAAATTATTTCTGATTTATAAATAGGCAAATAGTGCATACAATTCTGTCAACAATCTTATATGGACAGCTTTATAAATAGGGTCAATTGTATCTGTATAATCTTTCTAATAACATTCTAATACGATTCCTGATTAGTTCTGCTGCTCTGAGTGTCATGCAAGAGAAGAAAGAGACAGTCATGTTTCCTGCTTCATCTCTCTTTCTCTATTATATCTAAATCTAAAGAATTTTGTAAGAGTTGTTCCCTGTAGCCCCTGAGACATGAGCATTTGCTTGGAAAACCCAGAGGAATCGCAGTAGCTAACAGCACTTTGATGAATGTGTCATTTGTAATAGATGAACCTTAGTGTGATAAAAGGGATCACGCTTTGTGGAAAATAACTTTTGGCTTTTTAACCCTTCTTCTGGCTTCATGAAAGAATTGTAGAAGCATGCTGCTTGGTTTGGAAACCTTCTCCATGAATGGGAACCAAGGAAGATTAAATAAAACTGAAAATGACAATAACTTTAGCTGAGTATTATACCCTCCTAATGGGTATGTGAAATGCTAAAATTACAACTTTTGCTATTTACCTAAAACATGATTAGATCATCTTTACCTATTCTACCTACCGTATTCCTCTCTGCAGCAGGGATTCCCCCTTCTGGTCTGTAGTAAGGCAAGTCTAACTGCAGGAGGATGGACACAAAAGTTAAAGGGACAGTTCAGTGGAAATTATCACCATTTGTTAAATTGTTAGTTTGTGTAATACATACTTAGTTATTCTACATATTATCTCCCATTTTGAAAAATCAGTTGATTTCATACCCTTTGTTGTTCCTTGCTGTTGACATTAGTGAGCTGACATTTCAGGTTCTAACGGTCCTTCTTTTTCCCAGAATGCACCACATCCTTGGAATGTTCCTAACAGTTATTTCTACTTATTTGGCTGTTGGATGGGTCAAACATGCTCAGATCTCTACTGAGCAACTGAATCAACCCAGGCGCTGGGTCAAGGGCAAGACCATAATGGCCTCTACTAGGGGTCCTGCAAACAGGAAGTCAGTATTTCGGTTTCAGTTTTTATACACAGACAACATGCTGAATTAGCAGATTAAGGTCATTGGGATGACTGCTCTTTTTTCTGAAAAGCATATGTATTTGCACTGAACTTCCCCTTCTGCAGGATACACATGGTGGGGGGGGGGAGAATTCAGGTCTGAGTTGGTTGGCAAATCAGGCAAAATAAGCTGTTCTTAGAATGTGTTGACCATAATTCTAACATGATCAAACATTTTTGTACCCATGTCCTTGAGTGAAATACTGTATACTTAGAGACAGACATCATTTCAAGCAGTATTCTTAAAACTGACAACTTTAAACACATTTTCCTTTACCTTTCCCGTAGCCTTATTCCAGATTTTTATCAGGTAGCACTCGTTGTTGTATAACAGGGCCTTTATTTATCAGCAGTACTCTGTTAGCCATTCCAGGCATTATTTATTATCAGTAGTAGCAGTGTCCTCTACTGACCCAGTCCCAGGTAGAATTTATTAATTGAAAACATATCTAGTACCTTTGAAATGCATGTTTAAGAAATACATCTATTAATGAATGAATTGTCTATGTACTCCTCTTAAAATAAGGTAGTTATTATTCAGTAATATTCAGACTTATACTGTAAAGATTTATCTAAAACCACTAAATAGTAACATTATTGCTGCTACTTGTTTGACCAATACACATCATCCCAAATGAGCATCTCAACTTGTAAACAGCATAGAGTGCCATAGCAAATATGCTTATGGACCTGACTGTGTGGGTGATATATAAATACAACTTATCCATTTTGACATTTATTGCAAAGTGTTGCACACATGAAAGGTAGAATTTTTGCAGGTCCTAGTATTAATGGATATATTTACATATAGCCTACATCTGCTTAGGTTAATGAATCCCACCTGTTTTAAGCTTACTTACTTATAAACCATTGCTTAAGTGACATGCTTGACATTACTTACTATTTATACTAGAAATACCCAGCCTGCAGCTTTCTAGCATTTTTGAACAATCATTTTGGCTTACAGTCTAGCATGTGTACATGTCATCTGTTGACGGCTTTCAGTGATCTGTCTGTGGTGCCCGACCTATGCTGCACTCTGTGTCTATCAGTAATTGTATGGGTGCTTGGCTGGGCATCAGCAATGCCTAAACGAACCTCTGTTTTGGCTAACCGAGCACCCATACACTTACCTATAGCGGACAAAATGGGCGTTCGTACATATTGCGCGTTGTTGTGGGTCAGGCCTCCTCACGATTGCACTTGTGTACGGCCTTTAGTTGTTTCCACCACCCCCTCTGCATAGACAAGAGTCTGTAAAAGGATTGTTTTACAATCATTAATCCCAGCAATTCACCACAGCCTCCTGCTGTTAAGATAGTGTTTGACATTGTAAATATAAGGTTGTATTATTTTGTAGTTTTTATTTTCATTGGTTTTCTTCTCTTAATTTTTAACCTTTCTGCATTATATAAAGTATTTTTTAATGGTATTATTATCAAGGGAAAAAACATATTTACCACATCCATGGAATTTAACATTAGAACATTTTTATTATTAAATATGATGTAGTTTTCATGCAATATTTCCAATATTTATAGTAAATAATAAATAAGCTGCGTATGCTGCTTTTATTTTTAGTGTCAGCATTTCATCTAGATTTTCCTCCTTTTTTAAAATCAATCATGTGTTTGGATTGTGTTAGAAGGCTCCATCCTTCTTTCACTGAAAACGATTCTTAGAAAAGTTATAGTTTACATCATGTAACATGAAATGAAGAAAAATCATTCATCCATCAAGAGGGCAGCTGAGCACTCCACCGATTGGAAGAAATGCCTCTAGACAGTTCTCTAATATACACCAGCTTGAGACTATGGAAACATATTTCTGTTTTTAAACCAGCTCTTTAAATCATGCTAAAAGGTTAATATGATTTTTAAAAATCCATTCAGTTTGTGGAAAAATAATTACATAGAGGTAATGAAATAAAGCTAGTCAGCAATGTAATTGTTTGTTTGTATAAGCATTCATAGCAGCACTGAGGGATGACAATATATTACAGTTGTTCCTCATGACTAAATATGCTCGGTAGTATAGTATTATTCAGTATGTGTAGTTCACATATTATCTACACATTGCCCTGTCATTGCTAAATTAACCGTACATATATATAAACTTAATAGCATAACTTTAAGAGTAATGGGTAATATTTGGTTTGTGCTTTCCACAGTGAGACATTAAAGGGTATCTCCACTTAATATATAAAGTTGGGCCATTTAGATTTATTGAAGAACAGGAGGTAAAGAGCGGTGTCTTACCTTCCGTTCTTCAATAACCGATTAGGGCCCAGGAGAGAAGTTAACGAACTTAGACACTGCTCATTTCCTTACTGTTGTATAAGAAATCTAAATGGCCCAACATTATTTTTTGAGTGAAGATACCCTTTAATTTTAATTGACAATAACAGTTTTTGGTGTACTAATAAAAGCCTTTTGACTATACCCTTGTACATTGCATTACATAATAAGAACTACAGACCAAGTGGCATATTTATAAACGAGCGTTGTCTTTTTTCCCGCCATTTTCGGCAAAATCACTATTACCGCAATTTATAAATGGGCGGAAAGCGGCCGTGAAAAATTAACGCCTCATTAATTTTTCGCGACTATAGGAACAGTTACCGTCACTTCTATTTATAAAGCAGTGGTAACTGAAGCTAATCTCGGGCGTTTCACTTCGCCACCTTAAGAATGGCGAAATCAGCCGAGATTACAGGGGGCTGGGATGCCGGGAAAGGATCGCCGCGGGTAGTCGCATTCCTCAGAGGGGCACAGCGGGATGCGCTAAGTGCAGTATCGCTGCGAATATAGCTCAAATTACCAGCCGGTTATAAATATGGCCCCAAGTATGCAATAACCTGTCTGCCTCTCTGATTAAAGGACAAGTATAGTTTCCTCACTCCTCTCTTCTTTTATCCATGTAAAGTATCCAGGGTGAGGTCCTCACTCCTGAGAACAGTGCCTTTCTTCTGCAATACTTACCAAAACTTTCCTTAGCCACTCCAGTCTGTTTCTGCATTTCAAGGCTATCCACGATCTAGCCAATTATGAAATAGTAATAATCGTAAAAGGTCCTAAAATTGCAAATTGTGATATGCTTGCTGTTCTAACTAAACAATACAAACCTGAAGATATAACAGTCTGTTAGTCCCCAAGTTCATGTCTTCATTTTCCCCCTTAAGAAAAAGGCATACAGACAGTAGAATCCATTTGGGTAACTGCTGTTTACTCCCTTGGTGAAACACACTGAGCATGACTGTACCAGTGGTTTTATCTCTCCTACTTGCTCCTTGGGTAAAGCATGCTTTTACCACAAATAGGGGCAGGAAGACGAGAAGGATGTGACTGGAGAACTGGACTGCAAGATTTCTCTCAGGTGTATATTTGGTTAGGAATACTTGGGATGTTTAAAAATATTATTGATATCGACAGTTCCTGGACTATAATTAACTTATCCTTTCATGGTTAATTGCCTTAAACATTTAAGTATTGGGTAACACGATTAAATTAGTTTTTGGATCTACTTGTTAATCTCTGCTCTGAGCAGCAGCTTATCAGTTCAAAAAGGATTGCTTGTATTTGTTTTAACAATTTAATGCTTTTGTTTTTGAATTGTAGGTATATACTGTAGTAATATTGGATTATCTGAGTTATTTACATATATAAATAATGTATTGTTGCCTGCCCTCAAGTGACCTGGAAAAGCATTATATTAACCATAATATTTAAAGGGCAATTTTACTTTCCCCCCCCCCCAAACCCCCCCCTGCTCCCCTTCATTAAGTCCTTACCCCTGAATATTTTTACCTAACAGCTGTAGTACTTATATTAAGTTTTCTGCGTTTGCCCTCTTCCTGGTTGTAAGTGTGAGATACAGCCAATAGAAAGACACATTCTGCAAAGTGAGAGTGGTAGAGGGGCAGAGCTGACCTGATTGGCGAGGGAAACTTCCAAGTAATTTTAACAGCTGTCAGGTAAGGTACCCAGGGATGGAGACTTAATGATTTAGGTCACCCTGTGTACCATGAAGGGATGGAATGGGGAAAATTTGAGTAAAATTGTCCTTTAAAGGGGGAAGCTCACTCAGAAGATGAAACAAGTGCTCCTCATTTCTGTTCAAAGCTTCAGATCTTCGATGCTAAAGCATTCAACAATGGATTGGTTTTCTTTTGAAAGTCATTGCTGTATCCACTTTAAAAAGTAAAGTAAAAGTAAGTAAAAATCTTGCGTTTTCTGTCACTACTTACAATAAACAGAAGTAAATGTAATTTGTGTTTTCCCTTTAACTAACTGTTCACATCATCCCAGCGTTGGGCATTTTTAGTGTCTGCACAGGTGGGGATCACCGATAAGAAGCTTATTCTACACTGGTCCATTCCATACTCAAATTCTTATCTTCCTCATTCAGAAAAAAATGGAATGTTATCTTTAATATTTTGTTATTGCGTAATTAAAATCCTTTTCTCATAAGTTTCTTCTACTGAATGTGAATTTTTCCCCCATGGTTAAGATTATTTTCTCAGTAAGGCACTGCAGGTTCAAATTTATAAGGAAAATATCCTTAGGCAATAACATTTCACTTTTCTACCATCTGTATTTAGATAGCAGCATTATTATTTCTGCATGTAGCAGTACAATTCAGGACAGGCAATGCTATTAGCCAGTTATGGTTGGCAAAGCATTTCTTAGTCTCCTTGGAATGAGGCAAGGGCATGTTCTTACTGGGATCTGAACACATGGACTTAAAATTTGCACAGATGTGCGTGGGGATATGAATGCTTTTTATTCCCTTATGATCAATTTTATCTGAATCTTGCCCAGTTCTATGCAAAGCTGCACTAAAACACCATTTCCAAGCCTTGATGGGTAGTGATGCATTAGGTATCAATATTAAACAACCCTATTTAAACCAGGTTGAGTACCTCAATATCGGCCAACAGTTCTTTGTGAACAGAAGCTAGATTTGACATGTGTTTCCAATAGAAAGATGGAGGCAAATTTAATGAAACAATTTAACGGGTCGTTCTTGCCCTAAAAAAAAGGATTTTTCAATTGTATCGAAGTACTGGGATCCCATTTATTATAAAATCTGCAACTCAAAGGGAGGAGTTATAACATTCCGTAACATTGAATTGGGAATGCATTTCTCTTCTCAAATAATGTATTCATTTGTGTTTAAATACACATGTAATTATTTGTTTATATTAACAAATATAACATTTGGTAAATTGAATAATAAATTAAATAGAAACCGTAACACATAACCCAAAGTGATTAATCTTTAGCCCTGGCTTGTTGACAAGCTGTGCAATAGGCATGCTATGTAATTGACCTGAAATACGTTTAGTTGTGTTACACGTGTTAGATTTGCTGTGTCAGTAAGAAATCTCCCCTGTGAGGATTGTTCATGTTGCCAGTGTGCCTTGCTTGATTATCATTTCCAAGCATATGCAAATATGCACAATGGCTGCATGTTTACTGACTGCTGTGTATTTCCTAAAATAATAGCTTATTGCAAATTTAACTAAAATAGCTATGTTTCACCTTCTAAAATAATCCTTCCATTACAAAAATAAAGTAAAAGGTAAACTAACAAAAACATTTAAAATGGGAAAGATGTAGTAGGAAACTAGCACAAGAAAGATATGGGGAAGATATCTTTCTTGTGCTAGAGAACTTTCTGGCCCCTGGAGTGGAGGGCCAGGGGAACTGCACCTATCTATCTACTTGTCTGCCATACAGCCAACACCGGTGTGCCGGAGTGTTCCTTGGACTGTATTAGGAAACTAGCACCCTAAATTGCCTTGCTAAAGTTTATTTTTTATTGATTTAAAAACTCTACAAAGTTTCCCATAGAGCAAATGACATAATGCAGTTTCTCTAGATACGGTACAAACGTGGGGAGCTGGCACATACACAGTTTAGGCGCCTAATGATCAGGGAGGTGCAGACACATGCCTATGGAGCTGGGCAACGGTTCAACTCTTTTCTACAACTCTACATTTCTCTAGTGCGTTAACTCCACAAATTTCTGCCTCTTCTCCCAAAAAGATAACTGCATCTGCCCTCTACTTTATGAGCTCATTGTAAAGGCACTGGGAATGCCATTCAATTATTGACTGTAACATCAGCCTCAAGTCACGGCCAAAATTGACAGTGTTGGACTGGCCCCCAGGTTGACAAGGGATTCCCCTAGAGGGCCCACAGCCTATTCACCCAGGAAAACAAAGACACTGCTAAGTCAAAGGGACAGTAAGAAATGCATTTATTAAACAATAAGAGTCAATGGGAGTAAGATAAATTTGTAAATAAGTGATAATAGGGGTATGAAAAATTAGGTGGGCCCCTAAACTTTTCCTGCTGGGCCCCTGGTCTTAGATTTCCTGGTGGGCCCCAACAGTCCAGTCTGACACTTTTGTTTGCACAGATTTTTTTTAGGATGAATTTGGAGTAATGTAGACTACAGAAAAGTCTACCCTTTAAAAATGTAAACTTTTACAAATACTATATAGCTGTCTTTATATTAAATTATATATTTATATCTTTTCTGCTTGTTCTCCTTAAAAGTTTATTTAGATGATTGCCCAGCTTATGGGAACATGAACCACTATAGTCCTCTTTTTTTAAAAAAATCCAACAATTATTGCCTGGACATTGCTGTGATCATTTCTGCTTTTTCTCTTCCTGTTGTATGAAGACTGCTTTTGCGTTCAAGTCTATGTTACAAGACTGGAAAAAGCTTAACCAACCATGAAGGACCAAAAGACAGAAAAAAATCAGCCATCAAAATGACAGCTATTTATAGGGACACGGGTCTTTTAGACATAAATATACGGGTTCCGATCAAAATTTCCACTGTTTGGTTGAATAACATTTTGCACAACTGAAAAGTAAATCTGCATTCACTGCAATACTATAGTTAAGGTAATGGAGGCAGTGCCTGGCTGGGGCATCATCCGCTATAAATACATCCCCAGGCAAACGTGATACCCTAACCAGTAGGATTTCGCTGGTACTCATTTGACAATATGTTAGTAAGTTGTTGAAAATACATTTTAACCCCTTTTTTATATGAGCAGATACAATTATCCACCTTCCATCCTATAGAGAATTTTTTCTCATTGTAACACATTTTACTAAAGAGATAAAGGTAGTCAGCAAGAACCCTTGAGTATTTCCCATTTGTGAAGCACAGGACTCGGATTAAAAATCTCCGTTTACATTCCAGTTTGGCTCAGGGTTTTTTTACCTGACAAATGCTTTGTAATTTTTGAGGATCAATGCTAATAAATAGCTACTGGTGATCTTTTTATTGGTCTGTATTTGGTTATCTTTTGATTATGTTGTTTTTATGAATGTAGACAAAGAATTTAGATTTTACTTCACATTTATCCTTCAGGCATATGGTAATGAGGGTTCCAGCCTTATGGAGTCAAATTAATTAAATTGCTTTTATGCAGTCGTGTGTAAAATAAATCCAGGCCATATCACCTGCATTATATTATATATTTCTGAAATTGTAACCTGCATTTCACAACTAATATTTTAGAGCCTAATTTTAAATGAGGGTAGGTAAAATAAAGGTAAATCCACACCTTGTAGGAACTTAACCTGGCCATCCAGCATTTTGTCTGTATATAAATAAATGCAACCGAATTACTGACTTCCTGTTTGCAGGACCCCTAACAGTGACTGTTATGGTCTTGCCCTTGACCCAGCACATTGGGTGATTTAATTACTGATCTGAGCATGTTTGACCCATACAACAGCAAATCAGTAGAAATTACTGTTAGGGACATTCCATGTTAGTGTGCATTCTGGGAAGAAAAGGACTGTTACAGAATGAAATGAATTTTCAAAATGGAAGAGAAAATATAGAATAATTAGGTTTGCATAATATAAACATACAGGGCTATTCAATAAAAGTTCTTATTATTAAAAATGGTGCTAATTTTGCCCAAATCAATCAGATGTTTGCTTTGAAATTTTAAATAATATCTGATTGGTTGGGACAAAATTTAAAAAATGATATTTTCCATGGAACTTTCCCTTTTTGTTTTAACCTCATTTGTTGAGGTATGCAACAAGGAATCGTTGCCACTCCATGTTGGGAATGATTCCTCTTGTACAATAATGAACACCCCTTTTTAAGAGATTCAGAGACAGATTCTAGAAATATTGAATTTTCGAAAAATTTTAAAAATCTCAAATTTCCGGGATAATTATCAAATCTCAAATGCGGAAGCTCGCATGTTAAGGAAGTGACTTTATTTCAAGTTCTGGGTGTTTGTACGTGTTGCCCAGACCATTTCCCAGGCCCCAGAGCCATTTATAGTATGTTACCATTGCTATTTTAAGCTTATTTTATCTGAACTTTTTCAGTAGTTCGAAAATCCGAAATCGAATTGGAATTTTGGAAGTTCGCCCATTTCTAATTGTCAACACTAGTAAATATACATGGTTGCAAATTGTAAGCTCTAGGGAGCAGGGATCTCCTTACTTCTTGTGGCAAAGCTCTAGCACTTCTATTTATATAATTTATAGATTTATGTACTGAACTATCTATGTATTTATTTGTTCCCCTTGTAACACTTTATTGTATTTTGTTACTGTACAGCTTTGCGTCCTCAAGTGGCACTTTATAAATAAACTATACATACATACAAATAAAGGAGACTATGCTCTGTTTATTGCGATGCAGTGGCACAGCACAGTATATTGAGGGGTTAGCTTTCCTTTAAAAGGGGTTTGTGATCGAGGTTATTATCAAATGGGGCAGGGTTTGATTTGGGGCCCCCATGTTCTATATGCCTGTATACTATCTGCTGTAATACTGAAACCGGGCCTCCTGATGTTTACTGGGCCCTAGGAATTGCCTAATTTGTCTTGTGGGTAATTTTGCTCTGAAAATCTTGCTTTGAAACTGGGGCTCAGTAGAAATGTACACACTTCCTAAAGTTCAGTTTATTTTAGAACTATAGAACTTCAGTAAAAGGTCTATAGTTCGAAAACGGACCCTTTAAAGTCAACGGGGAAATTTTTTTGAAAAGTTCTGATAAAATACAGTTAAAATAGCAATGGTATATTACAATGGCTCTAGGACATGGGAAATGTTCTGGGGATCATGTACATATCACTAAAACTTGTTTAAATATTAAAGGACAACTGTGGTCTCAAAACAAGTTAGGATTAAATGAAAGCCTGCAGTATATCCTTTACACTGAGCCAACAATCACATCTCTGGCTGGAGCCTGTGAGAAATTACATTGGGGTGAATGTTCAAACTTCCTGCTTCTAGTAGGTTGAGTGACATCACCTGACCTCTGCCTGCCCTTTTCCCCCGGGGGAGAAGCATGCTCAGTTAAGACTTATTGCTGGGAAAATCAGGAAGTACCTGTGGAAAAAGTTGACAGTTGAGAAGGGGAGCCTATTAATGGAGACAGGCTGGTCACATGACTACAAGCTGGTCACATGGCTGAACCTTTCCAACAATGACTTCTCACACATTTTATCTAGAGATATGATTTAGGTTTTATTTTGAAGGTACGATGGAAGGCTTTTTATATAATTTTTACTAGTTTGGAAGAATTTGAGACCACAGTTACCTTTTAACTTTCCTCACAATCAGGCAATTGTCAAGGGTTACCGAAATCCATCACTACATTCGAAGGTTATCGCCAAAATCGAGGGTTAGCGAAAGCTGCATATGAGGGTTATCGAACGCAGCATTTTAAGGGTTATGGGCAAATTTGAGGGTTAGCAAACGCTCCAGTCCCATCCCTACATCTAGGTATACCAGTCTCCTTTGTTTTTTTTTCTTGTGTACGTTGTTGGAGTGGTTGACAACAATTTGTTTACTTGTAAGGCATGGAACACAATCTGGAAGATGTGTTACAGCATCATTGCTTTATAGACTAAACTTTAGCATATGATAATTATGGGTAGGATATTATAAGAATTAAAAGGATATTGAAACTTTTGGTTCATAACCTGGAAAATTACATTAGCCCGTTGCAAACCATAATTTACAGCCTGCAATTTATGTCAGGATAAATACATTCACGGTCAGCCCTAAGAGCAAGCTAAATTTGTAGCGGAATGCCTTGTAGGTGTTTTAACCACACCCCAATGTGCTCCGTCTATGCCTTAAGATTCATACACACGTGCAATCGCAGGGGCCAACCCGCGACGCACAATGTGCAAGGCTGTTTTGGCCAATAATCACGCAGTGAATGGGCACTTTGTCGGCCGAAAAGGCCGGATCTTCAACCAAATGGGCATTTAGGCCGACAAAGTGGGCAAAACGGTCAGCACCCACACTTCTATATGAACCTTAAAGGGAAACTATAGTGCGTATAAAGTTTGTTTCAAAAACAGTTAAAATAAAATGTACCTGAGGCAGGGAGGTAAGATTGGTGCTTTTTACCTCCCAATATCCTTTCTACGAGGAGCAGCAGGATGAAGAAAACTGCTTCTGCAAGTCTTCCTGAATGCTTCAGCACTATCTTTAATATAGAATGAACTAGGGCCATAATCTGGCAGATAAAAACTGTATGTGCTTTAGCTCCTCAACAAAACAATATTAGGAGGTGGGAATAATCAATCTTATCTCCTTGCCCCGGGTGCTTTTCCTTTTTAAAAAGTAAATTTTTACAGTATAGTTTATATATAGTTTCCTTTAAGTCTGCAATTGTTCTAATTTGCCCCTTCCATACCCTGAGTCTTGGGCCAGTCCTTAATATACCTTATATACTCGAGTATAAGTTGAAGTTTTAAGGCTTTAAAGTTAGCCTGAAAACCTAACCTCGACTTATACTCGGGTCAAGTCCTAATTTAGATCCAAATTCTGCAATTGTGGATAGTAACCAGTAGGGGGTGCTGTGTTAACCTGCATAGAAAGTTACAGGAGCTGATCTGCCTTTACACTTCCTGCTTCCTGTAGTCTGGCTGCTGGACTCACTCAGCACTGTCACTGTTAATCTGGATGCTGTAAATCTGATGGGTCTTCTCAGTTTGGGGCAAAAAACAGCTGCTAGTTCAATGCAAGTGACAGCTTGAAACTACAACTCTCAGGTGACATTTTTAACTATTGGGGTCAGAGAGTCCTTTACTATAAGGGGGTCAGAGGGCCCTTTACTATATGGGTGTCAGGATAATTGTAAATGATGGTAAGCTTAATTAAAAGTTTACTGAACCTTGCCACTCCACATGTTTAGAAACTGCAGCTCCCAGCAACAAAGCATGCTGGGAGTTGTAGTTTTCAAACATCTGGAGTGCAAGGAGTTGGAGGTTACTGGTACTGGATGTGGCTATTACTGTATGGGATTCATGTATGGGAATTCTGCTGTCCATTTAAAGGGCAGCTAATTTCTACCCTCTTATACTCGAGTCAATCAGTTTTTACACATTTTTCAGGTAAAAATAGGTACGGCTTATACTCGGGTGGACTTATACTCGAGTATATACGGTAGTCACTATTTAAACCTTTCCTGGAAAATATGGAAATTTAAATATATAGTTGATTCTGTGCTGACCCTGATCATATTTATCTGTGTGTTGAAAAATTAAAGATTTGTTGAAATTTACATCCAAGGAATTATATAGAAATCACCGGGCCCCCTGTCAATAAGGGTGCGGCCCTCCCTGCTTCAACTACAGTGGTTTTGTATTGTTCATCCATTTCCTCCCATGAGATCCCATGTGGCTGTATGATTTTAAATGTGAATGCCTAAGCAGATATTTTTTAGTTATCCCCTATAGGAATATTAATAACATTGCCATTGATTTCCAATAAGAGTTGCAGGCTATGAGAATATGATCCATTTGACAGCATGTAATAGTATAGCTATTCTCTACCTTTTAAGGGGGTTATGTAGTAACAAGTTCAGAAATTAACCTTTCATTATTTAGCGGTACTAACTGTTAATTAGCTGCTGGTTTTGTTGACACAATGCCAGTGTGTGTATATCAAAGCTTTCTATTGCCTGTATCTTGACAAATCACAAGCAGGGAAAAAATATGAGTCCTGGTTTTCAAACAAATCTGCTTGTGTGTACCCAGGCTTAAAGGGCATGTCCACCCCCAAAACTATAATCTCCCCACTACTGGCCCCATCATGTAGTGTAGTTTAATCCTTACCTCACATCCCAGCTCCATAAGGTTCTCCTGTAGTCCCCCCCCAAAGTCCCAAAAACTGCCCACCAGGAGGATAGCAGAGTCCATATAGGACTCTGCCTTCTACCTGGCCTCCGGGAGAAGTTTGGCATGCATACTGCAGCCCTTCTCCCCCTCCCTCTCCCTCCCGATTAGGATTCCCTCCCCCTAGTGTAAAACCCTTTCCACCAAAGATTCCCCCTGTACCCCCAGCCCCAACCGCTATGTTAGTATTATTAGAAAATGCCCGAAACATTACTTACCTTCCCTCTTGCCTCCGCCGCACTGAACTCCCGGCAGCCACGTCCGTGATTGGCTGCTGCTCAGCCAATCACAGACGCGACTGCCGGTCCCGCCCCTCTACTTGCATTTACTCGCAAGCAAAGGGCCTGGCAGCGCGGCGGAGGCAAGAGGGAAGGTAAGTAAAGTTTGGGGCATTTTCTAATAATACTAACATAGCGGTTGGGGCTGGGGGGACGGGGAATCTTTGGTGAAAATTTTTTTTTAAGGGTGGACATACCCTTGAACAATGCTGCAGATATACGGTAGCTTAATTGTAATGTCTAGTGATCAAGCAACACTTATTTCTCTGTGTCCCCTTATGCATTACCATGATGTTATCACCCACTAACATAAAATCATTTATTGTGGTACATTCTTGTTTTTGTATTGAATTATAGATAATATTTCTATTTATACAGAATGCCTGTATCTGCAATTACTGTTTATTTGTTATGTGAGATTCAGCCAGAAGGGTCTCTTATATTCTGGAACAGTAATTATTTATGGTTCACTGACTCCTAGATCTAATTCACTTAGTACAACAGATGAGTCTACTGGTTATTCACAAGATCATATTTCTTTATGACTGCATATAAAATATCTGTTTGCAGTAAAGTATAAGTTCTAGATTAGGTACAAAAAATGAAGTATATATATTTTATATTACTCTGTTGCCCCATTATAATTTTCACATTCACTTAATTGAGCTTTCAGTAGGTTCATTGTGACTGTTATTACTATTTAACAATCCTAATATAAAATACTGGGGCCATTATATATTTTAATCACATTTTGCACTTTAAAAGAATTAGCAATAATAAAAGAAAGGGGACATTTGTAAAATGCATTTTGAGAAACCCCCCCCCCATCTTTCTGCCCTATTATTAGAACAGGTTTATGTAGATCTAAATCTAACCGGAACTTTAAATTGAGAAAGGAGTCAAAGATGATTTTAGTCAAAAGTATGTTGAGTGTGAGTACTTCTACTTCTCAATTTTGTCTGAGTTCAGAGAGGTGAGGGGCCAGTTCTGATATGTCTTCATTCTGTTCTACGGAGAACATTTTAGGCAGTCAGCCAGGAGCTAACTGCTCTGCACTGAGACCAAATATGAAGGTAGGAGTTCTTCCAAGCAAGCAAGTTTTATATTTTAGCATATATTTCCTTAAAACAAGAAATTAATATGATCATACCTGGGCTACCTCAAGTAGGGATATAGTGATGATATCACTCACCCATATTCGCTCATAGTTAATAATCTTGCTGCAGGTCAAAAGGCTTGTTGCACTCTGGGTGCAAATTAAATGACTTTGTATTTCGCAAAAACTAATATACATTAAACAAGCAATGATTGTTGCTGTGCTACATTGACACACCAGTATACCTGTTTTTAGTCTGCATGATGAGTTAAAAGCAGCCGTGATACTAATTTTATTTTAAATAGAAGGATAGATAAAATGTATGATTTTGTATTCAGCACATCATTAGAGATGTCGGAGAGGTATAATTAAATAAATTAAATAGATGTTAGAAAGCCAATGGGAGTGGGACTGTTCCCATTCATCCAGTGTCTGGCTGAAATGTATCTGATAATTCAGATTGTTTGAAACCGATACAATATAATGTAGAGTCTGTGGATCCAGTTGCAATGATATAAACCTTGGAGGCTTCTAAAAAAATATGTACAGGCAGAGCTAGGGTAAAACGTGTCTGGACATTGCAGGAGGGACTGGAATCCATAGCGAGGTGATGGAAGGTTGATTAGACAGCCCAAAATACTAAAAATATGTAAATAAATACATATTTGTACATATCATTAATGTGGATTTCTTTTGGGGGTTTTTGACTGACATTGGATATGATAACTTGGCCCTACCCTAAAAGCAGTTCTGCACAATAACAGGGGCAATGTACTGTCAGCCACATGGTTACTCCTTAAAGTCACGCTAACCGATGTTATAATCTGCTTCCTTTGTGAGGCTGTGTGGGTAATGTGGAAGTGACCCACATAGCTGCTCAAAGAGACAGTTTCTGCAGATCGCCAGCTGACGGCTGCTGGTAAACATCCCACAATGGTTAATGGAAGTTTGCAATTCACTGAGAGACGATATCTACACATAACATCACCAGCACAATTGCAACAGGGAGGTAATTGTGGTTCTCTGCATCACCCTCTAAAGGTGCCCATACATCTATAAGATTTTGCTTACCCGGCCGAGCACTCACATGATGTTCGTCGATGCTGCCAGAACTGCTTCCCCCGATCTTACATTCGGCCGACATGCGATCGCAAAATCCCATTCATTTTGCGATCGCATGTCGGTCGAATGTAAGATCGGTAGAAGCGGTTCCGGCAGGATCGAAGGAACATCGGGTGAGCGCTCGGTCGGGTAAGTAAAATCTTATAGATGTATGGGCACCTTAAGACTCTAACATGTGGATGAAAAACTACAACTCTGAACTAGTTCTGCCAGTAATTGGTGACAGTGTTTTCATTTTCTTTGTCTATTTCATCTTTATTGAAAGCAACTGTACAACAGTGGTACAGTGTGAATAATATACTGTATTTGTGAGTGTGTTTGTGACCTTGGTCCCTAACAGATTTTATTCCTATGAGGACTGGATGCACTAGAACATTTTACAATATCCTAAAAACATTAGAGATTTTATTGGTGTAATTAACAGCAAACATTGACCATATGGAATTTGGGCTAGCAATAATTCTTAGCCATTGTGCCCACATTTTAATGGAGGTGTATCCAATGTAGGATCCTTAATGAAAATGATGTAGTCCATAATTGGTTGAATAAACTGGTAAAATAAAAAACTGGATACTTCCTAATTGGGGTAATATGCTATTTTATATGATTACAAATGGAAATGGTGACTGTGATTAGATGGTTCTGGTATCTGATTTGAAGGAGAGAATTGCTCCATTTGCAAAATGCTTAATTGGTCGTTGAATGTTGAAAGTCTGACAGTGTTACACATGTAGTTTTCCTTGGTGTAGTTTGTGATTCCTCCTTTTCGGATCAATTAATAACGCAGATGCAAGCCACCACAGGTTCAATCGTTGGCCAAAATGGTCACATGTTGGAAGTTTTCAGTACAATCTTGACTGATGTACGTTTTGCGTGTGTACAGGGCTGAACTCACCTAAAATCAGACACAAAACAATGTGCTCAGCCAAAGGCATGTGTGTCCTTAGGATAAGAGTCTTTCCCATTCCTCGTAAATATCAAAACCTAACTCGGAGGGATGAAAATGCTTCTATACCAGCGTTTCTCAACCAGGGGTTTGTGGAACACTAGAGAGGTTGCATGGGGGTCCTCAGGATATTGACAGAAACTATATGGACCGACCATTGTGGTAAATACAGATATTTCTCTATATATTCATCAATGTTCTATATTTGTATGAATTATATGTTTAGTGTATTGATGTCCGAGAGATAAATAAAAGTAATAAGGTTCTTATGTAACAGCTCCCAGAGATATTAACATTTTTTCAAGAATAAAAAGGTTGAGAAACACTGATATAGACCCATCCCCTGTGGTGAATTTGAGTGCATTTTTTCAAATAGTGATATATTTATAGAACTATCATCTATATTTGTATAAATTATGTATTTTGAAAAAAGATATATAAATTATGTATTTTGAAAAAAGATAATTAATAATCTATTATCATTATTTTATGCAGGGGTTCCCCCGATGCACGAAAATTGTATCAAGGGTTTTCCATAGATAATACAAACATAGAAAAGATAATCAATGCACATTCCTAGGCCCATACATATAATATTATCTGCACACTGGCATACTTTATAAACAAAGGGGTTTTAGTATACATTACTGTGATCACATGAAGCATGGGTGTGACTTATTTTCAGCTATATTGTGGACAATATTATAGGGAATGACCACCGCTTAGAAAAAAATGTATACATTAGACAGGACCCCTAAAAACCTAGGTTCCGTTTTGTTTCAACTTTTTCCATGTATGCACAATCTATTATTGGCTGTTCTTGCACTCTACTGACTATTAATTTTAAACTCACTCGTTCTTATGTGGAGGCCCAGGTGTGAAAAAACCCTGGACCTGGCGTTTTCTTTTCCTTACTAGCGCATGTAACAGCCTCAATTCAAACATAGGATTTATCACTCACCCTTCCTCATGGTTGGTCCGGGTGCTGAAATAACCCCAGACCCTTCGCTCGGTCCTGTCATCCAGGTAAGTATCAGTTATAGAAGGGATTCGGCTCACTTGCACATCAATCTCAAAGCAGCTCCATTAAAACATTTGATTTTATTAGAAACTCATTTAAAAACAACGAACGCCTGATGTGTTTCGAGAGTCGCACGCTCTCTTACTCATAGGCTCTTACAAACACTGTCGCCATAGCTCTATATACATTGTTAGCTCCTCCTGTTCTGGGAGCTGTAAGACAGACTCACTGCTCAGGGGTTTAACCCTTCACCTTCTCCCCCATTGCTGTGAGTCATCCTGCACTTCGGGAACCTCTAGGCAAGTTCACAGCCTAGAGTTTGATCCCTTTAAATCAATCGCACGGCTGTGTGTTATCTTGTAGGTGATCTTGTAGGTATGATTTCTCTTGCTGGGATCAGAATTATTACATTTTAACAAAACGGAACCTAGGTTTTGGGGGGTTCTGCCACACATTTAAAATTTAAGGGGTGGATGTACCCTTTAAATTTAGGTGTATGTCAAATGAGTAGAACAATCTAAGGATTAGATTCTTGTGAGTGTCTCTGTATATCTCAAAATAACACTTTGTTTTGCTCAATTTGCTGCAAACCGTGGAGGAAAGAGGGGGGATTATAAAATAGCATTTTCTTTAAAAAGAAACACAATGACCGATTTTCAGAATATGGTATCATCAATCCATTTGGGTATGTCCACAACACACCACCCCACCCCCAAACAAAACATTTTACACCTAGACCTGAATATGTTAAAAAGTTTCTCAGAGGCTCCTAGGTTTTAGGGGGTATTTAGTTAAAGGGCATCTATACCGAAAAATAGGTTAATTTTAAATTGACCATAACTGGAAACTATAATTCTTCCCAACCACCACTGTATAATTTTTTTGTTGATCTGCCTCCTATTTCTTTAGGTATCCAATCTAAAACTTCTTATATTTCAGCTGTCAATCAAATTCCTTGCTCTCAAAAACTATTCTTCTGTGAGCAGTTTTGCTGTAGCTGGAGTTTTGACAGTTAGAATGCTGTATGCTGTGTGCAGGCTTGACAGTTGGTTTGTGGGTAAAAGAGTCAGGTCAGATGGAAGTGGGAGTGGTTAAAAGAAGGAGGAGGGATACTGTTCCTAAACAAAATGTGTGCTGGATTGAAGGCATGCAGAAACACACACAAATTAGAGTGCTACTTACATGTATTGAATTATAGATTAAGATTAAGCAAAGTCATTTTTTTAGTATAGTGTCCCTTTAAAGGTTAAATTTTTGTTTGGGGTTGGACAAAAAAGGATATTTCTCATTTTTCTGTTATTACACGTATTATTTGCGAGAACACGGAAAGTAAGGAGCCTGGAGGTAACTACATCTACAAAGTATTAGTGAATCCTTTAAGAAGTTTGGTCTTAAAGGATATGTATACAGGGAAAAATGTTTATTTAAATTGCCCATTAGTGAAAACTATAATTCATCCCAACAATCTCTTTAACATTTTTTTGTTGATCTGCCCCCCTGAAACATCTTACATTTCAGCTGTCAATCAAGTGCATTACTGTCAAACTATATTTCTCTAAGCAGTTTTGCTGTAGTTGATTTGACAGTTGGTGTGCTGTATGCTGTTTTGACAGGTGGTATGTGGGGTAAAAAGTCAGGTCAGTAATCAGAGCCTGAGCAAAACAAGTACAGTATTGAAGGCATGCAGCAACACACACCTCGTGCTACTTACACATATTTATTTATAGATTAAGATTATGCAGTCATTTTTTTCAGTACACAAACCCTTAAGTTTGGTCTTAAGTGACCGCACAAGCTGGCCATACACATGCCTGGTAATAGACAAATGTTGTTATATGCCCAACGTCAAAGAACCACCATTGCAGGCCTTGGAATTGACTTTCATGTTTACAAAATTGTCTTATACTAGTATAGATAAGCAATAATGATTGTGACTTGTATGGTCTACAAGACTACAGAGTATAGCAAGGTCAATCAGGAAAGTGCATTGCATTTTACCAATGGGATCTGTTGTGTAATTCAGTATGCAATGACTGTTGCATGTGTAGGGCTGCCTTTACATGTTTATATGTTAACTGTACTGTGTCCCTGATAAACACATCATATTGTCACTGGAAAGAGATTAGCTATATCTTTGGGTTTAAATCTGCAATGTGGTGCTTCAATAAAAGCTTTAGCAATGTATTTGCTACCTAATGGACAAAGACCATTCTGCTTCTACTCTCTTTGGAACAAATAAAGTATATGCATTTGAGATTTTGCATCCATTGAATTAATTGTCAAATCTGGGCACAGCATGTTGTGTTTTTATTATGTGAAACTGTGTCGGGGTTTTGGGTAGCATTTTTCTTACCAGTTAATAATTCCCTCTGGAGATAATTTACCTGCCTTAACAATGATTTTCACGAATCTCAATGTCCACTAATTCACGAGTCTGACCTATTTTCAGGCAGCATTTTTCAGCTGCCTGTCAAAATATTGTACATGTTCAGTTCTGTCAGGCATACTTTGTTCTCTCTGCTTTAACCTTAACCTGTTTTGAGATGAACGTGCACATCAGAATTGTAAATGTATTAAACACTGTATCTACTGCTTGTAAAGCAAAAATTATTTGAATGTAGTATCACTCACAAACACGCACTTATAGTGCATACTAGAGCCTATTTTAAAGGAGAGCTAAAGCCCAAATTAATGAGGTGCACAATTATTTTCTCCTTAGAAGCTTTTATTCATTACTGTTTTCCCATAATGCTCATCATCCATGAAACCAACCAGGTCATATGGCACACTGGGGGACTTTTCCTTTGAAGCCCAGTTGAAGAGTGCAACTGAGAAGCATGTGTGTGCTGCTGGAAATAGGGGAAATCTAATATTAACAGTCTGTTTGGGCGGGGCATGGTAGCATTGTATATTTACCATTCTTAATAGGCTTGGCATATGGGCATCTTATTTTTATCATTCTGTGTGGGCTGAGCATGATGGCATCTTTTATTTACCATTCAGCATGGGCTTGGCATGGGGACAACTTATTTTACTAGTCTGTGTGTGCTGGGCATGGGGGCATCATATTTACCAGGCTGTGTGTGTCTCCATTACCAGTTCACCAGCCAGTGTAAAGTCAGTTCCTCCTGTTCACCAGCCAATGCTACTCAGCCCTCCTTTTTATTAGCCAGTTTAAAGTCAGCCCTCCACACCCACCACTGCTAGTCATCCCACCACACCCACCACTGTAAGCTACACATATTTTTGACTTTGCAACATTGCAGAAAGATTGAGGGGTGTGCCTTTAAATATGTGTTTAAGGTGACAAAAGGTCTAGGATCACCCCTCAGTGAGAGACCAGAAGCCCAGTGTAATTCAGAGATCCTCAACGCAGTTGGAGGATTATCGATCTGGTGCAAGTAGGTGCTAGCTACTTTAATCTGAAAATTTCTGGCGGGGTATTTTGATGTCCTTGTGTACTCCAGATTTTGACTGCTTTTTGCTAACTTTTGTTAACAGATGTGAACTGTTTAAATGTTTTTATGGAAACATGATGGACCATATGATACTGTATATTGTTTTTTCAGTTGTGGAATTTTGATGTAAAAGCTATATCTTTTGTATATCAATGTAATGTAGTTGGTAGGTATTTTGTGATTGGAGGGAAACTGTGGTCTCCATACATGTGGCCTTATTTAAAAAGACCACATTCCTACTTTTAAAATTACTCCAGGATCATACTTCTAGCTGCAGTCCATCCAAGGTTACAGCAGTATAATAGGGTGTTTTTTCCTGCTAGCCCTGGGATCTGTGGCATCACCAGAATTTAATGTTGAAACATGCACACTGTTGGAACAGAGCTTCATTAGCTGCATCATAACCCCTCTCCCAAACATCTAAATAATTTTCAAAGCTAGCCACAAGCCTGAAAAAAAATGTTTTTCTCTCCCTGGGGTATCCATAGGTAGAGAAAAGGACAGAAAACGGTTGCAGGTCTGTAACTAGCTTCAGAAAATATTGATTTGTGGGAGTGGGGCTTATGCCAAAGCTTATAACACATGTCCCAGAGTGTCAGAGACAGTCTGGAAAGTGTAACCTTTAGAAGCCTATGACTTAAGATCCAGAGAAGCTTTACAGGGCATCCTGAAATGTTCACCCCCTACATTAACAATAAAAGTTAGCTTGTTTACCCCCAAAATAGTGGTGACCACAATAGTTTCTTACCTCTTAGCCGCTTCTGAAAGAATATTTGCACTCCTGGGTCTATCGCAACCTTTGGTTTGGTTGCTGCCTCCCCTTTAATATGTGAGAGCAATTAATGTGTTAGCTCATGCTAAGAGGAGGCAGTGCAGTCCGCAGCAGACTGTCATTGGCCGTTATGTCATCAGTCACAGCTATTATTGACTGCTGCATCCAGGATGAAGACCTGAGACTGGTTATTTTATTAGCAGCAGAGAGGTAACTATTATGATCTCCACTATTTGGGGTGGGGGGTAAACAATATTGTTGAATTATAGATGTATCCACCCCACAAACTAAAATCTGTCCCACTCTTGTCCCCACTGTGTAGTGTTAATAAATCCTTACCTTTCTCCTCTGCTCCCTATGGTTGTCCAGCAGTGCCTGCTGAAAGTCCAAAAAAAGATGGATGTGTGTAATCTGGTGCCTGCCTCTTCCATGTCCTCCTTGGGGACTCTGGCATGTGCAGGGGAGCTTTCCCCCTTCTCACTACCCCCCTCCGGATCCCTCGGTGCTGCAATAATTTATTTTTTTTAATGAAGCCCCATAAAATATAGATAACCCCCCAACGCTAAACGCCAGCTTTATAACTTTAAAATGTGCCTTACTTTAAAAATAGACTTCCTTAGTCAGTACTTTCTACCCAGGTTGAGGACCTGAGCCGCTAGGTCCTCACCCCTGGGCTCGCTTAACTTGCGGCATATACTTACTTACACGCTGCTCCAGCAGGCTCCGCCCCTCTTCTCCTTGCACAATGAGGCCAATAGGAAGGCACACCCATTGCAGAGCGTGCCTTCCTATTGGCCTGGGAGGAGGGGGCGTGTAAGTAAGTATATGCCGCAAGTTAAGCGAACCCAGGGGTGAGGACCTAGCGGTTCATGTCCTCACCCTGGGTAGAATGTACTGATTAAGGAAGAGGAGCGGAGGGAAGTTGAGTATAATTGTGCTTTAAAATTAAAACCCTTGCGTTAAGGGTGGGTGTGTGTGGGGGGGGGAGTCCCCTACATTATATAACATTTTGGATTTGGGGGTGGAGATACCCTTTAAAGAAAATATTCCTTTTTCCCACCCCTCTATCTGTATTTGCTTGGTCTTTTTCTACTGTATGCAGAGTGAGGGATCCACTCTGTTATTAGAAGGAGTTTTTTTTACTTGGTGACTATTGTTAGTTGGTGATACAGTTTATTTAGCAGTTTTTCTTAGGGGGAATAGTTCAGCCACAAATCTACATCGAACAGTTTTTTCCACTTTATAAACCTTCGCTAACTGTGGACAGAGTAAAGGGGAAGAGGGAAATGCAAGAGATGTTACATTGGGTAAAAATAAGGCCAAATGAAAACTATCAGGGTTGTAAGGTAAAATGTAATTGTGTAAATAAATCAAGGGAATATCTAAAAATAATAGTCTTTTCTATCCAGTATACCAGTATATAAGCCTATGCTTAATGTCAGATCAATTAACTAAATTAAAACACAGGAGGAAAGTATATTCCATAAAGGTCCCATGGGCTACCAGACACATACAGCAATTGTAAAGGAAGAGTTTTTTTTGTCACTATTGATAAACTGGTACCTTTGACTGTTCCACTCTATTATTCCTTACAATTCAATCCTGCTGATATCTGCCATATAGAGTTAAGGGAAATGGAGCAGCTGTCATGCAAGGTTTCTCTTCCAATAAAGATGAATTTGATTTATAAAGCCTTTCGCCCACCAGGTTCACACATTCCTTTAATATTCTCATTGTTTTTTGCTTAATCCACTTTTGCCCTTGTTATCATCACTGCCTGTATTGATCCAAACAATAGATCAGTTCCTCCTGTTCCCATAGGTGACTTTCTGGTTTGCCCAAGAGCAGAATCAACAATGTGAAGGCTCAGAGATAATTACATGGTTGAAGCTTGAATCGAGATTTAGGTTATGACCTGCAGCCTTCTTGCTTGTTATGGGTTTCCTCTCTAGAGTCAGATGTAAAAATCCTTAATGTGTGTTCATCAAGGTAATACATATCCTTGATGAAGTTTGGCATGCGCACTGCATCCATTCTCCCCCTCCCTTCCCCCCCCCCCCCCCCCCGTTTAGATTCCCTCCCCCTAGCGTAAAAACCTTTTCATAGAATAGTCTCCCTGTTCCCCCAGCCCCAACCGCTATAGTTTTAATATCAGAAAGTGCCCCAAACATTACTTACCTTCCCTGTTTCCTCCACTGCACTGACCTCCCGGCAGCCGTGTCCGTGATTGGCTGCCACTCAGCCAATCACAGACGCGACTGCCGGTCCCGCCCCTCTGCTTGCATTTTCGCGCAAGCAGAGGGCCTGGCAGTGCGGCAGAGGAAAGAGGGAAGGTAAGTAATATTTGGGGCACTTTATAGCAGTTGGGGCTGGGGGAGCAGGGAGACTATTATATGAAATTTTTTAAAGAAGGGTGGACATGCCCTTTAAAGAACAACCATAACTGTCACTTAAAGTAACAAGGGATACATACAGTAATTTCAATCAGCATATTATCAGCTCAAGATAAGGGAAATACATTTTATATTTCAGTTCTGTTTTAGGAAAATCCACGATTGATATTTGTGTATATATATTTCATATACTTGTTCCTTTCTTTACATGATTGCTTTTTCTTTTCTAAAACATTTGCTTTTATTACCAGAAGAGTTAGATTTCACTATGCATTCTACCAAGACTTTACAGTGATTATTGTCATGGTGATATTCATGAACTGCATTCTCCAGTCTAAAGGCAAACTTATCTAAAAATAAAATGAGGTAATTCATATTCACATGTATTTTACTTAGGTCATCACCTGCTGTTACATTGCATTTCACTTCACTGCTTGTCCGAATAATACAAAATAAAGAAGATAGACATAACTAAATAAAAGGATATAATGTGGATTTTTTTAGCGCTGGTATCACATTTATACACACTACCTTGGAATATTCCTAACAGTAAATTCTACTGATTGGCTGTTGAATGGGTCAAACATGCTTAGATCTCTACTGAGCAACTGAATCAACCCAGGCGCTGGGTCAAGGGCAAGACCATAACAGTCTCTTTTAGGGGTCCTGCAAACAGGAAGTCAGTATTTTGGAAGCATTTATTTATACACAAACAAAATGCTGAATGGGCTGTTTAAGGTCATTAGGATGGAAAAATACTGCTCTTTTTTTCTTAAAAGTATATGTATTTGCACTGAACTTCCCCCCCCCCCCCTCTTTAACCCAAGGGTGCCAAACCTGGCCCATGCTGGGGGCCGCACTAGCAGAACGCCATGCTCTGTCCTGATTATGCCCATGTTATGCCCCTTGCCTCATGTACCCACAGGTCCGTGCTACGGGTTGAGCATCGCTGGCCTAACCCAATGCAGTTTATTGATGTTTTACTGTAGGCAGAATCACTCTGATGTAATGTACACCTTGCTAAAATGATTAACTGAATTAAGAGTTGATGAGAAGCTATCAGTGTTGCAAGAACCACCTAATATAAAGAATTCCCTCAGGATACTTGGCTATACTCTTGGCAATAATTTGAACACACTAAATGTGATTGAAAGACGAGACAAATGAACAGACCATAAACCTAGAGAGTCATTTCCCTTTGGCAGTGAAATATTTGTTAACAGTACCCCAAGAACTTATCGACCACACTGGGCTTCTGTAAAAAGCTTTTAGATACTTAAATACAATGCCTTTTAAAAGTAAAAAATGAAAAAAATACCCATTTCAAACCAAGAAGAAGGAAAGAGGTAGTTTTATATTATATTATTTGGTATTTTTGCTGTAAAATGTATTAACATTTTAAAAACAAATGTAGATGTAGCATACGTTCTACATTTTGATGTGCAGATATAGAATAAAGCACTTTGTAGGAATTAATATCCTGCAGAAAAAAACATCTTCTCGACTTCAAAACATCAATCTTACAAGATCAATAGACAAATATATAGAGGTGCAATGTTAAACCATCCACACAATTTGCCAACTTTGCTGTTATCAGCCAAATAAATTATAGGTTGACTATCTATTATTTGTTTTTGGTGGACAGGCCAAAAGACCATTGATTAGTTGTATTTTGCCTTCAGAACAATCATCTTTTGGGGCTTTAAAATATGATCAAATAATTTAAAATATTTTGGTCAGAACTCATACATGCTATGGAAATATCTGAACCTGTTACTACCATTTCCCTTTATTTACAAAATATTTGATTACACGTGGAAACCTCTTGAGGTCCTTATCGGCATCAATGCAAGCAAATAAACTTGGCGTTTTTTCCTAACCTATCATAGGGCCCTTTCCTGAACTATTTGGCATCTCTGTCAGCCTACCACTATATTACTGATAGGGAAGACTAATCTGATTTATTGATTTATTTATTACTATAAACATTTTAAAATGCGTAAATATAGTTGTCAGGTCCTTTATAATAAACAATTCTTTCAGATTGTCCTATGTACGGTATTTTCCTTTTACTACCTGACTCTACTTTGTCAACCATGCAGTGAACTCCATCCAAACAAAATAGGGTTAAGATAAAACCTGTATATCTACACTATATAAAGCTTTCACACCTTAATGATTTTTTGTTTCAAGGCACAAAATGATGAAGTAAAATGACATTTATAGCTGGTCAGCTGTTCCAACAATGGTTCTATATATTTCAAGGCAAAGTGTCATCTTTAATAAACCCATGTCTGAATCAGTTCAATATCATCTGACTGGGCATTGATTGCATTTTATATGTGAGCTCCCATGCACACTTCAAACTGTAGTTGGTGCTGTGATCCATGAAAGAGACTTTGGTTTTTGTTATGTAGTAGTAATAGACACAGCCTAGCCTTTCACACCACTATTCCCTGGACACGCTAGAAAGATGGGCGTCTGTCATACTTAACCTTTTCATGGCAGCGGTGGTTCTAATTTTTTTTTAAAGCTAACATTTTTAACCACATATTATTTAATCACAGATTTATTATTAATGCAGCCACATAGCTTTTTTTTTTTTTATAGACCTACTCCATCCATCTTAATTATTCTTTATAATAAATTAATATTGTTCATATTGAACGCTTGTGACCTGAATTGAACAGCTTTGAGCTGAAATGCAAAACAGCATAATTAAAATGTCACCAACACTACGAGTGGCTGCTGTAACCTAATTATAACGCTAACAGCATTCTCTCATTCATTTTTTAGTAGGCTGATGGATATAACATAATCAACATGACATTATTAAGCGTTTTGTTATTTGTAGGGGTATTCTTTTTAATGAAATGTGCTGGGCCCTATAATGAAGGAAAATTAACTTTGATGCAAATTTTTTATTAGTGTAGTAAGTAAGATGAGTAGTCCTCACAGGCCTTTGGGAATCTTAATTTGTGGACTGTGATGTTTATATCTATTGGCTGAAAATGTGTGACTTTTGTGGAACAAAGCAGAGAGATATCAGAATATGGTTAAGTTACAAGGGTGCTTTAAATTGAAGAGATTATTTTTCTGCATGGGCAAACACACTAAAGCACTGAATACAGAAAGAGATGGCCGAACTTTCGAAAGTTCGGTCTATTTTCGAACTTTCGAATATATGGAGAGTTCGAAAACGGACTCATTAAAGTCAATGGGAGTCAAATAGTTCGAAATGTTTGAATGAAATACAATTAAAATATCAATGGTAACTTAATGTAAATAGCTGTGGGACCTGGGAAATGGTCTGGGGAACATGTTCGAATATCCAGGACTTTCGAAAACTCAATTTTACTCTCACACATGCTACTTTCGAGCTCTTGCATTCGAACATTCGATAATTATCCCATGAACGACTCGCGTATTCGAGGATTCGATATTTACTCGTGTATTGGTATAATAGACATTTTACTTGCATATTCGTTAATTCGATATTTACTTACATATTGGTATAATAGACATTTTACTCGCGGATTCGAGAATTCAATATTTACTCACATATAGGTATAATGGACATTTTACGCGCAGATTCGAGAATTCGATATTTGACCCCCCTTCTTAATAGCTTTCACTGATTGATGATGGGTCACAAAATGAGAGATCGTAAACTGTACTGTTCTCCTTCTTCTTCCGTGTCTCCAGGACAGCTTGCTTTCTATTGGCCACTGTGTGTGGGTGTGTTTTTCAGGATGTTGAACTTTTAACTCCTACTGCACATGAAAAGCTTGTCGGTTAGCCGGAGTTGAGACATGGAGGAGGTAACAGGGGAGGGGGGAGTGCTGCACACATATCTGACACCATGGTTAAACAGAGTCACTGACATAGATAGGATTAAGGCAGCACAGAGTACATGAATTTAACTTTGCAAAGGGGCAATGTGTTTTTTTCACTATAGATGCCCTTTAAGAATATTTTAAAAAAGGAAGAGGGAATCCAACAGTGCTATAGACTGCAATCAAAAAACTTTTATTGCAACATGTTTCGGTCCATTATCAAGTCAGTCTCTCTGTTGTCCGAAACATGTCACAATAACAGTTTTTTAAGGACCAGCACCCCTGGGTTCTGCCTATTGAGTCAGTATCAAGCTGTCATAGTCCGATCTCTGGAAGCAGACCCCCCCCATTCAGAGATTTGGTTAATGGAAAGATACGCTCTGCAAGGAGCATGTCTCTCCAATGTCCAGTCTTAAAGGGCATCTATAGTGAAAAAAACACATTGCCCCTTTGCAAAGTTAAATTCATGTACTCTGTGCTGCCTTAATCCTATATCTGTCACTGACTCTGTTTAACCACGGTGTCAGATCTATGTGCAGCATTCCCCCCTTCTCCCTCCCCTCTGTTACCTCCTCCATGTCTCAGCTCCGGCTAACCGACAAGCTTTTTATGTGCAGTAGGAGTTAAAAGGTCAACATCCTGAAAAACACACCCACGCACAGTGGCCAATAGAAAGTAAGCTGTCCTGGAGACACGGAAGAAGGAGATCAGTACAGTTTACGATCTCTCACTTTGTGACCCATCATCAATCAGTGAAAGCTATTAAGAAGGGGGGGTCAAAGTGCAGCCTTATATCTAACATCAAAGCTACCTTTCTCCCCCTGCTAATGCTGTTATCTTATGTTTATTACAGAGCAGGGAGGGGGGATCACGTCACAGGGATTTGATTGACAGTCCAAGTAGGAGTAGAGGAATGCAATCACGTTTTCTTCTAACTGTGTATCTCAGGACAGAGAGGGAATCTGAAAAAAGTGAAGACACTCTGGGGTTGTGGGGAATTATAGAACACGTGGAAAGAAAGAAAAAAAAGTTCATTTTCCCACTATAGATGCCCTTTAAAATAGTCCCAGACTAAGGGAACAGGGTGCTACACAAGCGTACTTTGACAATGCATCACGTGGAACCAGCAATTAAGGTCCTCACACTGGGTATTATCAGATAGGAGGGGGTTGTTAGTTGGGGTATAAGTATTAGTAGTCCTCCACACTGGTAACAGCAACTTGGTTACCTCTATCTATGCTTCCATCCTTAAACAGCATAAAGTGGGTTCAAATAAATACAATGTTGATAGAGGTAACACTCAGGCGACACGCAGCTTAACTGCAACTGGCGGTTTATTACATGTGTCAACACAACATGTTTCGAGCCACAAACCCTTGAAAAAGGGTCCAGTGTGGCTCGAAACTCTTTTCAGGCAGAGTGAGAACTCTCACTTCAAATGTGGAAAATTCAAGGTTTCATGGCCATGTAATCAAAACAGTTAGTTTTATGGTCATAAACACAAACCCTGATTCCCCTAACCCCCACACATACACAGGTACACACACCTACTGACCTACCCTTCTATTACTGTGGCTGTAAAAAAACAATGTCCTCATCATTGCCATTATTAATTATTAAAACCTGCATCACAGATGCACATTCCCTTTTCAAAAAGCAGCCTTTCAAGCCCAATTTAAAGTTTAAAACTTTCTAGTTTTATATGTTTTTTCTTAAAGGGCATCTATAGTGGGAAAATGAGCTTTTTTTTCCTTTCTTTCCATGTGTTCTATAATTCCCTCCATCCCCCAGAGTGTTTTTACTTTGTTCAGTTTCCCTCTCTGTCCTGAGATACACAAGTTAGAAGAAGACGTGCTTGCATTCCTCTACTCCTACTGTCAATCAAATCCCTGTGAAGTGATACTCTTCCCTGCTCAAGTCCCTCCCTGCTCTGTTACAAACATAGAGATCTGAGCATTAGCAGGGGGAGAGAGGTAGCTTTGATGGTAAAGATAAGGCTGCACTTGACCCCCCTTCTTGATAGACTTCATTGATTGATGATCGGTCACAAAGAGAGAGATCAGGACATGGAGAGATCCGTGTCTCCAGGACAGCTTGCTTTCTATTGGCCACTGTGCGTGGGTGTGTTTTTTAGGATGTTGAACTTTTAACTCCTACTGCACATGATAAGCTTGTCTGTTAGCCGGAGTTGAGACATGAAGGAGGTTACAGAGGGGATGGGGAAGGGGGAGTGCTGACAGAGAGATCTGACACCATGGAAAAACAAAGTCACTTACAGAGGTAGGATAAAGGCAGCAGTACATGAATTTAACTTTGCAATGGGCCAATGTGTTTTTTTCAATATAGATGCCCTTTAAGCAATAATGTTTGAAGAATATCTATGCGCATATATTTGTGACCACTGTCTTTCATCCAAAGGAGTCTGGGCTCATCTGCTGCTTGTTATGCCACATTATTGCATAAATATCTCTTATCAACCCTATAGGAATATTTGAGTTAATTGCTAATGTTTCAGATGTAGTAATTTGTTTATCTCGAGTCTTCTTGACAATCGAGAGTGCATATGTGTACATTTGGTGTTATAAGTCTTTCGCTTTGCTCACACAGATCATTTAATCTAGTAATTTCCTTCGATCTTCAAAAGTCATCGGTAAAGCTACTGAACTTTTTACCCTGACCGTTTACATTAATTGAAATGTGTTATGACTTGCATCCTCTGCTTCTTCTCTCTCCCAGCAAGATAAGCTCACACACTGAAGACTTAACTGCTGTGAAAGAGAGGGAGCCCCTGCACAGATTGTTGATAACTACCGTTATATTATTTGTACATGCCTCAAATCTGATTTTGAGCTGGCAGAAAAATCTTTACATTTCAGTTCTTTATTCTGGTATGGGTTTACATGCAGTCTAAACAAACACAAGTAGTTATTATATTTTAATTCCCAAGGAATATGCATACACTACATGCAACCATTTGTCTTACAAATAGATGCAGTTATATGACATACTGTTGTTACTGTTTTAGGTTTTCCAAGAACCGTTCCACAAGCAGTGTCTCTAGATCAAGCATTCCAAATAAACACTGTGATTGACTTGAATGTACCTTTTGAAACCATTAAGGATCGCCTTACAGCACGTTGGATCCACCCTGCTAGTGGCAGAGTGTACAACACTGAATTCAATCCTCCTAAAGTGTTGGTAAGAACTGAATACTTTTTTTACACTCATTAGCTTAAATGGAGCAAACACCAACAAAAAAAGTGATTACGGTATTTTCTGTGTATTGTATTGTTAAGATTACATTTGTTAATACCTGTTTTCTTATAGAGAATAAGTTTGAGGCAGATCCAGTTTTCACAAATCAGAAAAATGACACGTTGTTATAATCATTGCCTTGAGATGGTAATGTTTTGCTCAGACTTCCTTAAAAAGGACATATTTGCTGGTCTATTGTATTGAAGCACATTATTTGAAAAGAACTGCCTATTTGATACCAGTTTTACCTGTAAAGAAGCAACAAGTTTTTGTGAAATTATGAAATAGGATGGGTCAGAAAAACGGGGTACATGCAAACTAATTATTTTTAAAGAGAACTGTCAAAGAAGAGGTTCGGGCTAAACACCTTTCATGAATTGTAGCCCAGAACCTGCTGATTAAAGGCATGCGCTGAAGATATTAATTAGACCTTTGTCTATAATCTCATCTATCTAAGTAGTTTATGGGCACCTACTCCTAACAAAAGATACACCATATTAAAACAGTTCATCCAGCAGTTAAACTCACTGTCTTTCCCCCCATTAACTTAGCACTGGGAGGTAGAGAGTAGCTCAATAGACAGCTCTTCTCTTACTTTCTGGGTGACACACTTAAAAATTATAAGCTAGAGGTGATGGTAGTGGTGTGTTAGGACTGATTTAAGGGGTTATATCTATGGCTAAGAATTAATTAGAAAGAGAAACACAGTATACTCATCGTGAAATATTGATCACATAAATCATGGTGCACATTGGATAATCACCTTCTAAGGCTTAGCAGGTATATGTGGAAATATAATTGGCAGGCATCATAGGTACAGTTCCAACTATATACATTAAAAGGTCTGCTTGAGCCCCGGAGACAAATCACAGCTACAACAGTAAGTAGTAGTTTACATAGAGTTAGAAAGATGTAAGGGACATTGGTGAGGGTAGAAATAGGTTGAGGGGGGTGTTTGAGCACATGTATACTGGCATATCCGATTTTCCAATAGTCTAAAATGGTTAAGGAAGCAGCAGGAACTTATACAGGGTGCTGTTGGCCTAGAGTTGTGGTCGGACTGTCACACCAGAGATTCCAAAATTTATTGAAATTTGTAGGACAATACCTTTTGTAATAGTGTCTTGTGGTGGGGCGGTGCAACAATAATTAATGAAACCCACTGGTTGGGAGATTGATTTTGCAGGCCATATATAATAATGTTTCTCTGGTCTGGTCCAGTGGTCTCAAAATACAAGTGTCCCCATTTTATGAAACTGTACATTATAACAAGGGGGATAGCAAGTCAACAAAAGGGGTACACTCAAGGGCATTTGCATAGCAACATAGTATTAGAGGTTGAATCTAGTCCAGCCTTTTCAGCCTACTTATGATCCCTATTTAAGGTTATAATTAGATATGTAGCTATATATTAATTAGGAAATATGAACACATCAATGTATCTAGTAATTAATTATTTAGTATGGTATAGTATTTGAGGTTGAATTAAGACATATGTCCATCCAGTCCAACCCATCTAGCAATATCCTCATTTCCTGCCTAACTGTTGATCAAGAGGAAGGCAAAAAAACCCACCAAATTTATGAAGGGGGAAAAAAAAAAGTAGCAATCGGGAATTTTCCTGGATCAACTCTACTTTATGTATCAATACCAGTAACTTACAACATTCCTTGTTTGCAGAAACTCATCCAGCTTTTTTTTTAAAACTGACCAATGAACTTGCCATAACAACGTCCGATGGAAGACAGTTCCATAGCTTTACCGTTCTCACAGTGAAAAACCCTTTCCGAACTTGAAGCCTAAACCTTTTTTCTTCAAGTCTTAAAGGATAAGTGAACTGTAAAATCAAGTTATGTTCATTTGGAAGCTGCAGCTTTAAAAATACCGTTGCCATATTTTTTTTTTTTACCTATGCCCCTCCAGAGCCTAGCTTTGTGCCTTGGAAGTTGCTGACATTTTGTTACTGGTTTGCTGAATGTTAAGCTCCGCCCCTCTGAGATTTCCTCTGCTTTCTCTTGCTTGAGCCTCAAACAGTAATGCCTGTGAGTTCAGCGCACTCTCCTGCTTGAGCCTCAAACAGTAATGCCTGTGAGTTCCGTGCAGAGGAAATCTCAGAAGGGCGGAGCTTAACATTCAGCAAACCAGTAACAAGATGTCAGCAACTTTCAAGGCACAAAGCTAGGCTCTGGAGGGGCGTAGGTAAAAAAAAAATATGGCAACGGTATTTTTAAAGCTGCAGCTTCCAAATGAACATAACCTCATTTTACAGTGCACTTATCCTTTAAGGGATGTCCATGTGTCCTCTGATATGCTCTATTGGTGAACAATGCCCCAGATAGTGTATTGTATGGCCCGTTATTGTATTTATACACAGTAATCATATCCCCACACAAGCGTCTTTTCTTCAGCGTACATAATTGTAACTTTTCCAGTCTCTCTTCATTTTCAAGCTCCCCCAATCCCCTTATTAATTTAGTTGCCCTTTTCTGAACCCTTTCCATTTCAAAGATGTCCTTTTTGTACACAGGATTTCAAAATTGCACTGCATATTCCAAATGAGGCCTTACCAATGCTTTGTAAAGAGGGAGAATAACATTTTCCTCCGTTGAATCCATACCTCTCTTTATACAAGACAATACCATGCTGGCTCTGGCTGTTGCCGCCTGGCATTGCTTGCTTCCTTTAAGTTTGTTATCCACCAAAACTCCAAGATCCTTTTCCAACAGGGATTCACTTAACACAGAGCCATTTATAGTATTAGCAGCACAAGGATTTTTAAGTCCAAAATGCATCACCTTACATTTCTCAACATTAAATCTCACCTGGCACTTAGCTGCCCAATGTGACAATCTATCTAGATCCCCCTGCAACAATTGCACATCCTCTAAAGTTTTTAATGGTCCACAAAGTTTAGTGTCGTCAGCAAATACAGAAACTTGCTGACAATACCCACTTCCAAATCATTAATAAATAGAAGCGGCCCCAACACAGAACCCTGTGGCACCCCACTTAGCATTTTAGTCCATAATGATGAAGCCCCATTAACAACTACTCTCTGCATCCTATTCATTGACCAATTTTCTAACCATGTACAAATGTGCCTCCTCACACTAACAGACCTTAGCTTATACATTAGTCGCCCATGGGGGACTGTATCAAAAGCCTTTGCCAAATCCAAGTATACTACATCTACTGCTATGCCAGAGTCTAAATTTCTACTTACTTACTCATAAAAGCCAAGCAAGTTAGTTTGACAAGATCCTAAAACCATGCTGGTTACTACTTATAATGTCAGTCCTTGAAACATATTCTAGAACATGTTCCCTTATTAAACTTTCCAGTATCTTCCCCACCACTGAAGTTAAACTTACAGGCCTGTAATTACACGGCTGTGAAGGACTACCCTTTTTGAATATTGGAATAACATCAGCCTTTTTCCAATCCAGAGGCACACCTCCGGACATGAGGGAATCTGCAAAAATAAGAAACAATGGCCTAGATAAAACTGAACTTAGCTCCCTAAGTACCCCAGGATGTATTTTATCCGGTCCACGAGATTTATTAATATTAACCTTATTTAGTTGTTTCTGTACCATATCCCCGGTTAACCAAAGTGCACGTCAATCTTTTAAATTTGGCTTAAATTTTTTTTTAACATAAGCACTTACTCCTCTTCCTTTCCTTTTTTTCTCTGTCCTGCCTAAGGCGTATTCTTCTAAATTTACATCCCAGTCGTGAGAACCGTTCAACCACGTTTCTGCTATACCTATTTTTTATTTATTTTTTTTAAATTCGCTTTATTTATGCCAAGGTGTATTCACAACATAGTAATAAACATTGTATATTATTGCACATTTTACATATTGATTGTACATTATTTTATACACTTAGTATATCGCAGTTGTGTACAGTTTCTTTCTGTATCACCTTGACTTGCATTGCTAACATTTTTCTTTTACAAAGCAACATTAACAATTGTAATAAAATATAACTTTTAATATTTTGCATCAAAAATTACTTTCTTTATTTGTCCTTATTTTGGTAGTTTTAATCACTATTTACATACTATTGTACTTTAGTCGGTGTCCAAAGAGGGCCTGAGTTTTGTTTAGGTAGTGCTTTAGGTTGCGCTAGGGGATTCAAACCAGTTATTCCAGACCTTATAGTACTTTTTTGGGCACCCTCTACGTGCATACATTACTCTCTGGTATGGTATTGTGTTGTTAATAAGTGCTAACCACTGGGATACCTCAGGTTTATCAGGCGACATCCATTTAGTAGTTTTCGTTTTCCTAGCATAGAAGAGAGTTTCTCTTAATAACGTGGACTGATATTTATCTGGGGGTTCATCTCCCAGGATACCCAGTACCAATAGCTTACTATCCAAGGGTATAGGGGTATTGAGTATAGTAGATAAAATCATGGTTATTTCGTGCCAGAAACTTATGACATTTGGGCAACTCCATAGTAAGTGCCAAAAGTCTGCGTCTGGTGTATGGCACTTTGGGCATTCACTTGTTCTATTGTTATCAAATCTATGTATTCGGTGGGGATGCATATAGGCTTGGTGCAATATATACAGCTGTATCAGCCTGTTGTTGGCTGCTGGTGATACCAGTCTGCATGCCTCTGTCATGTCCCACCAATCGTCTGGTTGCAGATCTGGTATATATCTAGTCCATTTAGACATGGTTGCCTCTATGTAGGGCTGGGTTTTAGCCTTTATTAGGCTTGTATATAATTTGGATGTCAAACCCTGGAGTCCCTGGGTTCGTAGTACGCCTATTATCGGGTGCTTAGTTAGTTGCACTTCCAGTGTGCCGAATTGGGCTTTGCAGCAATGTCGGAGCTGGAAATATCTAAAAAGGTAGTGTGGGGGCAGGCTATAGTTTGTTTGTAGCTGCTCAAAGGTGCAGAAATTATTGTTTTGGAATATCTGCCCCATGCTGGTTACTCCCACCCTGGACCAGTCTTGGGCTCCCTGGAAAGCCAGTAGTTCGAGGTAGACATGGTTCCCCCAGAGCGGAGTACTATTAAACGGGCCCTGTATATCTAAGACCCTCAGGGTTTTTCTCCACACCCTCCAAAATTGAGTGTGCAGCATTGTTCCTGGGCCCACCATATGTTGCTTTGGGGATTGTAGAAAGGATAGAAAATTACCTTTTATATAACTTGCCAGCATTTTTTCTGATATATTAAGAATGGGTGGATTGTAAGTCCAGCCCTGGATATATTTTAATTGGGAGGCCAAATAATATAGGCGCAGATCTGGGAGCGCTAGGCCTTCATTCTGCTTAGTGTGGTGAGCTTTATTCGGATTCGTCCTGACTGCCACAGAAAGCTTGTTATCATACTATTGATTGTTGCAAAAAAGTGTTTTGGTATGTATACCAGTGAGTGCTGCATAATATATAGGAGCTTTGGCAGTATTATTATTTTGATCAAATTCACTCTGCCAATCAGGTTTAAAGGTAGAGTTTTCCAGGCTTGGAACTTGTTTTTAACCATGCTTATTAATGGTTTTATATTGAGTTCGTAGAAATCTGTCACTCTGGCTGGTATCGTGATTCCCAAATATTTGAATGGTACGGCTATTTTGAGTGGGTATGTCGAGGGTATTAGGACAGCCTGAGGAACATCGAGGGGCATAATATTGACTTTTGCCAGTTCATTGTTAACCCGGAGTATCTACCAAACCGGTCTATAAGACACATGGCTGTATTCAGTGGGGTGCCCTCGCTCTCCAAGTATAATATCATATCATCTGCGTACAACCCCACTCGTTCTTCTAACTGGCCTAACTGAAATCCTCTGATTAATTGGTGGGATCGTATCTTTATAGCCAGTGCTTCAATTGCCACTGCAAATAGGTATGGAGAGAGAGGGCACCCCAGTCTCGTGCCCCTATGCAGCCTGAACTGCTTAGACATTGAGTTGTTAACTGTGACCGTTGCCATCGGATATTTATACAGTATTTGGGCCCATGTTATGAATCTGTCACCAAAACCAAACTTCTTGAGACACAACCAAAGGTAAGTCCATTCTATGGTGTCAAATGCCTTATGGGCGTCCAATGAGACCATCACCCTTCTACCTACATTATCATGGTCTATAGTCAGTTGCGTGAGGACTTTGCGAAGGTTGATTGAGGTAGATTTGTTAAGCATAAACCCGGTCTGGTCCTCGTGTACGATTGTCTGGATGACAGTTTGGAGTCTATTAGTTAATATTTTTGCAATTATTTTGTAATCGGTGTTCAATAATGAAATGGGCCTATAGGAGTTACAGTCCAGCGGGTCCTTATCGGTCTTTAAAATTAACATAATATTGGCCTCATATAGGGTGTGGGGTAGGCATTTCGCTTCATATGAGGCCAGTATCATCTCGTGGAGTTGTGTTGTCAGGTGGTTGTTGTATTTTTTATAGATGTCGACAGGGATACCATCGGGACTGGGTGATTTACCTGCTGTTAGGTCCCTGATAGCTGCCTGGATTTCTTCTGGTGTTATTGGTTGGTCTAGTTGTTGTTTGTGTTGAGCTGTGAGTTGTGGGAATTGTATTTCGTCTAGGTAGTTGTTAATCTCTTGTGCAGAGCAGGTGGTCTGAGAGGTGTACAGGTTTTTGTAGAATTGCACAAATTCTGACAGTATTTCTGGTGTAGTAGTTACTGTTGAGTTGTTATTGGTGAGCACTATGATTGTTTGTTGGGGGTTGTCTATTTTCGTCATGTGTGCCAGTAGTCTTGCCGAGAGATTCGCTGTTTCATAGTAGGATTGTTTAATGAAGAATTGTTTCCTAAGTGCTTTTTCCCGTAGCAAGGCAGTGTACTGATTGGTCTGTGAGTGCCATATCTGTCTGTTTATGTCTGTTGGATTGTCTATGTATTTGGCTTTGGTTGCTTGTACCTTAGCAGCTAAGTTGGATTCGTCTTCTGCTGTGTATTTTTTGATATGGGCCACAGTTGCATGTAGGCAGCCTCTCAGATAGGCTTTGAGGGTGTCCCATTTAATGCCATGTGATACTGGGCCTTGGTCTGATTCTATATACATTTCCAGTTGTTCTATTATGGCGTCAGGGTATGGGAATAGACTAATCCAGAATGGGTTAAATTTCCAAGGTTTGGTGATGTTCTGGGTAGGTCAGTGTGAGACATACTGGGGAATGGTCAGATATACCTCGGGGGAGATGTTGGATATTTTTTATTTCTGGCATAATCAAATGATTTGTTAGAAAGAGGTCAATTCTGGAGTGTGAGTGGTGGGTGGGTGAATAGCATGTGTACTCCAGTAGTGAGGGATGTCTTAACCTCCAGGGGTCTAGTAGTCCCAGGGTTTGTGTTGTTTTTGAGAGCTGAGTTTGTGCGTCCGTTGGGCGTGCCGGGCTGTGTGGTGATAGCCTGTCCAGTAGTGAATTCATGATCAGGTTGTAGTCGCCCATGACTATGACACGGGCTCCTGGGAAACTGAGTGTTGTACAGTCCTCCCAATACATAGAGTATGTTATCCAGTGTGAGGGCTAGCATTATATATTTCCCCTGAGGGTCGGTTTGCACCTTCAGGATTTTGTATTTCAACCTTTTGTGTATTAGGAGTGATACACCTCTTGCATATGTTGAGTAGTGACTGTGTGCCGCTCAGCCCACCAATCTTTTCTGCAGATACCTGGTGGTGCCTGCTGTTAGGTGTGTCTCCTGTAGGCAGACGATGTCAGGGTCCTGATTTTTTAGGTATGTTTGTACTAGTATGCGTTTTAGGTGGTCTTTTAGTCCCCGCACATTCCATGTGATTATGCGTAGTTGTGTTTCCATGGTTGTTTACTTGTCATATGTTGTGTGTTATCTATCTGTGGCACCTCTGCAGAACAACATGTTATCATACATTGCATATTCATTATAAAGTCGTCTTTACCTATACATTTATAACAGTAAACTTTCCCTCCCCTCCCTCCCTGGAGGCGACTATAGGCCTCTCTTTTCCCTTTAACATACATTAAACTAAACAGTTGTAAACTCAAACGTTTTAAACCTTCAGAGGTGGCACTTGTAGTGCGATTTGTAAACAAGACTTTACTTTCATTTTGTGCACGGGACGCTAGCGGTCCACACCATTTATTGCTTACTTAATGATAGTAATTCTTTACCCTATTGATGAATAAAGTTAGTTTACCCTTTGCGATTTCCAGAGTACAGTCTTAGGTTCGCCTTGTTTTGTTATTTTACAGGTTACTAGTAGCCGATTCGGGGGTTATGTGACAGTACATTGCAGTGGGTTTATTATTGTTCCTTTGCACTGTTGTGCAAGTTAGTTTTTTATAGTTGTTGTCCAAGAGACAAGATAGGGGTGTAAGTAGGGGGTATCCCAGCTTGGGGGTTAAATTCAATAACTTCTGTTTTAAATGGACGGTTCTGGGTAGTGCCCATTTCTAAGCCCGGCAATCATGTTGCAAAAATTGCTAATAGTTTACTGCGGGGTTTTCACATTTTCGGGTTGAGGAGTTGGGGTCTCATAGTAATGGGGCTCGATTTCTGGATATGGTGAGGGTGTGATACATAGGGTGGCGGTTAGGTGTATCAGCATCTCTTGGGTACGTAGGTATATCAGGTGTTTAGCAGTGTGTTATCTTACCAGACTCGTCAGCGGGGTAGAGTTTCCAGCCACTCCAGGGCTAGGGTAGGTGAGTCGAAGAAATGTGTACGTCCATTATGGGGCACTCGGAGCTTGGCTGGGTACATCATAGAGTAGGAAATACCTGCAGCTTTAAGGCGTCTTTTGGCTTCCATATATGCTGTTCTTCTTTTTTGTAATTCCAAAGAGAAATCCGGGAATATTGATACAGAGGTATTTTCCAAGCGCAATTCTCCTTTTTTTCTAGCCAATCGGAGGATTTGATCTCTGTCCCTGCAGTTCAGCAGCCGGGCTATCAGTGGCCTAGGCCTTGATCCGGGCGGCAGGGGTTTTGCGGGCATTCTGTGGGCGCACTCGATTGTAAATATGGGCGACATATTGTCGCCGAATTGTTCTTTGAGCCAGCCCTCCAGAAATACTTCAGGTTGTGTGCCCTCTAGTCCTTCTGGTATACCAATAAATCTAAGGTTTTGGCGTCGGGAACGGTTTTCAAGATCGTCCGCCTTAGTTTGGAGAGTTTGCAGTTGTGCCTTGAGTGAGTCAAGGTCTGATGACATGCTGGGTAATTGGTCCTCCACCTGGGAGATACGGTCTTCTGTGTCGCTTACCCTGTGTCGCAAGGTCTGCATGTCCTGTCGGATGAGGCCTATATCTACTTTCATTTCTTCAATGAGGTTAGTTAGTGTAACTTTGGTTTCAAGTATGGCCTGTAACAGTTCAGCATGTTGGTGCGGCGGTGTTTGCTCAGGCTCAGGTAATGTTTCTATGTCTACTGGTTCAGTTTGTGGATCATCTTGGCCCGCTCCTCGCTGCGGGGTCTGCGCCGCGTAGTTGATTGGCGCCATCTTGTGTAGGGATCCTTTGGAACTTGGCTAGCTTTTCCGCCATATTTGGTGAAGCGTGGCTTCTGGGGTGGTAAATGCCGGTTCTCATTAGGTTCTCCTCTCGTTTTAGGGTGTTTCCGATTCATTAAGTGCTCAGTGGGTTTTGCAGGATGTTGTTTAAGTGTGGAGCTCCTTCCCTGCACGTCCAACTACAGAGCCATCTTGCCACGCCCCCCCTTCTGCTATACCTGTTACATCATACTTTTCATTCAACGCCATAATCTCCAATTCACCCATTTTGTCAGCCAGGCTTCTCGTATTTGCAAACATAGATTTTAGATTATGATCCTGTAATTTATTCATACACTTTAAAGGGCATCTATAGTGGGAAAATGAACTTTTTTTTCTTTCTTTCCATGTGTTCTATAATTCCCTACAACCCCCAGAGTGTCTTCACTTTTTTCAGATTCCCTCTCTGTCCTGAGATACACCAGTTAGAAGAATACGTGTTGCATTCCTCTACTCCTACTTGGACTGTCAATCAAATCCCTGTGACTTGATCCCCCCTCCCTGCTCTGTAATAAACATAGAGATAACAGCATTAGCAGGGGTAGAAAGGTAGCTTTGATGTTAGATATAAGGCTGCACTTGACCCCCCTTCTTAATAGCTTTCACTGATTGATGATGGGTCACAAAGTGAGAGATCGTAAACTGTACTGATCTCCTTCTTCCGGGTCTCCAGGACAGCTTACTTTCTATTGGCCACTGTGCGTGGGTGTGTTTTTCAGATGTTGAACTTTTAACTCCTACTGCACATAAAAAGCTTGTCGGTTAGCCGGAGCTGAGACATGGAGGAGGTAACAGAGGGGAGGGAGAAGGGGGGAATGCTGCACATAGATCTGACACCGTGGTTAAACAGAGTCAGTGACAGATATAGGATTAAGGCAGCACAGAGTACATGAATTTAACTTTGCAAAGGGGCAATGTGTTTTTTTCACTATAGATGCCCTTTAATACACATGCCTCCCTACCCCCTATGCTAGCCCCATCCCCCTTTCTACCCACCACAGGCCTATCTACACCCTGCTTTCCTCCTGGGGCTATCTATGCTAGTGGAGATAGTAGTTAATACCCCCCCCCAACCTAGTTTAAAATCTCCTCCAACCCTCTAGCCTCTTCTCGCCTAAAACTGCTGCACCTCCATCAGTGAGGTGCAACCCATCCCTACTAAAGAGCCTGTAGCTGACGGCAAAGTTCTCTATAAACTCAAACCCTTCTTCCTTACACCACCCTCTTAGCCACACATTAATGCTCCTAAGCTCCTGCTGTGGCTGCGGTAGTATTTCTGGAAACACTACCCTGGAGGTCCTCGCTTTTAACTTGGCCCCTAGCTCTTGGAAATCATGTTTAAGGACCTCACCTCCTCACCTCCTCCTCTAACCCACCCAGTAATGTCTACACGATCCACCACATGCCGAACCCTAGCACCAGGCAGGCAACACACAGTTCGGCATGTAGGGTCTTGGCGGCAGATTACCCTATCTACCTACCTTATAATGGAGTCCACTACCACCTGCCTAGCCTTCCTGATCCTAAATTAATCCTCCCTTGTATTAGAGATTGCAGTCCCCTGGGTGCTCAAGGGATTAGCCCGCTCCATACATGCTTATTCCGAGCTGTCCTCCTCCATCACCTAAGGCGGCAAATCTGTTGGGATGGGCAATCTGGCAAGAAGCAACCCTACCATTCTGTCCCCCACTTCCCCTAGTAACCCTAACAAAACTACCTCCCCCCTTAACCTTCCCTGTCCCACTTCCACCCACCTCTATACTGACCTCAGCCAGTGCCTTCTGTCCCCCCAGATTTGCCAATCCTTGCAATGCCGCAAACTGCCCCCTTAGACTCTCCACCTTAGCTTCCAAACGGGCAACCCACTCACACCTGACAGACATAGGTCCCCTGGAACATCTGCTCCAGGTTTCTATACATGTGTCAGGATGCACATTGCATGGTACCGACAAAACTTTCCCTTCTAATACACAACACCAGCACAGTGACCCACCATCCTTGTTTAATTGCCCTTCTTTTTCTATGTCCTTGAGAGCAAGTTCCTTTACAACAAGGGACTTTGTACATGTTCCACTCTAGTTTGTTTCCACTCAGGAAACTTCCTTTTGTTAAGCTGGGTACACACAGTAACGATAAAGCCCCGATACCGTCGGATCCGACGGTATCGGGGCTTTATCGTTACTGTGTGTACGTTCGTTTCCCGAACGAGCGCGCGGCCGCGAACGATCGGGTCGGCCGTACGCTCGTTCGGGAAAGGCCGAAAATTTCCATCGGCCGCGCTGACTCCTATAGGAGTCTAGCGCGGCCGAGGAAACACACAGTCCCGAGCGTTCTCCCTATAGGGAGAACGCTCGGGACTGTGTGTATGCAGATCTTTGAAAGATGGCAGACAGGATCTTGCAGATCCTGTCTGTCATCTTTCAGAAATCTGTACTGTGTGTACCTAGCTTTAGGTTCAAACCACAGGTCCAACCAATGTGAATCCTATTTAACTAATAGGCCCCAGCCCCCTCACCAATTAGTGCAAGAGCCAGGAAGAGAGGGAAAAAACAAAACACTTATTAACCCTTTGTGAAGTTTAGAGGGGTCGCAGCCAGCACGCAGTACACAGTTTTATAAAACAACCGTCCTTTTTATTTGCAGAGGTAACTTAAACAGCTTTGTTACAGCATAAAGGAATAAGTAAATGAAAAGGCTAACCTTAGCTTTGGAATCCTTTAACATAAATAAAGTCCAGCTTAATCAGCACAGTCCCACTTCGTAGGCAAAACTAACAAAACAGCCGTTCATTGTGTAGTTTTTCTTTTTCTCTCACAGTGCATTCAAACACCTTTGGGGCAGGAAATCAGCAGCACACAACCTTCCTACACCACATCTCTCCACATACTGCCCCAGCTGCTTCTGATATACAAATCTTTACCAGAGCTCCTCTCTGCTTCCCAAAAACCCCGGTGTGTACCTGGGTGGAATGGGAAGGCCCACCCTTCCTTCCCTCCCATTCCAGGAGTCTGGCCCTAAAACAAAACAACAAAGGCAGCAACTAGGTTGCTGCCAAACACTACCCGGATCCCTTCCCAGGTACACAAGAAGCTCTTAAAGGGACCAGAGACCAAATAATGGAGACACATATCTCCCATCCAGTACCCAGCCGTGATGTCCCCTACACCTTTCACAACCTGTTTGTGATTACAACCGGTGCAATACTAGAATATAGAAGCCCAGTGCACCCCTTTAACTGGAAGAAAGAAAGATTAATGCTTACTGCACACACAGTGCTTAACACAGCACAAACAATCCTTATTTTCAAACTTATTTTCAAACTTTCAGACACCATACAACCTTCATATGATTAAATGTCCTTCTTTTTCTATGTTCTTGAGAGCAAGGTTCTTTAGAACAAGGAACTTTGTACACGTTCCACTCTAGTTCGTTTCCACTCTAAGGAAGCTTCCTTTTGTTAGGTTAAAGGGCAATTATAGTGAGAAAATTGTTTTTTTTTAATTTCTTCTAATGTATCCTATAAGTCATCCCATCCAAGGCGTGCTTTTTAGCATGTTCCAATAAAGTCATTACCTTTTACTATTGCCCTTGACTGGCTGCCTGGTCTATCTCTTTCTTCTTGTGTACTCATGAGCCCTGCCTAACAGTAGATCTAGCCCATGAACTTTCAATTAAAACATCTGTTTTAGAAGCTTCACAGTTTCACTGTTATCTCTGTAAAGAAACCTTTCCTAAAACATGAAAATGGGACTTTTTTCTTCTAATCTTAAAAGGAAACTATACTGAAAAAAATGACTCATCTTAATTTATAACTGAATACATGTAAGTAGCACTTACTCTTATTTGCGTGTGTTGCTGCATGCCTTCAATCCAGCACACATTTTGTTTAGGAGCAGTATCCCCCCTTCCTCTTTTAACCACTCCCACTTACATCCGACCTGACTTTTTTCCCACAAACCAACTGTCAAGCCTGCATACAGCATTCCAACTGTCAAAACTCACCATTCCAGCTACAGTAAAACTACTCACAGAAGAATAGTTTTTGAGAGCAAGTTTTAGATTGGATATCTTAAGAAATAGGGGGCAGATCGACAAAAAAATGATACAGTCGTGGTTGGGAAGAATTATAGTTTCCAGTTATGGTCAATTTAAAACAACCTATTTTTCGGTATAGATGCCCTTTAAAGAATGTCCTCTGAAATTACCTATTTGTGAACAATGCACCAGAGCCAATTATATGGCCCATTAATATATTTGTAAAAAGTGATCATATTCCTGTGCAATCACAGTTTCTCCAGTGTATATGTACACTATGTAGAATATAACACTATTTATACAATACAATATCTAGCTAGCTCTAGCTGTTGTCGTCTGGTTGTCGTTTGATACAGCTTAGTCTGTTATCTACTAGAACCTCCAAACAGAGATTCATTTATCACAGAGCCATTTATGGTATAGGTGGCATAAGGATTGTACATGTAACCTTACATTAACATTAAATTTCACCTGCCACTCGGCTGACAATTTGGACAATCTATCTTGGTCAGTTTACAGCAATTGCAATTAAGTCATCAACAAACACAGACCTTGCTCTCAATACCCACTTCTAAGTTACTTAAAAATAGATTAAATAGAAGTGCTTCTAGTACAAGGCCCTGAGACACTCCAATTTAGATGAAGCCTAGTTGACAATCTCTGTACAGAATATAAAAAACAATTCTTTATCCATGTACAATTTTTTATTTTTTTGAAGGGCAACAGACATTAGTTGCCTGGGTGGCAAAGTATCAAAAGCATTAGCTACATCTGTTATGTGAGAATCTATATTCTTACTCACATCTTCGTAAAAGTCAAGCAAGTTAGATTGACAGGATCTATTTCTCACAAATCCATGCTGATAACAACTTATAAAATCAGTTCTTGAGACAAAGTCAAGAATATGATCCCATTACAGTTTACAGGTCTGTAGTTACCATGCTGTAATTACCTTTTTAAAATATTGAAATTACATCAGATTTTTGTGTGGGAGAGCAGGATCCATGTGGGACTTAGGACATTACAAGTGTGTGAGCTTAATGCAGGCTTGCCCTTGCCCCACAGGAAAGAAGTGATTATGTTTTTTAAATGCCCCGACAATCTATCTCATGGGAAATTAAACTATAAGCCATTTATTCTTCCAGAATGCTATAGAGCTATTTGTATATACAACAAAGAATGGGAAGAAACTGGTGTACTACAAAGCAACAAATAAGTGCTCTTTATTGTGCTATTCACACTACATGTTTTGAAAGGATCATATCTGTTGTATTCAATTAGATCAACTGGACTTGAAGTTTAGTTCTTGAAGACGTTTTGCTAGTCATCCGACTGGCTTTCTAGAAAAGCCGTCGGATGACTAGCAAAACGTCTTCAAGAACTAAACTTCAAGTCCAGTTGATCTAATTGAATACAACAGATATACCGTGACCTGGATGAATGAGAATCTTCACAATCAAATTGATAAAGGATCATTAGAGATGTTGTGTGAATAGCACAATAAAGAGCAATTTGGTAATTATTTGTTGCTTTGTAGTTCACCAGTTTCTTCCCATTCTTCGTTGTATAAACAAGTTTGGATATTGGAGTGGAACATCGGAAGCGAACTGATGGCAGCTAGAAAATAGGTGGTATCCTTGAATATGTGCTATAGAGCTATATTTACTCAGATCCCTAAAAATGTTAATGAATGTTGTATACTAATAAAAAATACATTAAACGTATCTCTTTGGACAGTGTTGTAGTTTATTTTCATTCAAGAATATAATAAAAAAACAGACCATGCATGCAGGTCTTACTGCACCAGTTAATACATATCATATTATTCCCAGGAAGTTGATGACATCACTGGGGAACCTCTTATTCAGCGAGAAGATGACAAGCCAGAAACTGTAACAAAAAGACTGAAGGGATATGAAGCTCTTACAAGGCCTGTTCTGGAATATTACCAGTAAGTAATAGTAAAAAATTATAGCTAATGTTAACTGCACACTAGCTTTTTGGTGAAATCTATTCAGTGTCTGGGGCAAGCGCAGGGTTTTCAAGGGGGATTCCTAAATGGGTCACCACCAAACAAGCCCAGAATGAAGTTTAGGACCAATGCATCCATGTATTCTATTATAAATGGACCATATATTATATAATACATAACTCTCTGGCCTTTGGATGGGGAGCAACAGTGGAATACATTCTTATAAAAACCTCTAAGCTACATAGGTTTTAATAAGAATATATACCACTGTTGCTCCCCACACACTTACTGCCCTCTCCCTGCCTGTAGATACGGTCACTATGTGTTCTTACCTAAAATCCTTTCAGGAATGCAGCTACTTCACCTCAGTGTTCCTGCACCAGAAACAAACCCCATTCTTCACACTGTCTCTGATACTTAATCAGTCTTCCTGCCCACGTGCCTGCAGTATTGGGTTGAGTGAAAACGGTGTTTGTTTCCGGTGCACAAACAGAGGTTAACTAGCTACAAGCCTGCGGCCTCATGCTCTTATATGGTCCTGGAACTCCTTGGTGGCGTAATATCCTTATATTACACTGTTAGTAGCGTATTGTCACTTATATTGTATATTCTTTACTTGCCATGATTATCATCGCAGTTGGCCAATACAGATATAATTTCGAAATCATGAAACACAGCCTTATGAATGTTTTATCTAAGCGCCAGTACTGAAACCGACATTCTAATAAGGGTATTCAGATACATATAAACAGGCTTACTTAGTAGTCTGGGAGGTCCGGGTGTACATACCCCAAACCTGTCGCTCTGGTAATCTACCAATCTCTACCAAAAAGCTTCTATGAAAATTGAAGACTCACCGCCTTACCTTGGTGGTCCGGGTGCCGCCCGCCCCGAACCCTTCGTTTGGTTCGTCAAAGTATCAGTACCATGAATGAGAATCTTCACAATCAAATTGATAAAGGATCATTAGAGATGTTGTGTGAATAGCACAATAAAGAGCAATTTGGTAATTATTACAGACCATGGTGCCTATGATTAAGAGCCTTTAAGGGCTTGAACCGCGTAAGGCGTTTGTGTGCGAGTACGCTGTTTTAGATGACCTAATAAAGATATAAGTTTTAAGTATCTGAACGGACTTTTCTTCCGCTGTGCGCCGATAGAGCTGCTCTTTATGGTACCGATACAGATATCCCCTTTACTTTATTATTATTGTTGTAAAGTATATTAATAAAGGCTGGATTCACACAAACAGATTTTTCGGGGCTCCCCAAATTTCCATGTCCATAGGAGGCATATGCCACGACCAACAGTGCTTCTTCCCACCTGACTGCTCAAAAGCGGCGAACGGTCGGGCCAAAAAATTTGTTGGTGTGTACCTAGCATAAGATTCTGTTTTACTCAGAAATCCACACGTGTCCTACATTACCATTAGTGTCTTTCAAAGTCAGAGCTGATAAACTGACAGTGGATCTGACAGAATTTATTGAATATTGTCGGTATCGAGCAAGACAGAAGATTTACATTACCGGCTACCATCTGACCATGTATGGGCACATTAAACAATGATTCTGTATAAAGAATATATGAAAGCTGCAGGGTTAATGTTGATACAGATCTCTATGCTGCTGTCAATCTCCAATCTCACTGGATACATTTTTGAAACCAAAAAGTTGCTTCTCACACACAGCTCAATTAATAATGTAACAATCTATGTAACAGTCTATGAACACCAGGGACAGCAGACAGCACTGAGCAGGAGGGTTATTCCAGGCACCAGTAATCCCCCCTAAACAGTGGCGTAACTAGGAATCACTGGGCCTCCCAACAAAACTATGTTAGGGCCGCATATCCCTGCTTCAACCACAGTGGTTTCTGGAGGGAGGCTATATCTCTCATAATAAAAATAAGAAGATGGGGCCCCCTTGGCTCCTGGGCCCCCCTGCGGTTGCTCCCTTCTAGTTATACCTCTGCCCCTAAAGACACCCCTGAGTGTATGTGTATTCCCAAAATTAGAAATGAAAGAGTCAGCCTATTACACTAATTCTAGTGCCTCTGGTTTGGCCTAAAAAGAAGTGGTATCTGGAATAAATTCTCAGATCCCCAAGTCCTCATTTTTTTTACCATATATCCCAGATTTGTTGAGGCAAGGACCTGTCTCCTTTCCAAATGTAGAAAAATTAGCAGCTTGGCTTTTAAAAAGGGAGTCTCTAAGTGGTCATGGTTTTTTGGATTCTGTCACTAAAACCTAGTTGAAGGCTATAAAATTATCTACATCTAAAGTACCCTAAGGTACTTTTCAGGGGTCTTATGACACATGTCTAAAAAAAGAGACACAATACAGACCAGGTAGTAAAACTTTGCATGCTTATAACCAGAAAAGGATTAAGATCAAATTAGACCTTAGGCAGGGCTGTCATATAGGGCCCCCTTGTGATATATATTTGTAATAAAAATGGTGTAGTACTAAAACTGGGTCCTAGGCAGGTTCCTAGGTTGCCTTGTGTATAATCCTGCTCTGCCTATAATTTTAGGCAGGGTACACACCATAAAATATTTTTGCCTGACCAATAGTGCTGTGTATCAGACGGAAATATCGCATGGTGTTGGAGGGGGCGGCCGCTACTGTGCTTGGGTCTGTTAGTAAATCACAGTTGATCGTGCAGTTCCCTATGGGACCACACAAACTGTCGGCTGTGGCCACTATTGTATGGAGACCACAGTTGCCATTTAAGCTACTGTGCACATGTTGCAGCTTTGTTCTGCACAGGCGGAAAGGTCCTAATCTTTCCTTCCTCCTGTGCTAAGTCAGTGGTGATCGATTTCTGCCTTATCTTATCCAGAATGTATTATTTTGGTTACATGAATCATTTACTTTGCCAGTTAAATTGGTAAGATGTCTAATTAATATTTCTTATTGATGCAGAAAAAAAGGCGTGCTGAAAACTTTCTCTGGGACAGAGACAAACCAGATCTGGCCACATGTTCATTCATTTCTGAAAACGAAGTTGCCTGATGTAACTCAGAAATAGAGACCGCCAGATGAGCCGTGCAAGATAAAGCATTTAAACTACAAAGCATAACCTGTGCCATACATTGTGAATGTAACTTTTTAAAACTTTTAAATTCATTTATAAAAAATGTTAATGTCTTTGTAAAAAAATGTTTTTTATATATGAGCTGTTAATGTTTTTGTTGTGGGTGTTTTTTTAAGGCAAATATTTCCGTCCAGCATATAAATTCTAAATACTATACCCTTCTACAGATTCGATACATGTGATTCATTGTACACTAGCTTTATGCATTTAGGTTTCATTTACTGTACACCAGAATATGATATGTATCACCTATAGGGTGATACATAGTTCATACAAGTAAGGGTTGGTACATGTGTGTCAATAATTTGGCCTGATCAATCACATGGACCATGACAAAATATCAGCTATAGTTTGCAGCCTGACCAACCACTCATGACCAGACCAGAATAAGTGTGCCTTTGAATAAGTAAAAATTATTGTTTTTTGTAAATTATGTAGAAGTTGATGATGACAAGCACACTAATTTTGTACAGGTTTTATGCTTTTTTTTCTGTTTTAGGCACAAGATTAATTTTTTTATAGATTTTTAGGAGAAAGAATCAGACTACTTGAAATACTTTAACATGGGATTTTTCAAGAATGCACATACCATTGCTTATTTTGCTTGCGAATTAACCATTTATGAAAAATTGTATTTTAATACTTAATTATATGAACAGGTTTTTTTTTTATATTTCATGAATTGTTTTATAATATCTGATCTAGCATAAGCTGTTGCTTATTAGACCATTTTAATAAAGCAAATATAGTTGTAATTTATTTTATTGAATTCATTCTTCAGCAGCATTTTATGCTCAGTGATACATCGGGCTCTGACAAATCTGGAGATTCTGCTAATGGTATAAATTAAACTTATTGATTCATGACTAAAATTTTGGTGTGCTTTTTTTTCTGTAATGTGAAAAACATTTCGAAAACAAAATTGTAACCGTGAAGCAGTTTTTTCCCCAGTATTAAAAAAAAAATATTAGCGATGTGCACTGCTGATTTGGATTTCAGAATATTTAATGTGACATAGGAAAAGTTCCCATACACCAGTTATATTCCCCAAACCAGATTTCTTGATCTACTTTAAGAATGATGTTGTGTGTTTGTGTGAATAAAAAAACAGGTTACCCACAGCCTGAACATGATTTTCTCAATCCCCAGGCATTATCCCTCCCTCTCTCTGTAAGCAGCAGTGGATCATCATTGAAAGGCAAAGAAAAAAACATCTGTTCTTAAACTTTTAATGCTGTGGTTCAGATTCTCCCAATGATCCTTCCCTGCTCTTTCTTTTAAAGAGTAGAGAGGAAGCTGTAAAACCAGTGGATCATTGGAAATAGGTATTTGGGTAACTTGCGCAGTAATCCTCAATATCCCGTCAATAGAAGGAGGTTAACTTAATTTCTCTTTCAGCCTTGGAGGACCTAGACACAGCAGGGGTTAAGTATTCCACCTCCAGGAGCGGACACTTGAAAATTATACAGGCTCAGGTGCTCCTCCCCTTACCTTACAATCTGCAACACCGAAAGCCTGCGTCAGTTCTTCAAGTGTCCGCTCAGGAGTTGGACTACTCTCCCATCTGTGTATATAAAATGAACAAGATATGGGAACATTCCAACCACTGGGAAACAAACCCAAATCCGCATAACTATCTTCTCAAGTCTTGGGTGGGAGGATGTCTGCGATTCTTGCAAGAGGCATGGAAGCGTCCTTCCACGGACACCTGGACTCTAAGCGTTATCACCTACGGATACCGCATAGAGCTCTCTTCCTCCAAACCGCTTCTTCCATTCCCTCCAGATCTCTGTCAAGGCGCAAGGCCTTCCAAGAGCCATAGATTTGTTACTAGTAGCAAAAGTAATAATTCCAGTCTCTACTGCTCACAGATTTCGGGGATTTTTCTCCGAACTCTATCTAGTTACGAAAAAGGACGGTTCTTTCTGCCCAGTCTTAGATCAAAAGGAACAGACCAATATATCAAAAAGTCCCACTTCAAGATGGAATCCCTCCGATCCGTCTTCTTAGCTATAGAATCAGAGGATTTTTTGGCATCCCTCAGCATACAGGACGCCTACCTACATGACCCCATCTGGCAGGGACACCACCGCTTCCCGAGGTTTGCGGTAGGAAACCACCATAATCAATTTACGGTCCTTCCTTTCGGTCTTGCCTTGGCACCCCGTGTTTTTACCAAAGTGATGGCCCGTTCAGGGAATTTTCCTTCTCCCATACTTGGACAATCTGTTGATCAAAGCGCCCTCCTTTCCTCTGGCCACAGCACATCAAGTCATGTTCTCAAATCCTAACTTCCTTTGGCTGGATATTCAATTCTCACAAGTCATCCCCAGTTCCCAGCCCTCACATGACATTTTAGGGCATGTTGTTCGACACTTCTCTACAACAGATATTCCTCCCCCCAGAAAAAAAAAAGCCCTCAAGCGCCTGGTCCTCCAAGCGATCTCTGTCCCCCCTTCCATTCGTCAGGCTATAAGATTGGTATTGAAGATGGTGTCAGCCATCGATACAGTCACTTATGCTATGTTTCACCTACATCCCCTCCAACACCACATATTAAGAGTATGGAACAGGTCAATGGACTCTCTAGATTCCAGGATATCCCTGCCCTCCCGAATCAGACATTCCCTAGTATGGTGGAAAATGCCAGTCTCCAAAAGTGAAACACTCTTCCTCAGTGGACAGTGATCTCAATAGACGCCAGTCTGTCGGGATGGGGTGCAGATCACAGACAAAACAGGGTACATGGTCCGTGGAAGAATCTCTCCTTCCAATCAATGTTCTGGAGCTACTAGCCATATTTGTCTCTCTCCCACTGGACCAAATCACTGACAAATTTGTCAGGATTCAGTCAGACAACGCCACGGCAGTGGCATATGTCAACCACCAAAGGGGGACTCTGAGCGACATGGCCATGGAAGAATCTCACCGCATTCTCTCCTGGGCAGAACACACCATTCCAACCATATCAGCAATTTTCATCCTAGCGATTCTGAATTATGGAAGTAATCTTTCTCAGCCGACACACTCTGGACCCAGGGGAATGGTCTCTTCACCAAGAGGTCTTCATGACCATGACCAGTCGGTGGGGAACTCCAGAGATAGATAATCACAAGGTTCCCCTCTTCTGCTCGAGAACTGCATTGTTAGGCAGACGTAAGAGCTGCTCCTCCCTTGCGGGTTGCGGCTCACTCGAGCACTAGATGCTTCATGGGCAATAGCAAGAAAACAAGCATAACATTAATCTATAGAAGGCTTAATTCTCACAGTTTGTTAATACAGCCTATAGAACAATTGGCTCTTGTGCTTCATTTACTTGCAGAATCTCTGCCATTCTACTTGATAATTATTAGTTGTATTAAAAGTAAAATAGCACATATTAAATTTAAATCTAGTTAGCAATTGTAAATAAAAGTATCATGATTTCTTTTGTCTTTTAAATCTTAAGAAGAGTCTTATAATTGCTTAAAGATCCAATTTTTCTATGATATGGCATTTATTTTAACGATTCAATTGTGGTATTGAAAGGCACTTCTCCCTTGGTTGAAAAAGTGTTTATATTTGAGATTATAAAGCAAATACAGCCTTTCTTCCTGTCTAGCATAAAACATGTAAATAAAAAAAACCCAAAAAACTATTTGTTCTGTTTAATAAAACTACAGAAAATAGTTTGTGGTTAGTTATTTCTTACGGTGACAAAAGCATTATACCACGTCAAATAGTTGTTACTGTAACAATTTATGAAGAATGCACTATGGATGTGCCCCTTTTTTATATGTATACAGTATAATTACATCTTTGTGTAAATATATATTTCCCATGAACTGCACAGCCATTATTATACATGCAGCCTGTTAACAATGTACACAGAAGCTGTAGTTTTTATAATTTTTGTAATCTGCTTAATGTTAGCTGAAATAAAACCACATATTAGTGGTGCATAACTTTTATAATCAACCTTTTGTTGCCATATGTAAAAGTTATTTACATATAGATATGGAACAGCAGATCTTAGAGGATAATATGCAATGTTTATGCACAAGTATTTTTCTTGGATAGGTACAGTATTTGGAAGAAACCCTCAGAAGCATTTGGAGAACATACTAACTCCTATAAATGGCACAGTTGTTTGGAGTGACAAGCATAGAAAAATTATCCACTGGAAAACCCAGGTTCCTGCCCCAACCCCAGAAAATTTAAGTAGGCCCAGTTACTTCAGATGAAAATATCCATGGTTATAATTAGCAAATTCCTGTTTTTACAGATATCCCATTTATGAATTAGCATACAGAAAACAAAGGCCCAAATCACATTACCTAGGGTCTAATTCGGTCTTAATGCAACACTGTTAACAGGGCCCACGGGTTATGCCAGTAAAAGTAGTTAAGAACTGGTCTTAAGCACACAGAAGGCTAATAAATCATAAGTGTATTTGCTATAAAAGGAATGCAGAATGTGTAAGGCATTTGTGAATACCTGCAGGATCCAAGGCAGTGGTTTTGTGCACTAAATGTTCATGAATCAGAAATGCATGTAAATGCTACTGTATAATGCAAAATTTTATTTACACTTTTATACTATCACTAAAAATGGATATTAAAAATACCCGCAATTGCTCGGCTAAAAACATCTGCAACCCCTGTCCAAAAGTCGGGGGAAAGTTGGTTAGGGTAACCTTAAGACTGGAAAAAAGATTGCTGCTACTCTAAATAAAATTACCCTGACCATGTTTTGCTGGTTCAGTAAATACTGGGTGGGTTGCATCTTGATTTAATTAAAGGACAATTAAACTTACCCACCCACCCCCTCCCCTTATATATGTTTATAACAGTTAAAATACCCTAACTTTGCCTTGCTAGTCCAGTCTCACTCCATCCCCCTGCAATTAGCCATATTTTTTGACTGCAGCAGTCAATTTCAACCAAGGTGAAATCATCTGTGGCAAATGCATTTTACTACAGTGCAGTATCAGCCCATTGGCAGCTGCTGGTCATAAATTACAATAACATTGTGGACTGTAAGAGGAATGATAGAGAAATATTTTAACCCTTTATAAATACAACCTCAAGATTTTTGTTCAAGTTGCTAATAATTTCAAGTTTCAGACATTGTTGTTGCTGTTAATTTGGAAATATATAATTCTATACAATTTATTCAGGTACACTTGGGGAACAATCACTATACTTTCTATTTCTTTTTCCATTTTTTTGGACTGTATCTCCTCCCACATTTTTTAAGCTAAAAACATGAAACTTGGTATGAACGTTCAAGACACAAACGTGTGGTATTGTTTTTCAAACGGTGAAAGCGTTAACTTTGAATTTCTCTAAAACATATGCATATGCAAACATAAAAGTCCTAAAACTACAAAGAAAAAGCACAAGAATAAAAAATAAATGCATGTATGTTATTGTGTTATACAATTCACACCACGCACATTAATAGGGGATTGTGCAACTATGGCATGTTGCTTTTCAAAAATGCTTAATTTCAAGCCAAATTCAAAGTTTAATTGTTCCTTTCTAGTTTATATTTTCGACTTCCTTTCATGGGTAATTGCATTCATTTGAATTATGGTATCCATTAAGTTTTAATTGTACTTTTGTACTTTTAATAATTTCAAAAGTTTAAAAATTTAAAACACAAATGGTAAATAGTCATGGAATATGAAAAGAAGATGCAGTATAATATACTTTATGCAAATGTTCAGAACAAAATTTTATTAATCTTAGAGCTATTACTGGTTGAAATGTGAAATTCAGAACAAACGCACATGCTTCCACAAGAAAAGTATTTGCTCATTTCATGGGGGGCGCTACACTACAGAAAACTTTGTATTTTTGGGTGGAGGTACCCTTTAAAGCCCAAAACAGTTGGCAGTGTGATATTCTAACTTATATATTAGGGATTCTTAAATGTGCATACAGATGTTTTAAAGCTATAACTCCCAGCATTCCCTAGCTTCTCTCTGTAGTTGAGGAATAATGGGAGTTATAATTTTAAAACCTCTGGAGGCACACCATTTGAGAATCCCTGGTCTATATTTCAACCCAATTGACCAGCCCTAAATATCAAAGATCGTAGCAGAAATATGTAAAATTTACAAACATATTTGATCATTTTTTTCTGATTTGGACAAATGCTTAAAGGGTATGTCCACCCTTGAAAATATTTTTTTTTTAATTCCCCGTCCCCCCAGCCCCAACCACTCTATTTATTTTATCAGAAAATGCCCCAAACTTTACTTACCTCCCCCGCGCTGCCAGGCCCTCTGCTTGCGAGAAAATGCAAGCAGAGGGGCGGGACCGGCAGTCGCGCCTGTGATTGGCTGAGCGGCAGCCAATCACGTATGCGGCTGCCGGGAGTTCATTGCGGCGGAGGAAAGAGGGGAGGTAAGTAAAGTTTGGGGCACTTTCAAATAAAATAGAGCGGTTGGGGATGGGAGAATGACATATGTAAAGGGATTAACACTAGGGGGAGGGAGGGAATCCTAATCAGGAGGGGGAGAAGGTCTGCAGTACGCATGCCAAACTTCTCCCGGAGGCCAGGTAGGAGGCAGAGTCCTATATTGACTCTGCTATCCTCCTGGTGGGCAGTTTTTGGGACTTTGGGGGGGGAACTACAGGAGAACCTTATAAAGCTGGGATGTGAGGTAAGGATTAAACTACACTACATGATGGGGCCAGTAGTGGGGGGGATTATAGTTTTGGGGGTGGACATGCCCTTTAACCAACACCAGTTAGTGGCAGGTGATAAATTTGTGCCAATATTTTGACCCGGTCGTTGCCCATGTGTACCTAGCCATAGTAACGTCTAATCCTTCATCCTCAACTCAGCCACATGTTTAGGAATTCTAAACCGATTGGTAGCCTGACTGATAAGATTTAAACATTCCTACCAATAATTTGACATGGCCTATTGAAGACTACTAGATTATGAGTAGTTATTTGATCTGAACGAAAAAAGCACAAAGCATTTGAGGGGGTTGCCACATGTGGACACAGCCTAAAGGGGGCAAGGTTTAGACTTTCTGTAGTAAATTGTCACTTATTTAGTTGGTTAGAAGTTACTTGCCATCATTTCAATCAGTAATATCTGAGCTACAAGTCATAATATATGTGCTTTAGTCTAATTATTTTAATCCATATTCTGTTTAAAAGGTATCCCCCACTGCTTAAATTTGTTTTTGCTATTTAGATTTATTGAAGAACGGGAGGTAAAGGAGCTGTGTCTTACCACCCTACTGCAATAAAAAATGCAGATCCGGGACAGAAAGTAAGATACTTACCGATTGTTCGCTTCTCCGACATGTAGTCTGACAAGTTCTGATGGACTCTGCATTCTATGCGCATCGCACTTGTGCATAGAGTACAGAGCCCGTCGGGACCTTTTAGAGGACGCGTCGGAGAAGCAAGAATTGGATAAGTTTCTTACCTTCTCTCCCGGCTCCTGCAGTTTTTATTGAAGAACAGGAGGCAATACACAGCTCATTTACCTCCTGTTCTTCAATAAAACTAAATAGCAAAAACATTTTTAAGCAGTGGAGATACCCTTTAAGCAAAATATATTCAATGTAGATCACTTTGTGGCCACAGACTAAAAAGGAGAAAAAACATTAAAAACATTCCTACCTTAAAGGGCAAGTCCAGCCCCAAAATAAAAACTTACACACAGGTAAATCACCCCCCAAAACCCTAAACGGTAATAGTTTGAAATCTGAAATATATAAGTCTAACCTGAAATCCTGTACAATGTCCTGTTTCTGCTTCCTGGTTCTTCTAGTTAGTAACTGTCAGTTATGGATTTGACAGTTGACATCACAGCCAATGACTGAATGTTAATCCCCTGTCTGCCTCTTCTGAGCATCCAGAAACATAGCAGGCATACAGTAATGAATTCAAAGGACAAACTATGACATATCAACTTATTTTAAAGAGGCCATTCTTTCTAAAAGACGTTATTATGAGGGTGGAGTTGTCCTTTAAAGAGTAAATCCAAAGGAAAGTAATTGTGGCAACACAATAGGCCAGAACCCTTTTAACCATTTACTATCAATGCATATACTTTCTTTCACACATTCATCTATATCAGTATAATTTTTTGTCTATACCTCAGAATGTAGTTTCCTTTGAAGACTACATTTCTGCTCACTTACCAAACATCATTTAAAAACCACAAGCAAAGTTTTATTCTGATGATCATGTATATACATTTTAAAAATAAATCTTAAACAAATTTAAAAAATGGTGCCTAAGTGATGAGTGAGACTGGTGTTTTGTAAATTGGATAAATAGACTTGCACTGGGTTCCCTGTTTCCCTTTTAGGTCTGGTACACATGGACCATAGGGGCCTTCACACATATGGACAATATATATCGAAAAATCTGCTTGACCCATCCTGATTTTCAGCCAGTATCAACTTGGATTTTTTGCTTATTTATCATTAATTGTTTTTTCATATAGGTTACCATTTTTTAATGAAAGGTGGGCTATTTCAGTTTTCAGCTGTACAGAGTTAAAAAGTGATACCTGCCCACAGGTCAATTCTAACCCGATATTCCTGCCTAAACTGAGGTAGAACTCGTCTGTAGAAACGAAAAGCAATACTACTGATATTTCAGCCCAACCACTTATGTGGCCTATTGAAGACAAAGCGATCAACTGAATTTACCATGATGGCGATAATCCATCTCATTGCTAAGTGGCTCTTCCAAAAGTGAATGGGATGCAAGCCAGTCATATCTATATATTAGAGACAGTTTGCATTTGTAATAAAGTATTGCAAGTATCATATTAAGTGCCATAATTAACTGGATGTGTTTCCAGATATTTTATAGATCTGTATTGAAAAGCGTTTAAAAATAAAGAAACAAAATCTGGCAGAAGGCAAAAATACTTGTGTGGCAGAAGCATTACATTCTTTCTGAATCCCCTGTATTACATAGAAAAGTAGCAGCAAACGTTCACGTTGTAAAACACCACAACTGTATCTGAGGAAATTTTTCCCATCAGCCAAAAACGAAAAAATAATAATAAAGTGCAGCATCAAGTAGTAATAAATGTCACAGCCACACAAGTTAATGTAGCAGTTTTCTGAAGTGATTTCCTTGTGCTATACAATGTCCATCATCTTAAAATCCTCATCCTCTGCATGCTCCATAGGAATCAAATGATGTATACTGGTATTAGGGTGGCACTGTACAATGTTCTGTTAAATCGGCAAAAACAAAAGTATTGTTAAAACTTTTTTTTTTAAGTAGAAAGGCATCTATTATTTACTTTTCATGGGCATTTTAAACAGGTATCTATTTGGCAAGAAATTATTTAGATAGGAAAGATGTATGTAGTTTTAATTAGCAGTTTCAGAAATAGTTTCTCCTTTAACACATACAAATGTAAAATTCTATGGCTTGATTTAGTAATGTGTAGTATTAACTTCTTAAAAGTGTTTATACGATATAATTGTACCTGTTCATGATAATGTTGAGTACCCATATGTCCAAGGTCTGGAGGAAAAGTCTGGTTCTCAAGCATCACAACTTCAGATCTTTGGGATTCTGCATGCTGGTGAACTTTTGCTTTAAAAATTTCGAGTTCACTGTTAAAGGCCTCAAAATAGCTTCCTTTCTCTTCCTGTGTATTGTACAGAATAACAAAAAAAGCCTTGTATAAATATTTGCAGATTACAAACTTGTATTTGGTTGTGGGGTTTGGTGGCCCACACTGTTAACCCCAGTAAATTCTATGCTCTATACTTTGACATCATAGCCCAACCCACTACTATAACTTCTGCTTGCCAATTCAGCAAATGCTGTATTCTTTGATACTGCTCTAAAAGAAGAAAAACTTGAAAAACACAGTGGCATAATGGGACTTAAGTCAGTGAAGCTGACCGATCCCGGGGCATTCAATTCTGGAGGGACCGTCTTTCCAGATCTTCTTTGTGGCCAACATACAATAGTGAGGTCCTGTCTGTACCATTCATTTTGAAATTGTATGTCAGTCACAAAGAAGATCCTGAATGTATGGGCACCTTAAGAAAATTAGAGGAAAGTTTAAAAATTAAACTGAATTTTTAAGTGTCAATCTAAGCCCCCTAATAAACTTAATGAAGTTATTTCATTTACGTGTTTTCTTTAAAGAAATAGTTCACTCAGAAATGAACCAGCAGTGGAAATCCCCGACCACTTCCTGTTAACTATAGCGCACATTATCGGGCATGTGCATTATAGCTACTCTGAACCAGGAAGCGGTTGGGACCGGTCACTTCTTCTGCGGAGGATCGCGTGTAAGGTAAATTTCTGCTTTCTTCGTCCGTTGCTCCAGGGGAATTGATTGAAGAATGGGAGGAAAGGCATAGCTCCTTAACCTCCCGGTCTTCAATAAATACATTTAAGGAATAGTTCCCTTTTTGAGTGAACTATTCCTTTAATGAGGTTGGATAATGTATAGTAACAATGCAAACTGTATCTCATGAATTAAAATGACTTGTGAAAGGGGAACTAGCAAGGTGCACATAGATATCCAATTATATGGTGTAATATGTGATGTCTCCTTCATGAGGAAAGTATGTAAAGGAAATCCATGCACAATAATGGCAAGAAATAGGATTGGATGTAGAGATCAGATTGTGTAGTTCGGTTGCTATATGGACAACCTCATATTTATCTGGGAGGGCAATGAAGTAACTGTGGAAGAGTTTGTGTAATATACCAACTATGACCAATGTAATCTACTATTTACAAGAACACAGGATACAAATAATAGATAATAATTACATATTAAACTGATCAGGGATCCAAACACACGGAGAATTGAGACAGAAGTTTATAAAAGAGAGGTAGCACGTAACACACTTTTATTGGCCAACAGCTGCCGCCCAAAACACACCCCTTGCTGGTATACCTGTGGGCCGGTTTACCAGGGAACTGAACTGTTCCGCAGATATATCATTTGAAAAAGCATCAAGGGACCTCTCTGAGAACGAGGTTGCAAAGAAAAAACCTTTAAAAGAGCTTGGGAAAAAAGAGAGAAATCAACTCCTTTATGGGGAAACAAGAAAAGTAGTGGTAACTGATGCTTCCCACAATAAGATATAATTTGTTACTCAATTTAGCACAGAATTTGAAACAATCAAGAAAATACTGTACAGAAATGCACATATTCTGAAGAGAGATTCTGATCTAAATGAAATCAGGATTACAGATTATAGCCAAAAGGGCCAATAATATTGGATCAAGGGTCTCACCCAGTCTATGTTGGGGGAAGAGGAAAAGAAAGAAAAGAGTAACTAATTAGTTATAAATAAATGGTAACATTAAATGTGGAAGTAAACTTTTTAAAACATGTAACATAATGAATGTGACCGAAGAGTTTAAATCAAACGTGGCATTTAGAGAGTATGAGATATATATGATGTTATGAGTGTCATAATTAATAAAATCTTATCTTTTAGCCTGCAGGGCCTTTAACAACCAATACATTGGGAAAACCAACAGATTATTAAAAGAAAGAACTAGGGAACACATTTATCACATATAAAATAAATATAAGACACCTATAGCCAAACATTTGGAATGTAATGGGGGTAATGTAAGCTGTCACATACACGGGTTAGGAAAGGATAGAAAGAAAGGTAATATCCAAGATTTATTAAACAAAAAGAGAGGCATTTTGGATCCTGGAATTCGATACAAGGATACCTAAAGGATTAGAAGGATCTTTGCTACATTTATTGATATACCTAGTAGCATCTCATATTTTCCAGAAAGATTAGAGATATAACTCTAAAATAAATAAGACTCCTGTAATATGGCTAGATTCCTTTAAATCCACACAATATGGGTACTTTACACATATGGGAAGCTAGAAAAATACATCAGACAAATACACATATATGATAGTCTATTTAAAGGGCATGTCCACCTTTAATATAAACTTTTGATATATTGTAGTTCCCCCTGCCTACCCCAACTGCCAAGTTAGATCTTTAAAGAAAACTGCTATTGCCAGGCTTCCTGTTGCTTCAACATTTTCTTTTATTCAGGATTCAAAAATTTTTTTTAAAGTATGGTTGTATTTTAAGAGAGGGAGCCCAGCTGAGCCTGAGCAAAAAATAGAAATTTTACAAACATACCGTAATTTCTTTTTCTTGTCACCTTCCATGGCAGCATTCACCAGATTGGGATATCCCCGGGCCAATCAGGAAACGTATAGTATAAAAAGCCTTCCCTTATGTTTACTTTACAGCTTTATAACAAAAGACGAAGAGGGTGGCAAAATCCCTGGTGAATGCTGCCATGGAAAGTGACAAGAAACTGAAAAGAACTGAAATTACGGTATGGTAGTAAAATTTCTATTTTTCTCTGTCACCCCAGTTGCAGGCATTCACCAGATTGGGATTTACCTAAGCTAAATAAAGAGGGGCACAAAATTGCTTAACTTCTATTTATTATAAACAATTGTTTTTACTGAATTACAGCCTCCAGAACCCTGCGTCCGAATCTTGTTTTATCAGTAGAGGTTACAGCTAGACGGTAATGTTGCAAGATGTTGCAATTGCTCTCGTTGAGTGAGCTTTTAAACCTAAAGGAACAGCCTCACCTCTGATCTCGTATGCTTTGGCAATAGCCAATATTAACCAAACTGGCTAATGTTTTCTTTGTCGGGGCTTCTCCTTTTCGAAAGTCTCTGGGTATCACAAAGAGTCTGTCTGATTTCCTCCAAACTCTTGTTCTCTTTAAATAATATTTTATGAGTCTAACCAGGTCTAAGGTGTGTAGACATTTTTCTTTATCTGTAGAAGGGTTTGGACAAAACACTGGTAGATTTATCTCCATATCTAGATGAAATGGAGTTACAACCTTGGGAGGAAATGGGAAGTTGGCTTAAGTCTTACCCTGTCATGAAGGACAGTGGTATCTGGAGGATTTGCTGACAATGCTGCCAGTTCAGAGACTCTGCAGGCAGATGTGACTGCTACCAAAAATAGAACTTTCAAAGTCAATAGCCAATCTGAAATATCCTTCAGAGGTTCAAAGGGTGACATTGTCATAGCTTGGAGTACCAGAGGTAGATTCCATGTTGGACATGCTGACCTAACTGTAGGTCTCACCCTAATTAAGGCATGACATGCTGACCTAACTGTAGGTCTCACCCTAATTAAGGCACTAAAGGCACCAAAGGGTCTAACAGCCCAAGGATGGTGCAGAAATCTGTCCTTTAAGTGTGCTGTTACTTAGTCCCATTTTGTATCCTGAAAACAGGAATTTGACTATTAGAAAAGCTTCAGGTTTAAGAGGATCTTGATCGAACTCCTTGGCAAAGTTTACAAAGTGACCCCAAACTTTATAATACTGTTTAGAAGTTGACCATTTTCTAGATTTTAACAGCATTTCTACTTCACTTTTTTGAAGATAGTCTCCTCCTCTCCAGACCATCAAATCCAAATTGTTCTTCTCCTGGTAGAACACTGGACCTTGGCTCAACCACCCTTGAAATGTTGGAATTTTCCATGGTTGTTATATCGTCAGTGATTTCACTAATGGAAACCAAGGCCTTCTCGGCCAATTTGGAATTATTGCAATAAAAAAAGCTTTGTCTACCACTATCTTCTTGAGGAGTTTCCAGATCATCGGGAATGGAGGAAATACGTACAACAGTTTTGTGGACCAGTCTTGAGCTAGGGCTAGGGCATATGCGTGCCTTCTGCCTGTAGACTTGGATTTCTGGAATAGAATCTTCGGCATTTGGAATTGTTTACGGTAGCCATTAAATCTATTTCTGGTTCTCCCTATCTTCGACAAATTTGAATGAATATGCTGTTGTGAAGAGTCCACTCCCTTGGAATTACCTGTTTTCTGCTGAGATAATCAGCCACCGTATTTTGAGTGCCCGGCATATGGATGGCCGAAGTGCTTAAAAAATGTTTTTTCGCCCAATTTAAAATAGGAGTCACTTCTTTTGACCGAGTCCTGCTCCTGGTTCCGCCTTGTTTTTTTTATGTATGCTGCTGTAGTAGCATTGTCTGAAAGGATCTTTACATGTGAACCCTTTATCGACTGCACAAAATGTTGTAGAGCTTCCCAGACTGCTTTTAGTTCTAACACATTTGATGTTAGACCTTTTCTTAGCTTCCATCTCCCTTGAGCATACTTGGTCTGAAAATGCACACCCCAATCTGCTTCTGAGGCATCCGTAGTTATTGTTTGTCTGGGAGGATCCTTGATTTATCTTCCCTGTATTAGGTTTCCTCTCTCTCCACCATGGATAGTAAGTGGTTTTGTAGTGGAAGCATATGCCATCTTGCCCACTCGACATCAGAATCGTCAACGACATTAATCCTATAATGGTTAGGCAATGTTTCACTGTTATCTCTAGTTATTTTCTTGATTAAAGCAAATGCCTTGTCTTCTGGTAATCTTATGTTTTGCGGAGTTTGAAACAACCCCCCCCCCAAAAAAAGATAATTTCTTGAGAGGGGAACAGATTACTTTTTTTCTTGTTTATGACCCATCCAAACTCCCTTAAAGTGCGAGTGACCTGGGCTGTATGATTGATCGCTTTTTCTTCTGAATCTGCTAAAATTAGGATGTTGTCTAAATAATGATATAAATGAATGTCTTTCTTTCTCATTTCGGCTATTAATGCCACGAAGATCTTCGTAAACACACTTGGTGATTGATTCAGTCCGAATGGAAGGCATACAAACTGCAGGTGTAAGACCATGACTATGAATCTTATTAATTTCCAACAACTCTTGTGTATCGGAACATGAAAGTATGCATCCTGCAGATCAATGTTTACCATCCACATGTTTCTCTGTAACGCTTGTACTATCGTTTGGAGAGACTCCATCTTGAATTTTCTCAGTCTTAAAAATGTGTTGAGTCTTCTTAAGTCTAATACTGGCCTCCAACCCCCTGTTGCCTTTGGCACAAGGAATAAACAGGAATAGAATACCTCTTTTTGCTGTTTTTTTAGGAACCTCTTGTATTGCCTTTAGAGAAAAAAGTTGGTTTACATACTGAGAAACCACTTTCATTTCGTCCTCGTTCTGAAGCTTTCTTTCCGTTACAAAATGTGGAAATTGGGGTCTCTTTACAAATTCGATGTTGTATCCTTCTGCATCAACCTTAGGTGGAGAACTCCAGGCTTCCGCGTCCTCTTTGAACGGATATTTCTTCTGAAATCTATTCCCTACATCCATGCGTCTTTCCACTTTCTTCCATTTTGTAGTTATTATGTAACGCATTGATTTGTGTACTGGGAAAGTGTCCGATTTCTTATGCAGAGCTGGAAAATATTTATCTGCCCAAGCAGAAATTGGTTCTTGTGTAGAAAGGGTCCCTAATTGCTTTAATTAATTGCTTTAATAAATGTTCCTCTTCTTTAGACTCCATAGAATTTCTAGTTTCTGATTCCTCAGATTCTGACACTTCTGATAAATGTCTAGTTTTGGATTTTTTCTTTTTGCCCTCTGGAGTATGCATAGACTCCTTAACTGCCATCTTGATTAAACTCAAAACAATGAACAGCAGTTGAGACAGAGACACACTCAGCCTTTCTCTTACCCTGCAGACGGACTGCACTTCCGGATTGACAAAACCGGCATTACACATCCTTGCAGAGACTTAAGCGTTCGCGAGCTAGGATCGCGACAATGAAGTCACGGACGCGACCGCGAGACAAGTGCATACTCCTGGAGAAGGTGCGCACGAACGGTACTACACCCGCGCGCGCCTAGGAAGTCCTGCTAAGGGGACTGTACTGACACTGAACCTCCAATGAAAGTACAAATGGATACAGAATCCATGAGGCAGCAGCCCGGGCACAGGCTCTTCCCCTAGGCAAGCAACGCTGCGACATGGGGGAAGCTTCAATCGAGAGAGAGAGAGAGAGAGAGAGAGAGAGAGAGAAAAAGAGAACTCCTGCTGGCAAGGCCACAATGGCAGGTAAGCCTTATAGACAAACATTCACTATGCTTCCTACTGCCACAGGAAATGCAAAAAGATGAGGAGGAGCCTAAGGGAGGGCTTTTTATACTATGCGTTTCCTGATTGGCCCGGGGATATCCCAATCTTATAAATGCCTGCCACTGGGGTGACAGAGAAATAAATGCTCGATTAAAGGCATGCAGCAACAGTTACTTACATGTATTTAATTGTAGATAAAGATGGTGTACATTAAAGGATTAATTATGTCAGAATAATGTCACATATGCTGCAACATATTAAATTTTGTGCACAAAAATAACCTCTAACATTGCCTATTCCAACAGGGGTAAATGTTCTATGATCACCGGGAACTGTTTTAATCATCCCTACTCTGGCAAAAAAATTATGATACGAGGCTATTTTAACCATAACACGGAATATTGTGTATACATACAAAAATGTCCATGTTCCCTAATTTATGTAGGGAAAACGAATGGTCCTTTGAAACGTAGGCTTCAACGCCACAAGAGCGATATCCGCATAGCTAAAAGGGATCAGAGCCTCACCAGAGGGGATGCACCTCCAGTAGCTGCACACTGGGTAACAGCCAAACATCAAGTATCTGATCTCAGGGCTATGGTCATTGATCTTATACCTACTAACAGTAGAGGTGGCGATAGAAATAACATTTTGTTACGTAGAGAGGCCAGATGGGTATTCAAACTTGATGCGTTACAACCTAAGAGTCTGAATGTAAATTTGGGATTATCTTGTTATTTACCAACATGCTAAAGATTTCACCATGTGTTTTACCATATGTTTTGCCACGTGTTTTACCTTGTGTTTTATTTTTACTTTTATTATTATGTGCTCTATGTTGGATTTTGATATTATGGGCCGACATGCATATACATTGAAGGTGTATTTATGACTATATTTTTCCAATACTTATGCTGATTACTATGCTATATGCACTATTAACTCTATCGTCAAGTTTTCTAAAAAAAAATCTTTTTATCATGTGGCATCTATGTTTTTAACTCAATTAAACATTTATATACTTATTCTATTTTAGCACTAGCACTTTACACTTGCACAATTTATTAAAATTGTGTTGCACTTAAGACTGGAGTGCCCAGTGAGTTTGCTTACTTTCCTGGAGACTTATTTCTGTTGGCTACAGACGCTGGAGCACCCAGCATTTGAACATTTGATATATTATGGTTTAGGTGTGCAGGATCCTCAGCTACTATACTTTGCCTATTCCAATGGTACATTTAAGATACAACATAGTGCAGAGCTAGCACTAGTGGCACCCCATGTTCTGGCTGGGCTGGGGGCATAGTTCCCCTCTTAATATGGACAGTTAAACCAATGATGACCCGACATACCCACCCACTGGGGAAAAATTGCTGCCAGGCCGCGGGTTGGACATCACTGTCTTGCACACTCTCTTTAAATTAAATAAAGCAGAAAGGTAGCTGAATTGTTCCTAACTGATTTACAAAATTGTTTTCACTCCAGAAATCAAGGATACATGTTCCTGCTTGCCATTAGTAAAGAGCACAGAAACCACAAAAACCTGCACAATTTACTCTTTGTTTTTACCAACTGATGAAGATTCTTTTCAGAATCTTCATCACCATTAAATGATATAAGCTAAAATGTTACTATTTAAAAAGACATGACAGCTTGTACAATATTACAGTTCTAAATATAGACATTTGATTACTTACTTACTTTGGCTTTTTGAAAAAACAAGCGAAAACAACCCCTGGGATCCACTTTACGACTCTTTGCCATTTCTATAATAAACTGCATGACAACAGCCTGATGTGCCACTTGTTCCATTAGTGCCTGTTTCTGTATATAGAAAAAAGTTATGGATAAACACTGAAAAAAAAGCAGCTCTAAAAATAATAGCTATTTATACGAATAGCAGAGAAGTGTTCTCATTTAAAGGAAAACTGTAGTGTTGTTGCCCTTCCCCCTTTTGGCCCAGGGCCTAATCGTTGTTCTTAACTGGATAGATCCCAGACTGAGAGGGGACAGAGCTTGGAAAATACAGTTGTCCTTTAAAAAGCAAGGATAGGAAACCAGTAGCAGTTCAGATGTTTATAAATGACAACTACTAGCATTCTATGGCTGCTTTCTGTTGTTGCAGATTGCTTCTAAGGAAATGCTGGGAGTCATCATTTTTTAAACATCTGGAGGGTTATAGGTTGCACATCCCTGATTTAAAAAAAATTACTACTTCTAGTATACGCATTTTAAACACAGATAGCTATATTAGGGTTAAAAAGACAACAAAAGTAAGACACTTGTCTAAAGGGTGGTAGCCACAATGTATTACTAGTAAGAACTCCTTACCACAGAGAAACTTGAAGAGTTGGGGTGGGGTGAGATCTATGATCAAATAATGATGAATTAGGGAAGTAGGAAGGAAATATGGTCTACTATTTCTATTTAACCGACTGATATATACTTCACCCAATTAAAAGACTTATTTTATAGAGAACAATAAACAACAGCTTATAAATCTACTTACCTGTTCACTTTCTAATTGGTAACACCATAAAAGGAGATATCTGGTGGTTTCTTCACATACAAGATCAGGATAATCAGACAGATAATGTTGGCTGTCATTCCACCTACTGAGCATACCTGGAGAGAAAATAAATGGGCCCCTTACTAGTGTACATTTGTGTTATCAGGGTCTACATGGGAGCAGCAAGAGATTTAAGAAGTAGAATCCTTAAAAAAAATTTGAAATAGAAATGGCAAGTAAAATTTCAGTGTCATTCTGCTCCCCTCAGCAATTAGCATATGCCAAGATTCTAGCCAATGCAAAACTTAGATAACATACAATAATTATACCTTTGTAAAAATGATATCACCTTGCACAATCCTCTTTAGCCTGACATCAGAGATTGTAAATTCACGGAGCTTTTTAGACATTTTATACATCTGATAGATTCAACAATGGAACGTTAACTCTACCAAATGTCTAATAAGTGGCCAACATGAAGAATTGGCTAAGGTCTTTATGGATGTACATTTTGCAAACAGCTTATTTACTTCCTTGACAAACCTACGCCCTGTAGGTGTGTCTATCAGCTAGGGTGTTTTGTACAGGTTTTTATGTATTTATTCGGTATATTGGTTATATGATTTTGTTATAATAAAGATGCTTCGGATGTTGGACAATTAAGGTTGCAAATTATTTTACATTTTTATGGTGTAAATGGTATTGTGCGGAGTATGAGAGACCTTTTGTTACCGAAGGAGCCTATTCCCAAGGTTTAATAATATAAAACTTTTAAGTTGTTGCCTGAAATGGACTACCCTTAAAAGGCATGTATACTGGGAAAATGTATTTTCTAATTTATCTATTATTGAAAGCTATAATTCTGTCCCCTATTTATCATAAATTATTCTGTTGTGTGTAATTTTGCCCTACGGGCCCACACAATTGGTCACGGCGAACTGTCGGTTGTGGCTACTTTTGCTGTGACTTACACTGATTTGTCCTGCCCAATCGTTTGCTAGTTATGAATGGCTGGCCAGGACAAAAGTTGTCCTGTGTGTACCCAGTTGTTTTGTTGCATACTGCATAGGAAAATAAAATAGCCTAAATGATATGACAGAAAGGCACTTTTCTTCCCTTCATTAGCTACCAGCAAAAAAAAAAGGAAAGTATTAACTTAATTCTAAAACATTTTTGCATAAATCCTACTAACTGTAGGGCTCAACAGGAAAAATGGCAGTAAAAGGATATAACTACTTACCAAAGTATCTAATTTGTGCCTCATATCTCTGTATAAATGACACTGACTGATCTTCATCCTTTCTGTTTCTCTTTCCCTGATTTATAAAACTCTGTTTATTAAAAAGAAATTAAAAAGAAACATTACAAAATGTACAGTAATTTACAGTGCAAATGGAATTTTAAAAACATTTAATAAATGTAAATTCTAACAGGTATCAAAATCCCAGCATATGTTTGGCACTTAGGCATAAATATCTACATTTTTACGAGATTAGCTATATTACGCAATAGTGACAGAGGTTGCTCCTCCAGCAGAAACATGAAGAAAGTTGCCACAACAGACTTTTGTCCAGCAAGAAACACAGAATTCTACTTTGCAATTTTTTTTGTATCATTAGACTGGTTTAAATCAACAAATTATTATTCTAGAATTGCTTGATGGGAAATAACTGCAAACTGGGTTTCGGGCCTAGGCACTCCTTTGTGGCTACTAGCCAATGTCTTCTAAGGTGCTCCCTTCTTAGGTCCTCTACCATGGACCAACTGCTATAGCACAAGCAAAAAAGTTCATGAGAGGGGCACTCTTGCTGTGAATTCAAATCACTTTTATTCAATCACATCAACACAATGTTTCAGGGACCACAATGTCCCTTTCGTCACCTGATGAAAGGGACATTGTGGTCCCTGAAACGTTGTGTTGATGTGATTGAATAAAAGTGATTTGAATTCACAGCAAGAGTGCCCCTCTAATCAACTTTTTTGATGGGAAATAACCCTAAAAACTTAGGTCACCTGATCATAAACCAACATATTTGAAATGCTTAAATCTTATCTACCAACACATGGAAATATATCTATATAAGAAGTAAGAAATATCAGTACCACTTTAGACAAAACTAGCACAAAAGTGGGTTTATACCATCTTTTGGCTGACTCTCTCCATTTTCCTCTTTTACATAGTAACCACTGCAATGCACATAAGACCCATTCATTGCTTTCCCAGGAATGGGTAGCCAAAATATGTTGTTGTTTTTTTATAACTACAACCACAATTTTCAGGACTATTCCTGAAAATTGGAAAGTCCAGCAGCATTATCTGTAATGCTAGATTAATACAGATGTTTCCAAGTACCTTATTAAATACATCTTGATTAAGATCATCCGTAGTGAACATTCCCAAGTTCTCACCCAGGGGTAGAGCTTCTTCTTTCAGTCTCCACTGTTCCTCGCTGCGCTTTAATTCTGATAACTCAGTCTGGGCTGTGGCTTGTTCCTGATCTATAGACTCGGAGTTGTGAAGTGCCAAACTGTTTAACTTCTGCTGTGCCTCAGCCATGCTCCATTTACAGGCCACAGTACTCCTCTTGCACTCATTCTGCTGAAAATAAGGCAAGTCCATTCCACGTCTTTATTGCTGCAAAAAAGGAAAAACTCTAATCACCTTCAAAAGGTAGTTTCATCTGGTTTCATAATATAATTTCTATATGTGGATTACTGTTATTCAGATGAAAAAACATTTCTACCATAATTAGAAACGAAGATGCCACACACAGGTAACATCTCTCACACAATGTATGTGTCCCAGGCAGAACATTCTTATTTATTTTTATGGAGAGCAAGCAGCAGGCTGTGTTCTAATAGTTGTTATTATTCTTCAATAAAGACATTTTATTATTTAAAAGGCATGTCCACCTCTGTTTTGGAAATTTTCTGTAGTGTAGGGCTCCCTCTCCCACCCCCAACCGCTATAGTAGTTTGTCAAAAATGTAAGCTGATCTGTACTTACACTGCCTCTTTCCCGCAAAGTTCCGGCCGGACCGGCAACCGCGTCTGTGATTGTCTGAGAGGCAGCCAATCACGGACGCGGCTTCCGGCAGTATAGAAAGTAGGTGGAAAGAGGCAGAGTAAGTAGAGTTTGGGTTACATTTTTGACAAATTACTACAGCGGTTGGGGGCGGGAGAGGGAGCTTCAGAAAATAGATTTGGAAATAGGGAAAGAAAAATGGAAGGGAGAGCGAGGGGGGGGGAGGGCTTCACTGCCCATGTCATTTTTCTCCCGGGGGAGAGACAGGAGGCAGAGACCATTTGGGACACAAGCAGGCTCCTGCTCTACGTTTTTGGGACTTTGAACAGACACTGCAGGGCAGCCATTTGGAGCAGGGATGTAAGGAAAGGATTTTACAACACTACACAGTGGGGCCAGTAGTGGGTTAAAATATAGTTTTTGGGGTGGACATGCCCTTTATGTAAAAAGAAAGTAAAAGATAGTAGCAAAATACAAAAGTAGAAATATTTTTAAATTCCATCTTATATCTGTTGTATTCAATTAGATCAACTGGACTTGAAGTTTAGTTCTTGAAGATGTTTCGCTAGTCATCCGACTGGCTTTCTCAATTCAGAATGACTTGTACAAGAATCTGTGGCAATTATGTACCCTGGAAAATCCCAATTAGCATATCACAGCCAGGTGTTAAGGGCGTGATTAGTTAGTGGCTAAGAGGTGTTATAGAAGTCAGGGAGAATGGTAAACTGGAAGTAGAGGTTTACAGAAAACCAACACACACAGATCAGTATTTGATGTTTGACTCCCACCACCCTTTAGATCACAAGCTGGGGGTCATCAGAACCCTGCAACACAGAGCTGAGAACATCCCCACTAGCACAGAGGCGAAGGCTAAAGAAATGAAACATCTTAGAGGAGCCCTTAAAACTTGTGGATATCCAGACTGGGCCTTTATCAAAAGAAGCAGAAGGAAAGAAAAGAACACGAATACCAACATTGAAGGTGAAAAGCAAGACAGGAGAAAGAACATGGTCATCCCATATGTAGCAGGGGTCTCTGAGAAACTAAGAAGAGTTTTCAAAAAAACACCGTATCCCTGTCTGCTTTAAACCGAGCAACACGCTGAGGCAGCAATTGGTACATCCGAAAGACCCAATACTGAAACACAAGAAAAGCGACATCATATACGCAGTGCAGTGCAGTGAAGAATGCTCTGATTTGTATGTGGGGGAGACCAAACAACAACTGCATCAACGTATGGCCCAGCACAGAAGAGCCAATTCCTCGGGTCAGGACTCAGCCGTGTACCTGCATCTTAAGGATAAAGGACATACCTTTGAAGATTGTAATGTTAACATATTGGCAAAGGAACGTGACTGGTTCAAGAGAGGTGTTAAGGAGGCCATTTATGTGAAAATAAAAAAACCAAGCCTAAATAGAGGTGGGGGGGTTCGACACCATCTGTCTGCCATGTACAATGCTGTTTTGACACCTTACTCTGGGCGTTCCTATAACACCTCTTAGCCACTATCTAATCACGCCCTTAACACTTGGCTGTGATATGCTAATTGGGATTTTCCAGGGTACATAATTGCCACAGATTCTTGTACAAGTCATTCTGAATTGAGAAAGCCAGTTGGATGACTAGCGAAACGTCTTCAAGAACTAAACTTCAAGTCCAGTTGATCTAATTGAATACAACAGATATACCATGGCCTGGATGAATGAGAACCTTCACAATTAAATTCCATCTTATTACTTTTCAGAACAGGAGACAGTTAGAGAACTCTAAAATTGCCCGCCCACACATTAGAACTCACCTCCTGACCGATCCCATAACATTCAATCAATTCTTTCAGAACCGCCTTTCCCATTATTTTTCCTGACTGACATACGATCGCAAAATGAATCGGCCAGGCGGACCGCCGCAATCGTATGTTGGTAGAAAAAAAGAACAGGATAGGTGGTTCCTGATGAATTAATTGAATGTCGTGGGATCAATCAGTAATTGATTTCTAACATATGGGCACCTTAAGACTTCGTACACACATGTGATTTTCCAGCTGAAGCCGACAATCATACATGTGTTGCGGCTTTTGTTGCAGTTGTTTGTGATTAATCAAAAATGCCAATGCAAGTTACCAAAAAAACAATTGTTGGCATTTAAACATGTGTGCCTGAGACAATTTACATTTTTAGGAAGCCAGTTCCATAAATGTTTGTAGTCAGGTGTAAATTTTGAGTTGCATTGTCTACCTGGTTCCCGGGGACCCATACAGCCTGTTCTAGATGCAGGCAAAAATACATTTGGTCCTGACCCAGAAGTTAATGACAACAATACATCTTAAAGCAATTCCCATCCAAATACTGACCTTTGCAAATAAAAAAAAAAATGTATATTGTATACTATACATATTGTGTGGATTGCCACTAAGTATACACCTAGCATTTTGAACTTTTAAACTATGTGTGGAATGGAAACAAGAATTATTTATATGCAAGGAGATATAATAGAGAGAATTATGTGTTTTTAAGAATTGCATTATAAATATATGTCTTTTCTTATTTGGATGGGTATTATAATTAGCAGGCTGGCCAGTCATTATCCTGATATTATGTGTTTTTAAATAAGTATTATTGTTTATAAAGTCGATGCCATTGATAAGGGAGAACACCCTTCTTCGTTTTAAGCTACATTCACACTAGAAACTGACAGTAACGCACAGCATGTGTTTCTGTCAGTTTGTGTCCATTTTTTGCATACATTTGTATCCATTTTTTCACAAAGTGTATTCCATAGATTAATATAGAAATTGCGGACAGAAATGCAGTATGCAGTGCGTTTTTTAAATGGACTGGAATGGAACGGAATATAACGCAGCAGGTGTGAACGATGTTATGAAATCCAATGGGGTTTTACTGCCTGTCAATTTTTTTAAACGCACCTGCGTTTGAAAAACGGATACAAACTGATGTAGTGTGAACGAGCCCTAAATGAATAAAAATGATGTTTTTTTTGTCGTTTTTTTTATTTGGGGTATCTTATCAGTATTTTTGTAAAACAATGGCAAGGGGGACAGACATCAGCCATTCTCTAAGGCTGGGTACACACAAAGGGCTCGGCCGGGACAATTGTCTGTCGGACGCAACAATAGTGGCCATAGGGAACCGCACGATCGATCACGATTTACCGACATGTCCGATCCGGGTGAACAGGCGATCTAGGTCGTTCTTGGCCGGCCGCCCCACACAAGCAGATATTTTCGGCTGACCGACCGATAGTGCCGTGGACTGAACGGTCAACTGGCTGAAAATATCTGCTGGTGTGTACCCAGCCTTAGAAATTCCTGGCTGGGAATAGTTTTGGGGCTAATTTTTTTTAAACGATTTGAAAACATTCAACAGTGTGGAAGGTTTTTTTTAAAGTAGAAAACATTCAAGACAGATACTAGTTTTCCCAGGAGTGGATGTTCTTGCAAATTAACCTCAATGTCAGACCATGCAATGCTCAGAGAAACTGCAGAAATCCCAAGACTCTACAGGCCTCTGTTAGCATGTCAAAGGTGTCTGATAGTGCTATTAGACTGACCAAACATGGCTTGTTTAGGACTGTAAGATGAAAGCCAATATACTTAGGCCAAAGTGGAAATTTCTGACCATAAGGCCCAGTGCCACATTTTGTGAAAACCAAAAACTGCAAAAAACACCTTATTCAAACTGTCAAATACGGTGGTGAAGTGATGATGAGTTGGGATTGTTCAGCAGCCAAAGGGTCTGAGCGCTTTGCAGTCATTAATTCCCCATGAAATTCTCTGTATACTAAAGTATTTTAGAGAAAAATATGCGGTTATCTGTCTGATAACTAAAACTAGGTTAAAAAAAAAACAGTATAATGATTCTAGACACCAGCAAATCTACAAAAACAAATCAATCAAGGTGTTTCAATGTTCAGATCTGTTAAGAACATTCAACGTTAGTGTGCATTTTGGGAAGAAGGACCATTACAAAGTGTGAAACGGAAAAGAAAATGTAGAATAACTAGGTATGAATAATATAAACTAAGAATTTTAAAAATAATATTTTCCACTGAACTTTCTCTTTAACGGATTCAAATCGCTATCATTTCTATAGACAAGACTGTGGGACACTGAGATAATAGTTATACATCAGCCATAAAATACATGTATATGAAAAATGACCAAGAGAACTTAAATAACATTGATGTATTTGGATGTTGTAAAATAAATGCTTACAGCAACCAGACATCCAATACATTCTATTTACTCCACCTCAACTGTAAATTATAAGGATATTAGAAGTCACTGAGGAGTTCCGTGACCATATAAAAGCATGAGTCCGCAAGCCGAGTACATTTTATACAGGGCACGGAACTCCAAGGTGACTTCTAATATCCCTTTAATTTACAGTTGGGGTGCATTTTTTATTATAACCTACCACTTCGTGGCTTCTGGTTTGCTTCTCCTCCTGGAACTGTAAGATTATGAGGCTATAATCTTACAGTTCCTCCCATAGAAATCCACTACAGGGATAGGTTATATGAACTTTTACCTGCCCAATGGAACTGGCAAATAGATTTTATTTTACCATGCCAAACAATGTGGCATACCAAAAGTAATACCGATACCAAACTATTTATTATATTGACCATCAAGTGAAGATCATATGTAATTCCACATGTGTCGACACGTGCTACATATTGCATCACACAATCTGAGGCTAGTCCTAGATAGACAGCGCACACCTACCTGCTAACACTTCAACACTATCAAAAGGCACGCAACCGGAAATACAATCCAGCTCACTTCCGCCAGGTTTGTCCCCATGTTTACAATTTTCTCAGAATGGAACGTATTAGATCGCGCACGCGCCAATAGCAGATTGAGGATTTTTCCTCACTTTAGTTGGTCATCTGTGTTCAGAGGAATGTTTGCTTTGCAGAGACGCAGCTGCGCAGGGCGATGACGTTTGGGCCAATAGGATAGAGAATTGTTTGCGTATCCATGGAAACTGAACGCTTCTATTGTGGCGGTGATCTTAGCGGGACAGAAGGAGCACTGCAACTCATTTTGATGCTTGTGTGTATGTATTATGATTATTAATTTAGTTATGTGTTTGTTCCTTTTGTAAACACTTATCCGCATAATTCGATTTAACCTTAATGTGCTTCTCTTGTTCAAACCCGTTACTGTAAATGGGGGAAATGTTTAATGGCGTTAAATCTGGTAAAATGTCATTCCACTCATCATTACCTTTGTAAATGATATTGTAAGACCTGGATCAATGCTATTTGTGCAAATCTGTTCACATTGTTCCTTTGCACACACTTTGTATTAATACATACAATTGTATTAGAGTAGCTGCCTGAGAGTACTGTCATTTTTAATTCATATATTATGAGGTTGGTTATATAAAATACTTTTTTTTTTATATTAGTACCTCTAATATTCTTAAGACATTAATAACAATATGTAGGGTTAGCAGGTCAACGTCTGGTTAGATGACGTTATAGCGGGTTTGTGGAGTCCAAAACAGGTATGTTGCGAGGTGCACCCCCTAGTATATATCAGCTTTCAACGGGAGGCACACTCAGAGTTAACTTCAATGCTCAATTTTATTAAAGTGCTGAAACCAAACACACACAATGTTTCGGAAAGCAATCGCATTAAAGTTACCTCTGAGTGTGCCTCCTGTTGAAAGCTGACAACTTCTGGTTAGATTTTTTATATAGCAACATCTTCAGTGGTGCTTTACAATAACAAAGTCATACATGTTACATATGAGGGAAGTGCATTTAATACAAAGTCATACATATTACATACAAGGGAAGTGCATATAATACAAGTACATGTAACACTCAAAATGGGGGTGAGACATAAGGTAAAGTGAATCGGTAGGCTGTAAGTAGATTGTCATTGTAGTTTAATTAGTTGAGTAGGATAATGTTGGGTCAATGGGAAGGGTTTTGTGAATGAGTAGAATCCTAAAAGAAGTCGTGGGAAGAGGTGATGAGATTAGAAGATAATTTGAAAAGCAGAGGTTACTCATGGGATGGTATCTTAATATATGTCATTAGGTGGACTGTTTTTATTGCACATTTCTACTGAATTACTACTCCTGGTTCAGCTTTATTGCATGGGCATTTTGGTTTCCACAGATTTTTTGCTGATCTCAGAATCAGCACTTCACTAACTAGGCAGACAGTGCATCTGGAGGAAAAGAAAAGGCAGCGGGGAAATAATAAAAAAAAGCCTGCCCTTTAAAAACAAAAATCATGTGTGCTGGGAGCACTCTGGGGCGACCAACCTTGAACCCTCGATCCCCCATCTGTTTCACCCAAAACCAATGTGGGGATCGCTAGTATTTACCCTGTAGTGCTGGAAACTTGTTCCCCTGCAAAGCCGCACCAGTAAGGGAGTCCCTGTGATGTCACAGGACTTCCTTTGACATCGGGGATCTCCCCCAGTCTTCCCCAAAACAGCCCTGGTGGTCTAGTGAAGGAAGTTCACTTCCTGCTATAGTAAACCAGGGTTAAACTGAACATCGGCTTATTTTGTATTTGTGAATGGATCAAAGAAATCCATTCACAAATAGAGTTTTTTTTCCCAAGTCTTTCCTAGTTTAAGACAAAATCTTTAAAGGCACAGATCAATATTATGGATAATACTAAACCACTGTGGTAAATGCATAATATAACTACCAGATGGAGGCAATTAGTTAATTAACAACATAGGAAGCCCAATGGAAAGTCTTTATAAAGAAACGGCCAAAAAACTAGGTATAGGTAGTGGATGTAGTTAATCAGAACCACTCACTATTGAATACTGCTAGTCCGGGTGCACAAGCACTTAAAACATTTAAACACTGGCTTCAAACAGTAATATCCACTTAAACATCAGTGTATAAGCTGTTCACTCACCGTGCTCAATGGGTTGCTCAGGTGCATCAAGCCACGAGCCTGTTGCTACAGCTGTGCAGGGCCGTTATTAGGCATAAGCCACCTAGGCAAATTGCTAGGGCACCTATATTAAACCAGGGCGCCCAGTGTTCTCCCTGGCAGCTTTTACTTGCTGTGTTAGAACTGCTCTCCTTGTTCTGCTGTAAGCTGCAACATTGTATCTAGTACAGAGCCTGAACTCCACACACTCTATTTAAGCAACAAATGTTAAAAATTAACTGAAGGTGAAGAAAGGAGGGGGGAGGATGAGCCCAGCTAATAGTACTGAGAAAACAACTCTAAAATGCCAGGTAAAAGCTGCTGCAGGCTTTATAACAGTGGCCCCTGTGACTAGCAGCCATGAGACCCCTATCCTTGCTTCTTTCTTCCTTCCATCCAACTCTCCAATTAGAGTGGGTGAGGAGTGAACAATTCAATGTTGGGGACATGGAAAGCAGGTACATACTGTATATTATGTCAATACTGGCAGCTGGAAGGGTTAAAGGTAATACTTTTGGTACTGAAAATATTAATAGCAGGACTCTAGTAAAGTGCTAGCACTAAGGGTTTAATGGCAATACTCTGGGTCAGTGCTGGCACTGAAATTACTAGTAGGAAAGTGTGCTGGCACTGAAGGGTTAAATGTCACACTCCTGCACTTTTGAGTGCGATGGGATTGCGTTCTGATTACGCTAGGGCACCAAAATGGCTAGAAACTGCCCTGCATCTGTGTATGAAACACCCAAGAACCAGAATAGAGGAGCATGCACACCGAAACAATCAGAACCGGGACTCCACTTAGCATTAAAATGTTTTTATTGGCAAGTCATAAAATCCAGTCCAGAGTTCACCTGACACGTTTCGTACCTGATAGGTACTTAATCATAGGTAGAATGACAGATCAATATTAGGTGATAAGTTGAAGTTTGCCAGTGGAGAAAAAAATCACTTCCTGGAAAACGCTTCCGGGAAGTGATTTTTCTGATCAGATTTCAACTTGGAAAACAGGCATATTCCAAGTTCATTATCATTCCCAAAGATGTTCATCAGATCATCTTTTGGAATGATAAAAACATTAATTATTTAGAGAACCAATTGCAACATAATACCTTGTTATGTCACTTAACTTGTGTGTCACGATATATTGTTTTTCTTATTTAGTAATGTAAAAAAAGAATATAATATAAACAATGTTGTCTGCTTAATTTCTGTGTTTATAGGAGCAGAAAAGTGAACCAACATTTCTGTACAAAAGTATATTTTTCTGCAGCACCTTGTCCCAGCATATACTTTCCTCTGCCCACAAACATCTTTGGTGCATCCTTGCCTGTGTTTCTGTCCAGTCTACTAACAAGCAAAGCACATGCCGTTAAAAGTTGTGGTTGAGCTTCAGATACATGCGGTATGAATATTTAAAATGTGTCAGTTAATCAAATTTGTAGTCATCAAAGTTTTGTTCAAAAACTGTGGCACTTAAAGTGCGGGTCCACCCCAAAATAAACTTTTTGCTGTAGTGTAGATACCCCGCTCCCAAACCTAATCATCATATTAAAATGTTAAGTAAGTCCCCAGAAACTTACTTACCAAGCTTGGTTCCCTCTGCCTCTAATGATACTTCCAGGAACGAAGTATCATTGGGGGCCTGACTGGCAGCCGCGTCTGTGACTACGAGTCAGCTAATCACATACGCGGCTGCTAGCTATTGATTTAGCCGAGTTAACAAAGCTTGGTAAGTACGTTTCGGGGGACTTTCTTTAACATATTAACTTGGCGGTCAGGGTCAGGAGGGGGGTACTTACACTACAGCGAAAGGTTTATTTTTTTTAAGTATAACACTGCAGAGATGAGGGATCCAGGGGTGGGAGGGAAAGGGGGGGGGGGTAGGGCCCTTGTTTCTGTTAGAGTTTTTTTTTCGAAACTGACCAATGAACCTGCCATAACAACATCCACTGGAAGACAGTTCCATATCTTTACCGTTCTCACAATGAAAAACCCTTTCCGAACTTGAAGCCTAATCCTTTTTTATTCAAGTCTTAAGCGATGTCCTCTAACATGCTCTATTGATGAACAATGCCCCAGATAGTTTATTGTATGGCCCGTTAATGTATTTATACACAGTAATCATATCCCCACACAAGCACACTTTCTCCAGCGTACATAATTGTAACTTTTCCAGTCTCTCTTCATATTCAAGCTCCCCCAATCCCTTTATTAATTTAGTTGCCCTTCTCTGAACCCTTTCCATTTCAGAAATGTCCTTTTTGTACACAGGACTCCAAAACTGCACTGCATATTCCAAATGAGGCCTTACCAATGCTTTGGAAAGAGGGAGAATAACATTTTCCTCCCTTGAATCCATACCTCGCTTTATACAAGACAATACCATGCTGGCTCTGGCTGTTGCCGCCTGGCACTGCTTGCTACCTTTAAGTTTGTTATCCACCAAAACTCCAAGATCCTTTTCCAACAGGGATTCACTTAACACAGAGCCATTTATAGTAAAAGCACAAGGATTTTTAAGTCCAAAATGCATCACCTTACATTTATCAACATTGAATCTCATCTGCCACTTAGCATCCCAATGTGACAATCTATCTAGATCCCCCTGCAACAATGACAATACCCACTTCCAAATCATTAATAAATAGATAAAATTGAAGCACCCCACTTAGCACTTTAGTCCATAATGATGAAGCCCCATTAACAACTACTCTCTGCATCCTATTCATTAACCAATTTTCTACAGTATGTACAAATGTGCCTCCCCAGCAGGTTCTCCTGCTATGCCTTTTCAAGGTCTAGGAAACTGAAGAGTAGAAGCTGTCAGTGGTTCATCCAGTCCTTGTGTCTGCCTCAGCAAGGTCTGAGGTATGCACAGGGGAGCCCCCCACCATCCGGATCCATCCTCTGTGGCCGTGGCACCTAGCTTGAAATCCTTTTAGGATAAGGTAGGTACCCACTGCCCAACCCCAACCAATGAAATATTTTTTTAAAAAATGTTTAGATCGATACTTACAGTCCCTTCTCTCCCGCGGCATCCTCATTAAAAGCAGCCCCGTCTGTAATTGGCTGCCTTTTAGCCAATCACAGACGCGGCTCCTAGTCCGGCCCCTGTTTGCGACTTTATTCCAAACAGGGAGCTGGGAGGAGTTGGCAATACAGTTCAGAAACACTCTAGCACACCGCTGTTGGCTTGCTGCCAGACAATAGATAGGTGCTATCCCTCAGCTCTCTACTCCACGAGCTTAGATAATTCCAGAACAAAGATGCAAGAGAGGGAGCACACTATATGTGTAGAATCAACAATTTATTGTGAACAACACACAACGTTTCGGGACTACAATGTCCCTTCCTCAGGTATAACCAGTGCACAGTGAATTACAAACATATATACCCTAAGTCCCACCCCCTGGCCATGTGGCAACGTGAATGACAGGCCAGGGCATCAAAGTGAGGCTGTATAGACTAAGCCAAACAAAGTGCAAATGCTTACAAAATCAAGTGAATAAATACAATAAAAGTCTCATATGCAATAAATAACTAATATCAATCACAATATATAACAGTGTTTCAATAAATACAGTAACTATTACTCCTTGTTCACTTATTATTAAAAACCTTCATATAGTGTACTAAAAACATAGTATAATAAAACAGTGTTTAGGTAAAAATATAGTGTAGCTGGGAGGAGTTGCCGTGGGGGTGTAAGGGCTGTAAGTATCAATCTAATCATTTTTGGGATGAAATATATCGGCATTTGGGGGTGGGCAAGGGGTACCTACCTTATCCTAAAAGTTCATTTTTTAGGGTGGCATTTTATGACATCTTCTCCCTCCACTTCTCTCATTAAAATTCAAGGATGCAAACTAATAAACACCCACATTTTGTATTACCAATGTGCTTTCTATATATTTTAGTAATGGTGATAGCCTGACCTTCCTCCCATTGGTTTCGGTAGTACATTTTAACATTAGTTGGTATTTGCAGTTTATAATCAGAACCAATAACTTGAAAAGGTTGATTCCAGAGTTCAAGGTACCTGTTTTAAAGGACCACTATAGATAAAATAATATTTTGCCTCTCCCTCCAAATCTATAATTATGAAGCCAGTATGTTTGCTACCTGTTTTGCTTTTAATAATAATCTCTCAGATATCCTGTTTAAATTCAATGAGAGTAACATATTGGTCCATTATTTTTTTAGTTTCCTCTCAGAATGCCTTACCTTTTCAAATGCACAACATCACAGTAACCAATAGTTAGATCCATTGTTTTTTTTGCTGTATTTTCTATTTATGGTCAGTTTACATCAGTAATTTTGATGTAATTTCCCAATTAGGTTACTTGTCCTGGCGTGTTCTTACCAGAGAAGGATGATATCTTTCTTAATATCTCAATTTTGGGGCAGCAAAAAGAGACAGGTTGCCTTCCAGCAATATTCCCTCTATTGTTTCATGAAAAAATGAGGTTTGAGAAGGTAAGCTTTTTGGCTAGGCAATTTTACATTTAAAGAGAAGATGAACAGACACAATTTAACTTTAAAAATACGAATACAATAAAGGGAAAATAAAAATTGGTGCTTCCTTGGTTTTCCCATAGATGGGTTGTCTTAAAAAGGTTTTTTACCTGTTATATTCTGTGCCCCCAGAGCCCTGTCAAACCAGGAAATTAAGTAGAATCTTTACTAAACAAAGGAGATAATTTAATAAAAGATAATTTCTCTTTATCTAGATCTATATTATCAATATAACTGTCATTCCTAAAATGCTGAAGCAAATGGTAAAATCTCTTTTTACACTGACCCCGTATTTCGTTATTGAATTAGGGTTTAGGGCAATAATAGTTCCCATGTAACAGAATTACCAAGAGTATTTTTTTCATATACCTGACATGCTGCATATATTTTAACTGACTATCAACATTGTTTCCACTTTTTCCTGATATGGGCTCATATTATGTCTGCTTCTGTGACAGATCTTTCCCTGTAAATGCTTTGATTTCAAATGATGAATTCTAGGAAGCTCTACAGCTCAAATTTAAAATCTGAAAAAGGTTTTGGAGTAGTGGGTTCTGGCTCTATTTAAAGATACCCTTTAAGTATTCTCTTTGTTGTACTGTGAGTGTGTTTCTACCTATTACCATACTTACACACATTAGGGGTAAGCACTGTGAAGTGATGTACCTCAGAGGTATGGATCATTAGATTTGTTCCTTTATGTAAAGTCTTCTAATAATTCAAGCTTTTACAAGCAAATTACTATCCATGCAAGGATCACCCAAATATTATCATTGCAGATTGTATACGTATGTTTTAGTCCACTTTAAAAAAAAAAAAAATGACACTGTTCCTCTACATTTTGTTCCAGGTTTTCCATAAAGCTGTAGATCCTGCTGAATTGGCACAAAGTCTGGAAAGTAGGGGAAACAATTTTTCATGTTGAGTTTGTTTGCTTTTACATTATTTTCCTTATTACTGTACAATACCAGTAAACTGGGGAACATTGACTAATATTAACATGAAATGTAATTGGATCATGATTACATTTTCAGCTGTTCTTTATGCCAATGAATGCATGGAAACAAGCTGGCTTTCAAAGATAATTTACAAATAAATGAAATCTACTATGTTTTGAAAATAGAATCTGGCCATGAGCATGCTGTATATTTATAATCATCTTACTCGATAAATGAAAAGCATGGCGCTGTCCCTAATACTTGTTAGTGTGCCTAAAAGATTCCTCAACCTCTTATATAGCATGTTACTGCTACCCCTAACCCACCAGAAAATGTGTTAAGGGCAGCAGGAAACCACCCCAGAACAATAACAAATAATAAACTATAGAAACTTAAGGCCCATACACACGTGCGATCAAGGCAAGCTGTCACTGACTAACAAACTTCCAAAGAACCATGTGTTGATCCTCCTCCCCGATCTCATGCAGGATTGCATCTTACTCTATCATAAACAAGTATTCCAGAGAATTACAATATTCCAGAGAATTAGGCCACTTAAAAGATGGACTTTTATAACAAACTTTTATTCATAATAAAACTCAAACTCGACGCGTTTCAGCCGGACCGCGTTTCACCTGATGACGCCGCGTGTTACGGCTGAAACGCGTCGAGTTTGAGTTTTATTATGAATAAAAGTTTGTTATAAAGTCCAGCGGATGCCTCAGAACTGGATAAGCATATCAACCCGGGTGCTTCCTAATATAGGATATATACAACTGGAGAGAAGGAGCACTCCTAGGATTTATGAAAATCAAAACTGTTTACGGCTTGAATAAACGTTTTGATTTTCACAAATCTAGGAGTACTCCTTCTCTCCAAGTTCGTATATATATATATATTTATATATATATATTATATATAAAATTATATATATATATTTACAGTCAACGGAGTCCTCTGCACTCCCCCTAATTTTCAGCTACCACCGAAGGGTTATAAAAAGATCAAATGCCGGTGCGCACACAGGATTTTTCAAAATACAAACTATTTATTGAATAGTTATTGAATATCTTAGGTCAGGCCGTCATCAGCATTACAGACACGCTATACAGGTGAGTAGATATACAACACTGTGATCAAAACCAACCCCCCTCCCGCCCACCTCCTCCCCCGCCCACATAATTAGCCCCTACGTATCCCAGCCTCAAACCAATAGAATAATCATTCGTATATAGGTATCCAAAGCCACACTATAGGTAATTCATATTAAAATACTGTGTCAAATATATTAAAATCTAGAGATCAGGGAGGGCAATTTAACGAGCTCTATTTCCGTGTATCCCTGCCAACCTGAGCATCAGGAAAGTGCAGACGTGCATTAATACATATCAAAGTGCCAAAGGGAATAAAGTGCCTAAGTGCCTACAGACCGGGAGCAGCTATTAGAAGCAGTGTAGAATATAACAGTGATAAAACCTTAAAAGTTATGGCGTCCATATATAACTCCCAATTTTCAAAATACAAACTATTTATTGAACATGGAGCGTGATCGGAATCAACGCGTTTCAGCCTTCTTAGGTCAGGCCGTCATCAGGATTACAGACACGCTATACAGGTGAGTAGAAATATAACACTATGTTCAAAACCAACCCCCCTCCCGCCCACATAAATTAGCCCCTACGTATCCCAGCCTCAAACACCAATAGAATAATCATTCGTATATATGTATCCAAAGCCACACTATAGGTAATTCATATTAAAAATACGTGTCAAATATATTTAAAATCTAGAGATCAGGGAGGGCAATTTAACGAGCTCTATTTCCGTGTATCCCTGCCAACCTGAGCATCAGGAAAGTGCAGACGTGCATTAATACATATCAAAGTGCCAAAGGGAATAAAGTGCCTAAGTGCCTACAGACCGGGAGCAGCTATTAGAAGCAGTGTAGAATATAACAGTGATAAAACCTTAAAAGTTATGGCGTCCATATATAACTCCCAATTTTCAAAATACAAACTATTTATTGAACATGGAGCGTGATCGGAATCAACGCGTTTCAGCCTTCTTAGGTCAGGCCGTCATCAGGATTACAGACACGCTATACAGGTGAGTAGAAATATAACACTATGTTCAAAACCAACCCCCCTCCCGCCCACATAAATTAACCCTTACGTATCCCAGCCTCAAGCACCAATAGAATAATCATTCGTATATATGTATCCAAAGCCACACTATAGGTAATTCATATTAAAAATACGTGTCAAACATATTTAAAAACTAGAGATCAGGGAGGGCAATTTAACGAGCTCTATTTCCGTGTATCCCTGCCAACCTGAGCATCAGGAAAGTGCAGACGTTAATATATATCAAAGTGCCAAAGGGAATAAAGTGCCTAAGTGCCTACAGACCGGGAGCAGCTATTAGAAGCAGTGTAGAATATAACAGTGATAAAACCTTAAAAGTTACGGCGCCCATATATAACTCCCAATTTAGGGAACCGTATGTGTCCAAGAGCAGTGGTGTACGGTGTTAAGTTAAAATCCTGTTATATTATGGTGGAGTAAATAAATACATAAATGGGTGGCAAAGTATTCTTTTGTTTAATGGCCAAGTGCGCAAAAGCAGCTCTTGGATATGAGGGAGAGATTTCTTTCTAGAGGGTATGATATCAATACCATTGAGGAACAATGAAACGAGCCCTCGAACATACTGGAGGTGATCAGCACTTGGCCATTAAACAAAAGAATACTAAAACAATGGAATGTATTCCATTCATTAGTCAATATACCCCACAGAGAAAAGCCCTTACAGACAGTATAAAATCAGATGAGAGATTGTCAAAATGATACACATTTGCCTTTTAACAACAGCAAACCATTACTGCATTTAGAAGAGGCAAGAATTAAAAAACCTTTTGGTTAGAACAGATTTTCAAGACAAATATACCAAGGATTCAACAACATGGCTACCTACTACGAAAAAAGGATGTTTTAGGTGTAATGGATGCCTGGCTTGCCGTTATGTAATAACGGGCCAGGACTTCCCCCACCCCCAAAATGGTCAAAGGATTAAAATTAAACACAGACTAAACTGCCTCAGCCAATATGCCATTTACTTTATCACATGCCCATGTGGCTAGTACTACATTGGGAAAACAACCACAACGATTTGTGAATGCATGGCTAATCATTGACAAGCAATTAGGAGCGCATTGGGCATAACCAACACTAACAGGACCATGGATTGAATAACACTAAGTATGGCGAACAATCTGTAGCTTAACACTTTGCATTAATGGGACACACATTAGTCACCTTTAAGTGGATGGCAATTGACCATCAAATATTGAAAGGAGGCGAGGATCGTAACCGAGCATGGAAGCCCGCTGGATAAGGTCCCTAAATACGTTGTCACCAATAGGCCTGAATGAACAACTGTCACTCTCATGCTTCCTCTAACAGTCTGAACTGTTTATGATTGCTAGTCTTAAGTATTAATATATGCTGAAAAAATAGCCCGGTATTATACTCTGAAACTATGAGATTTTAACGCCCCTTGTGCTCGAATGCTATGTGTATTTTTATCCCCTTGGTCCTTAATATGAATCGGAATTAGAATCGGTTACATTTGTACCGTTTTAGTAACTTTGGCCACTTAATATTGTAACTAAGGACCAGTGCCCTTAATTATAAGAGGAGACTTTGTTTCCCTTGGCTCGCTAATGCGTTACAATACATTCCAAGTATATCAGCTCTGGCGCTGTTCATTGTTTTTACAATTTAACATATGTCTACTTTTTGAATATTTTAATAATTGGATCACATGTACTTGCACTTGTTCTTAATGTCACTTTGCCACCATTTATGTATTTATTTACTCACTCACCATAATATAACAACAGGATTTTAACTTAACACCGTACACCACTGCTCTTGGACACATACTTTATCAAGGTCCTAGACTTGGACCGAAACGTTGCCTTTTTTTGCACAATTAAAATACATTGAATAGACCCCTTGAGTGCACCTTTCTTAGATATTGGACTGTTTATTGAATTTTTGAGTAGCACCAGGGGCATTGAAAGGTTGGAGTGGAGTGTGCCCTGATTTTTGTTCTATTTACTATATATATATATATATATATATATATATATATACTAGCAAAAGTGTGCCTGTTGGTGCACAGGAACTATCAGGAAACATCCAGGGGGGCAATAAAAAAAATAGTCTGAAGGTCCTGAAAAAAACCCAAGCAATCGTATTACCGGTATATTAAATTAACAAACACACACTTATACCCTCCCTTACCTATACTACCTGCCAGCTAGAATATAGAGGGTCTATGTGGAATAAACCTGCAGGTCTGAGAACAGACCTAGGCAATCTAAACAGAACCTTTGGGCAATCAAAAAAAGCCCATACATATATGCAATTTTACTTTCCCAACCCTGCACTCTCGCGACAATAGACCAATCCTGCCAGAACCACGTGTCAGTGGCATAGAAAAATGGGAAAGTCAGTTCCGGCAGGACCGATCTGATATCGCAGGAGCACTTGGTTGTGTAATTAAAATTGGATATATGTACTGCCACCTTAAATCCTATACAGTATCCCGATTAACATGCAAGGTTCATAGTTAGTAATTAGTATTTACCACAACAAGTTACAGATTTACAGTCACTATGCAGTTAGGACTTGGTAGCACAAAATATATGTTAGGGAGGGGTGAGGATAGAGGAGCTCCATACAGAGTATAAAATGAAATAGAGCCTTCTTATAACAGGCAGTACCTCACAGCCTCATGTTATTATAATAGCATTGCTATCTAACATATAAACACACATTTCTCACTCCCAGCTTACCTACAGAAATGGGCGAGTACAAGCAAAGTATCTTATTATTTGCCTGCAGCTAATACATGTGTCCAGATGCAATCCAACCTAATGGTATAGAGCAGGAGTGTTAAACTTGGGACCTTTCACATGTTTATAAACTACATACCTAAACTACTAAATACCCCAAATCAACATGGCACAGAGTCAATTGCAGTCAAATGTTTCCTGCATAATGCAGCCCATGCCTATGGAATAGTAAGTTTTATTATTGTTTTTCGTTATGTAGATGATTGGTAAAAATCCTAAATGAAAGGTAATGGCTGGGTTTTCTTAATTTAAAAGGCATGTCCACCCCCAAAACTTTAATTCCCCCCCACCACTGGCCCCACTCTGTAGTAAATAAAAATCCGTACCTCACATCCCAGCTCCAAATGGTTCTCCTGTAGTCCCCCCCCCAAGTCCCAAAAACTGCCCACCAGGAGGATAGTAGAGTCCATATAGGACTCTGCCTCCTGTCTCCCCTCCGGAAGAAGTTTGGCATGCGTACTGCAGCATTTCTTCCTCCCCCTTCCTCTCCCTTCCTCTTCCTCCGTGATTGGCTGCCTCTCAGCCAATCACAGACGCGGCTGGCGGTCCTGCCCCTCTGCTTGCATTTTAGCGCAAGCAGAGGGCCGGGCAGTGCGGCGGAGGAAAGGGGGAAGGTAAGTAATGTTTGGGGAAGTTTCTTACATTAAAAATATAGTGGTTGGGGCTGGGGGACTAAGCCCTACACTATATAAAAATTAAAAAGAAGGGTGGACATACCCTTTAATTAGATACAAACATTTGAAGCTCTTAGAGACTGGTATGGGTGTAGGAATTTTTGTACTGCTATGCAGTTGCGGTACCTCTGGACCAGTATGGTACAGTTTATGTGGTGAATATTTTTTCATGCCATTATTGCCTTTGAAACAAATTATAAGAATATAATAATGCCATTACCCTCACACTATAATTCTTTTATGTAGTGTTCGAATTTTATTTTTGTTTAGCTTAAAGTTAGTTTTTTTAAATTGTTATATGTGAATTACATAGATATGCACTGTCTAATGTAAAATATAAGGATGTTTAACTCACATCCTTACATTTTAAAAGATGCATTACAGTGAGTCATAGGACAATTATAACACATATGATTACAGGATACTCATGGCTCTTGTTTATTACTGTTGCATTATTGCATAGCTCTTCTGTGTCCATTTTACTTTCATTTATTTATACTTATTTTTTCATTTTTTTTTTCATTTTAGATCACACAACAAGATTTGAATTAATACAGCTAACTCATTCCGGTAAGTAACACCTTCCTAAATGTGGGAAATGAAAAGGGTTATAAATCTAAAATACATGCAATTCATACATTGTAAACAATCCAATCATTCATGTTGTCACTATTACTAGTGATGCTGGGTTTATTTAAAGGGTCTCTAAAGTCACCAGACAACAAGAGCACATTTACTAGATACAGCAAGCTTTGTGTCTTCTTTCCCTGTGGCTGTTGGTTCTAGGGGTCAGCTCCCATAATCCACCCCACTCTTGATTACAAACAAAAACCTTTTTTTTTGTGGGTAATCAATGTTTCGGTACTTCACAGAGCACCGTCATCAGGATTCACAGATGAATAGACATGTTATTAAAAGCCATGTAAGATACAATTTGTCTCAATGTTCACTAGAGGGTTCTTATTTATATATTTAAAGAGCCCATACATATGCGGTTATGATCCATTTCTTCATTACTAAGTTACCCCATTACTATCTTGGGAAGAAAGAAATTCACCCTCAAAAATGTTTACTGGTATAATTAGATTACAAATATAAATCATCTGAAGAAACAGTATTAACTGTATCAGACAAGCATGGACATTTTCAATGGTGTACCTTTTGTGCCTTTTTAAAATAACGAACTGCATCATTTTCACCATTCACTTAGTTATTAAACCACGAGTTGTCATTGTACAATGATGTTTGTATCCATCTAATGCTGGGTACACAAATGGATTATAAATGACAAATCCTTTTGGATCTGACGGGATTTTCCAATTATATTTGGCATAAAATTGTCAGATCCATGGCTGACGAGTTGTGAACCACACTTTCTATCAGAAGCATAATAAAGTATAGGTAACCGATGGCAACCGCTTTTTGTTTAGCCAACCAAAAATGTGGCCTATATACAGTACAGGGGGATAAAGCCAGTAATGTGTATTTGTTGATCTTCTAACGGATTCTAAAGCATGGGGAACTTCAAATGGAAGAACATCTGGCCATGTGTGGCTAGCTTAATGCCACCTGCCTTGCAATCTGCTATAAATCAGCAGTGCGTGTAACCAGTTGTATATTTAATTAGCGGCCATTGTATAGTGGGTGCATCCTATAATTTTTAATATAAATTATATGATTATCTGTTATGATGAATGATATAAACTCAATTAATATTTTATATTGCTGCTCTCCAAACTGAAGGCCATCCCCTAAAGGACATCCTTGTGAATTGTCATTACTTTCCTGCCAGCAACTACTGTATTTTTACAATAGGTGGCAGCATATTCCTGACTAATTAGCAACTTTCTACAGATTACAATGAGCTACTTTGCATTTGGGTTCAAAATTCTTTGTTAAAATGGCTACCGTTTAATCACTATTAAAGCAGGGATAGACTCTAGATAGAAATGAGTAAAATATTTTTCCATCCAGTGAAAGAGCACTGTGGCAGATTGCTTTATTGCACCTGATTCGTACCTGAGTTGCAGCTTTTCAAGAATAAGATTTTGTAGCTGTGTGACTGCTTGACCAGAGGAAAGGTCAATTGTATCCAGTAAGTCTGTCTATAAAAATGTTAGGCTACAATAAAAAAGTGTCACTATATGCTACAGTAATCTTAATATTATTATATTCAAAGAAATCCCTTTTAGAAATGTTGCATGTAGGGATGGGTAGCTGAGTTCACCCAGCCCCATCTTTACATTGTACAGACTAGCTTCCCAAAATGCCATGCCATTGAGCATGGGGCAGCCCTGTCTGCACATTTTGAAAGTAAATGTGCAGACAGGGCTGATACCTGGAAGCTGCAGAGGAGAGAAGAGAGCTGCAGCGAGGGATCGGGTTGTATGGGTAAGGTTAAAAGTGCCTTTGGTAAAGGTAAGTATAGTAAAAAGTAGGCTTGGGAGGCTCCCCAATAAGTGTATAAAGTGTGTAAGTATGGATATGCTCTTTAATATTTCTTATTGATAGAACTTAATAATTAACAATTATTCTAATTAATTATAATGAAAATTCTTTCTGTGATTTAGTAGGAGACATTCTGGCTGTTTTTGAAGAGAACACAAGGCAGTTCCTGTTTCCTGAGCCTAAGCTTACTCCAGCATACCCAGGAGTTGACAGGGAAGTCTTAATGAAGACAGTCAATGGATTCCGAGTGAGTTATGTGAATATTACTGTTGCCCAGTAGAAAACTGATATTGTTTGCTGGTAACAATATATCTTTATACTTGCACTTCCTTGGACAAAAATATATATAAAACAAGGTCCATTCACACACAACAAAGAAAGTTGCAACCAGAAACGTCACTTAAACAAAGAATTTTGGGCAATACAGTATGCAAAAAAAATCAGCTTGAGTGGGCAATTATGGGAAAAGTGTAAAGAAATGTAGCATTTAACCTAAATTAAAACTTAATTTTTTCCCCTTTCTTTAAAGGGCACGTCCACCACTTTTAACAAAATTTTCTGTAGTGTAGGGCTCCCTCTTCCACCCCCAACGGCTATATTAGCTTGTAAAAAAAACTTACCTAATCTCTACTTACACAGCCTATTTCCCGCAGCGATCACACAAAACTGCAAGCAGAGGGGCTAGACTAGCAGCCGCGTCCGTGATTGGCTGAGAGGCAGCCAATCACAGACGCAGCTTCCGGCAGTGTAGAACGCCAGGGGAAAGAGGCAAAGTAAGTAAAGTGCGGCTTAGATTTTTTACAAGCTAATATAGCTGTTGGGGGGGGCGGGGGCATACACTACAGAAAATGGGTTTTACACTAGGAAACCTAACTGGGATCGGGAGGGAGGTAAGGGGGGGGTGCATTGAGCAAGCCAGAAACCTCTCAGAGGACACCTCAGAGGTGGAAATGTTTTCCCTCCCACTTTCTAGGACTTTGGGCAGACATTACAGGAGAACCATTTGGAGCAGAGAGGTAAGGTAAGGATTTTTACACACTACACAGTGGGGCCAACAGTGGGGGAGAATTTGGTTTTGGGGGTGGACATGCCCTTTAAAGGGTATCTTCACTGTAAAAATGTTTTTTTTTTTCTCCCATTCATTTTTTTAGAAGAACAGGAGGTAAAGAGGCTGCGCCTTATCTCCCGTTCTTCAATAAAACCTGCTGGAGCCAGGAGAGAAGATTTGCAACTTACCCAATCTCTCGCTCCTCCGCCATGTCATCTGACAGGTCCAGATGGACTCTGTATGCTATGCACATTGAACTGCACACAGGGTTTATTAAAGAACGGGAGGTAAGACACAGCTCCTTTACCTCCTGTTCTTCAATAAAACTGAAAAAATTATTTTACCAGTGGAGATACCCTTTAAAATGTTAAAGGGGAACCGTGGTCTTTACAAGTGGTCTCAAAAAGGCCACTTAAAAAGAGCACACCTACCTTTGAAACAACTCCAGGATCTTGCTTTTAGCTGCATTATATCCAAAGTCACAGAACTGTGAGCTGTGACATCACCAGCACCACTGGTCTGCCCCAAAGTCTCAGGTTGCAGCATGCCCACTGCTGGGACAGAGCATCATCACCTGCCTCAAAAGTTCCCTGAACAACTTAAAGGGCATGTCCACCCCCAAAACTATAATCCCCCCACTACTGGCCCCATTGTTTAGTGTAGTTTAATCCTTACCTTACATCCCAGCTCCATATGGTTCTTCTGCTATCCCCCCCCAAAGTCCAAAAAAATGCCCAACAGGAGTACTGCAGAGTCCATATTGGACTCTGCCTCCTGTCTCCCCTCCAGGAGAAGTTTGGCATGTGCACTGCAGCCATTCACCCCCTCCCTCCCGATTTAAATACCCTCCCCCTAGTGTAAAAACCATTTCATAGAATAGTCTCCCTGTTCCCCCAGCCCCAACCGCTATAGTTTTAATATCAGAAAGTGCCCCAAACATTACTTACCTTCCCTCTTTCCTCCGCCACACTGAACTCCCGGCAGCCGTGTCCGTGATTGGCTGCCGCTCAGCCAATCACAGGACGCGACTGCCTTTCCCGCCCCTCTGCTTGCATTTTCGCGCGAGCAGAGAGCCGGGCAGTGCGGTGGAGGAAAAAGGGAAGGTAAGTAATATTTGGGGCACTTTCTGATATTAAAACTATAGCGGTTGGGGCTGGGGGAGCAGGGAGACTATTATATGAAAATTTTTTAAGAAGGTTGGACATGCCCTTTAATCATTTTTAAATCTACCCACAAGCCAAAAACTATTTTTTTTCTCTCCTCAAGGTGTCCATAGTCACCCCAGGCTTGTATGTAGATCACAGTTACCCTTTAATTTAAACAAGGAAAATAAGGCAGGGATCTATTATCCAGATACCTGCTTTACTCTTCTTTTCTAGACTTTCATATGGGGTTGAGGAAGCTCTGTTTACCATACAAGCTGGAGCACATCCCCTTTTTAATTTGAATTAAAAAGGGGAAGGGGTAAAAGAATGCGTTGGGTCATTTGTTATCTTCTTTTTCCTTTTATTATAAAATGTTGTTTCTTGATGGGATAATGTTTTCCTTTAGGATCCATTATCCATCAACGACAATGCAGAACCTCAGAGCTTGCCCATTTAAACTGGGTGCAGGGAGAGGGTGCAAAGATCCCCATTGAATATCTTTAACAGGCATATCTACCCTTAAAACAAAAAACTGGTCTATTGTCAGTTAAAGGGTATGTCCACCCCACAAACAAAAATTTAATATGTTGCAGGAAATGGTCGAAAACCTTGACCTTGTGAGGTTTATATAACTGAAAGCTGTCCTCAAATGTACTTACCAGTCTTTCTTCCCTCACTGCTTGTTTTCTGTGCCTTTGCCATGGAAGCAAGGTCTCGACCTGCATCCGCTCCTGTGATTGGCTAAGACAACGCACCTTAGCCAATCACAGAAGCGGCTTCCGTTCGAGCCCTTGCTTCTATGCACAGAAAAGGCATGGAAGACAAACCTTCTATAATATCGATCTGTCTATGGCCACAATAAGAATGGGGAATGCTTAGCTTGAGTTTTGGGGGTGGACATGCCCTTTAAACAAGTACTATATTGAAGGCATGCAGCAACACTCACACCTCAGAGCATGTGCTGCTTACATGTATACATGTATACATAGTTAGTAACTGACTTCTGATGGTAATGCAAGCAACAGCTGGTAAATAAAATGTTATTAATATAATAAGTTTGTTTTTATTTATAATGTGCCTTTTTGCTTAAACTAGGGCTTTTATGTGGTTGTAGAATCAATTATTTAAATTATGTTTGTTATGCCATTTTAGCAGTGGAAGTATAAGGGTAGCTATATACATATTTGTGGCTGCGCAATGGCGCAACTAAAATTTAACAATCGAACGGTAAGTATTGAGCGTGAACAAGCATACAGCTAAGAGAGAATATTGGTAATCAGTTGAAAATGGTAAAGCTCTAAATCTGTGTAAGCACCAGACAATTTTTCCCCATCAGAGAGACTACTGATCGACAAACCCAAATGATAGTCTGTCTGATGGGATTAAACCGGCTATGCCAAAATATCAGTGCAACTGATCATGTGGTCCATTTGGAATTACAATTGGGTGAAACTTTCTGCTAGGTCCAATCCTTTTCGTCTTAATTTGGTGAAAGTATCAGACAAAAAGCTTGTTTAATCAAGCCAAAATATAAGACCATGTGCACACTTTTTTTTTTTTACAAAATGTAATTACTTTTATTAACTATACTACAAACATAATTTTTACATTAAAATAAGAAAATATATTATGACATTGTGGGGATATTCTTCTTTACTGATCAGTGCATTACATACTGATTCTGTAGTTTATTCAGCTTTGTCTTGTATTTCTGGTTGCTTTCTGTGAATACTTGCTATCTTTTAAAACGAAGGACCATTTTTAAGTGCCCTTGGGTGCACATTTATATCTCATTATTTACTGGTCTAATTTTTTTCTGTCCCCACAGTGCTTACAACTAAAGTGCCAGCCTTTGTAAATGTTCATAAACTTCAGTCATGGCACAGTTAACATATTATGGTTTGGTGGGTTTGCAAATGAGATTCTAAATCATTTCTTGTCTGCCATATAAGAAATCAAATATATTTTTAGATCCTGGTCCTTTGTGTGACATTGTGTTGCTAATCTTTGGGCTTTCCAGACTGCTTGTGCTCATTTAGTTTGAGGTATGATTAATAAACATCTTTAATCACATGCTTGCAGTGTACAGTAATTTAATATAAAACTCAAAGCATGTTGAAAGTAAACATATACTGGAAATACTGGTTGATAGCTAATATTAACAATATTTATAAATTTGGATTTTTGGATTTGGATGCTCTCTGGGCATTTTTTTTTATTCCTATGTATCGATTGTTAATTAGTCGCCATTAATAAAATATAAAGATTTGACAATTTGACAGGAAGGCTGTGTGACTATTTAACAATGACAACAGTGTAACAATGTATATTACTGTATAAATGTTTTGTATCTTTTGCATTTATTAGGACACTGTACTCACATAAGAAACTCTATTAAAGGGGTCAACAATATGATTATCATACAATACAGAAATTATTTTATTGTCTGATGGATAGCCTGCTTTATTCCTTAGTCAGGGTTAGACAACCCATGGCAGTATCTAATGGAGATTCTTTGATAAATTTAAAAAGGCAGCTAAAGAGAAACATGGCTGTTAAAATGCTCCCCATAATAATCCAATTCATTTTCAGTATGAATGTCATTATAGTCCTGTCCTTATCTTTTGGAAAACAAGGTCTGTCCTTTATGTACAGTATCTAAACCTTGTATGGTTCTGAACTTGAGAAAGGGATGTTCATTGTGTGTCTGAGATGCTTAATTCCCATCTTTGAAGGCAATTGTCACACAAAAACAACTTTAATTCTAATGAGTTAATTAAAAGGAGACATCTTTTACCTTTCTATCAAACCAAATGTGGTCTTAAACAGGAAACAATGGTCAGCTAATCTGGTAATATCACAAATAACTAAGAACAAAAACCGTAAAAAAACATTGTTACTGTTGCTGAATATCCTTATATGTATACAGAACAAAGGGCTGTTCAGCAAATTGATTCCCATCTTTAATATTTGTGATGATTGCAGCGTGTTGCAGTAATATAACCTGTGAAACCTTTTAAGGCCAGCAAATAGAATTCTTATAGTTTGGCATATAGCTTAGTGTCTACCTTGACTTGTTTTACTCTTTTTTTTTAATTTTTTTTTTTTTAAGGGCATTGCTCCAAAGGTCGAATTCTCTACAAGAACAACCATTAAAGAAAAGTCAAATGATTACCAAAAGAAAACACTTGTAAGTCCTGAATATGTTTGCGTTACTTCTGCATTGTAAAAGACAAGCTTTTCATCCATGAATTCAGTCCTGATCTTTTGCCATAATTACACAAAAATGTCTCCAGTCCCATTATTATCGATTCAAAGAAGTCATAAATCGGCTTCTCTCTCTGTTGCTAAACCTGGAAAAAAACTTTCTGAAATGTGTCTAGATAATGAAAATATACCATTTTATTACACTTGCAACAGTTACTTTTTCTGCAAGTTAAATGCTCATTTAGTTTTGTCTAATTTTCAATATTTCAACACAAATCAAATGGTAAATCCAAATAATCATGTGATTTTGCTATGCAGCCCCCTGCAAGGTCTAGCATTTTCCTGTGCAAGTGATTCTAGATCTTTCATATTTAATTTCGTCAGGGAACTCAAAGGCCAGTTCTGGTAGTGTTTTCTTATTTTGTGGCAGATGAGGGAAAGCACTGCTCTTATTATATATTAATTTTGTGGGTTAATTGTTGTTCTGATTAAAACAAAGAAACAGACTAGCACATTTTCAGAATTTCTTTTCATTCCTAACAAATTTATGTTGCAGTAACCCAGTGTTCTTTCTGTAAATTGTCGATATACTGTTCTATTTACTGTACGGATGCAGACAATATTTACCCTTTTGGTGCAGTGATGTCATATACACAGGGCACACTGTATAATACAGCTTTTTGTCACATCCACCAAAATATTTTTAGCTTCACACCGTATGATTTAAATTAGCTCTATAATATAAAATACGAAAATTAGAAAGTGTTTCACTAGTACTATTATTTGTTGATTGTTCCTTTGCCTCTTTAAAAAGATTTAGGCCTGCCTAGTGACACGGTTCTTCCCAGAATAGACAGTGCAGGCACAGATAAGCCTAAAATCAAAGCTATGATACAAGAGGCTACAAGGAAGCTTAAGCCCCCCATACATGGGATCGACATTTCCAATCAAATTTTTCGGAGCGCTCAAAATATCTAAAACCGTTTCTCAGATCGAAAAACGAAGATTGAGCTAAACTTAAAGTTTAGTTCTTTAAGATGTTTTGCTAGTCATCCGACTGGCTTTCTCAATTCAGAATGACTTGTACAAGAATCTATTGGCAATTATGTACCCTGGAAAGCCTAAATTAGCATATCATAGCCAGGTGTTAGGGACCTTCTGGCTGTGATATGCTAATTGGGATTTTCCAGGGTACATAATTGCCACAGATTCTTGTACAAGTCATTCTGAATTGAGAAAGCCAGTCGGATGACTAGCGAAACGTCTTCAAGAACTAAACTTGAAGTCCAGTTGATCTAATTGAATACAACAGATATACCATGACCTGGATGAATGAGAACCTTCACAAGCATATTGCAAGGAAAGTACTTGTTAAACAAAAAGCAAAGGTATTAATAGCAATTCCTACCTTTAATTATAAAACAAATTAGGAATTTTACATTTTTATATGTATTATAGATACACTTTAAGAATAGAAAAGGCTATAGTATATAATTAATGAAAGGTGTGTACAAATACATTTAAGCGGAACTGTGGTCAAAAAATGACTTTAGGTAAATTGATAGGAATTTTCGTAATTGATAGGAATTTTTGCAATTTATTTTTATTGTTTATTTTGCATAGTTTTGAAGATATTTTAATTTTTGTGTGTGATATGGCAGCAGCATCACCAGGTCCCCTGCACTTCCTGCTTCTTGCTCTGAAATCATGTCAGTGGATGACAGTCAATCTGCCCCATGTCTCCTCCTCCCCTTGCAGCCCCCCTCCTCTTGCAACCCCCCCTGGTCCCTCCCACTCATGGACCCCATGACCCCTCCATTTGCAGCCCCCCTTTGCCCCTTCCCTTACAGCCCCATGTGGCAAACCCACTCGCGGGTGCTGTGGGGATCTTCACACAGCAGGGGGGAGGGACTTCCTGTCTCCTGTCCTGTCACTAAAGTCTGAGGCTGTGCTCGCCGGAGTTGAGGTGGAGGAGCAGCCTTAGGAATGTCACATGTCAGCCTCCCACCAATTAACTTTCTGGTCAGTAATTTCTTTATATCTTGGGCTGTGGAGCACTTAGAGAGGTGGTTGATGGCTCGTTTTAAAGGGTATCTCCACTCGTTTTTGGAAATTTTTGGAATCCAGTTCTATTGAAGAACGGGAGGTAAACGAGCTGTGCCTTACCTTCCGTTCTTCAATAGAACACACAGGAGCCAGGAGAGAAGGTAAGAAACTTACCCGCTTGCTCGCTCCCCCGGCGCTTGGTCTGACAGGTCCCGACGGACCTTGTCTTCTATGCACTGCGCGATCTTGCGCATAGAAGACAAGGTCCGTCGGGACCTGTCAGACCAAGCGCCGGGGGAGCGAGCGAGCGGGTAAGTTCTTACCTTCTCTCCTGGCTCCTGTGTGTTCTATTGAAGAATGGAAGCTAAGGCACAGCTCCTTTACCTCCCGTTCTTCAATAGAACTGGATTACAAAAAGTTCCAAAAACGAGTGGAGATACCCTTTAACGGTAGGAAATTGTCCTTTCATTTATACTAAACTTGTTTGGAGACCACAGTTCCCCTTTAAGTATTTTTAAAGTAACTGCTTATTTAACACTGTGCCTAAACAATTTAGTCTCCATTTTAAGCCTACAGTTCTTCTGTATTACAGGCAGCAAAACCACATATCAGAAGATCTGATTCCAATCCAAAAAAGTCCACAAGGGAGAAAGGCCCTAACAAGAGTTTCCACAGTCCTACTAAATCCTCAATATCTCGATCACCTTCCCCTTGTGCCCGAAGATGTGTCAATGAACTGAATAAGGATATCCAGCAACAACCTGGGCGTTTAAACCTAGTTTACTCTGATACTGACTCAAGGCCACCGTTTATTGTTAGACATGTAAGTTATTGCACTTTTTTTACACCATCAAGGAATTATAACTTTATTTTAAATATAAAAGATCTGCAAAATTTCTTATTTATGTATGTTTGTATCACATAAATAATCTAAAGATGTGATTAATAAAATTTACTCTGCACATTATGGCAGAAACCCCCAAAGAATTTCACTGCAGTTAGTGTGTCCCCACACAACCAAATGGAAAGTAGTGTTCTCTAACTACAAGGACATGAATGTTAGTTAAACACCTCTAGACAGTCTAGCCAGTTATTTTGCTAACACTTTGCATTGCGTAGGGTAAAGATTATTTTTAGTGTTAAGCAGCACTTGACAAACTTGGTCTTGTTGAAAAGTTAAATCTTCATACAAAAACAGGTTTAAAAGTATAGTCCGTATAGCTCACTGTTTCTGCAGCACTCAAACCTATTACATTGTTGAGTGAGGTTAGTCAAATCCACAAAAACATAGACTTCTCAATTATTACGAATTCATGCTATTACTTTATAGAATTTTGTTTACAATTTTATAATAAATGGGTTCTAGGTCATCACTACTTATGTGTGGGGTTTCTGGTGTTTTTTGTGGATGAGAATATTAGTATGTAATCCACAGATTTGATATAGGACAATATGATTACTTGCTATTGTATGTCTGTCATCTCTTTTGTCTCGGCAACAACAACCCAGAAACCGTGGGTTGTTGCTCTGGAATTAACAGTGTGGAAAAAAGGAGTTTGTGTTTTTATTTTAGGTTGACAGATCCAAGCCTTTTGGTGAGGATTCATTTCAGTTACAGGATCAAAAGATGAAACAACACTTGCAGTCAAACAATAAAAAATCATCATCTTGCTTAAGAAGAGGTTTGAACTTTTTGTATTTTAAAGATAATTAGGGTGATGCATAAAGAGCTGCAATTGCAAACAGCGTGGTTGTGGTGGTTGCAGCATCCATTAAAATTGGGCAAAGGTTTAACATCATGTCACAACATACTGAAAGAAGGCAAAGTACCAAGACATATCAATTATTATATTGCCCTAAATGTTTTTTAGTCTGAGGATAGGAGATACTTTAATAATTTATCAGCTAAAGGCTGGTACACACAGGCCAACCCCAGCCAGATATTTTTGTCTGCCAGATTACTGAATAGTGATCTTCACTCTTTTGGTTGAGAAGTGATAGCTCCAGTATTTTAACTTGGAGGTCCATAAATATAAAACATGTTTTCAGTTTGTACTCTGACAGTACATTTGACCTTGCCCAGTCAAAAACTGATTCCCAATGCACTGTACTGTACAGTCTAGGATTGGTCTCTTTATCATCATATATGTCGGACAAGGATATCAATAGTATATGGACAACTGTAGCTGTTATAATCAAATTGAACCATTATTTTTTAAACTATAGTCAACTAGATCACATTTAGAAATTTAAATTGGAAAGAGGAAGTTAATTCCAAACCACATTATCAAAAAATAAATAGGGAGATTCAATAAAAGTTCTTATTGTTAAAAATGGTGTCAAATTGGCCCCAACCAATCAGATATTATTTAACATTTGAAAGCTAACATCTGATTGGTTGGGCCAAAATTAGCACCATTTTTAGCAATAAGAACTTTTATTAAATAACCCTGAAAGTTGTTTAGATTATATCAGTCTGCAGTATAGTAAGCCAAACCTTTAGAAATTGCTATTGATTATATAAAAAAAACAACATCATCCAACACAAGCATATAATTATATAATCCTATATTAATTGGCATTAGGGTACATTATCTAGGCAGAGGAAAATATTTCATTCAAGGCTACACTTAAAGGGCAAGTCCAGCCCCAAAATGAAAACTTACATACAGGTTAATCACCCCCCAAAACCCTAATCTGTAATAGTTTGAAATCTGAAATATATAAGTCTAACCTGAAATCCTGCACAATGTCCTTTTACCCCTGTTTCTGCTTCCTGGTTCTTCCAGTTAGCAACTGTCAGTTATGGATTTGACAGTTGACATCACAGCCAATGACTGAATGTTAATACCCTGTCTGCCTCTTCTGAGCATGCCCAGGCTCAGTACATGCTCAGTACAGGTTTCTAAATTGCTCAGTTTCCATGAGGCATCCAGAAGCATAGCAGCCATACAGTAATGAATTCATAGGAAAAACTATAATATATCAACATATTTTAAAGAGGCCATTCTTTCTAAAATATGTTCTTATGTGGAGTTGTCCCTTTAATCTTTTTGTTTTTGATTGGTTCGATAATGGTATTCTGTTTTTTTCCCAGCTTTATCATATGATAGTTTCCATGCTTCAAGAACAAAAGAAAAGGTATGTTTTAATGCCTTTTGCTCTCAGTGTTCCCTGTCAATAGATCTCCTCGTGTCCTGTTCAGTTCACTCCTATGCATGTCTCCTCTCTATGTATACACCGCTCTCAAATCTGAGGCACAGCTAGAGTGTGGAGCATGTGCAGTGAAGATGTTCTGTGCCCCCCTACAGCCAATGGCATTCATTCAGTGATTTTGTGTGTGATTTGCTATTGGAAGTTAAGCATCACTGGGAACTGTAATAACTGCTTGAATCAAGTAAGATTTTCGTTTAGCTGTAGGATTTTGAAGGTGGGTGGGTGGGTTGTTGGGGGGGAAGCTTTGTAATTGATTTCTTTAGGTACAGTGCTACATTGGGACTTAAGTAACACAGACAGCAGCTAACTGCAGGTTTATCTGCACAGAAAGAGCACAGAGAAACATATAATGCTTATTCCCTTTCCTGATCTTAATGCTAAATCAATTAGCCATGTAGTGACAGAGAAATAAGCTTTACTTTTATAAAATGGGTAGTTAATTTGGCTTGAAAAAGCCAAATTCCTGTTCTTTTCTATTTCTTTTTTTTCTTCCGTTTTATCCTTCCGCTTTTTTGGACTGTATGTGTGATTAGTTACAAAAATGATTTGTCCCAGTTTACATGACCTTAAAGTTATGTTTACCTCCCAACATTCCCACGATGTTTGACTGATGTCTGGGCAAGAAAAGTTTTCTGCTTGGCCAGAAAAGTTTGGCAATAGACTTTTGATAGCTAAAAAAATGGGCCAGAATGGGGAACATTGTTAGAAAGTTAAGAGTTAAGTTTAACTTTAAACAATAGATTTAACAATCGAAATGTTGAGTCTATCAGAGGTCTAAATAGTGTATGGCCAGCCTGCAATAGAATAAACCTGATGAAGGTCTGACCAGAAATGTTGTGTACCGTATATATATTCGAGGTTTTTAGGTTTTAAAATAAACCTAAAAGCCTTACCTCGGCTTATACTCGAGTCAAGGTCCTTCCTTACCGCAATCAATGTTGCTGAGGCTCCAAATCCGGCTGCCGCATGCTGTGTAAGTCCTGTGGATTTGCCGGCGGGTGATGTCACTACTCGGCGCCGGGTTGTGAGAGGCGCCGAGTAGTGACATCACCCGGCAAATCCACAGGACTGACACAGCATGTGGCAGCAGGATTTGTGTATAGGGTATATGCTGTGCACCTTCAGAACATGAATGTTTTGAATTCCTCCCCCCCGAGATATTTTAAATTTACTAATGCAAAAAAAAAATAACAATAAGATTTTCTTCAGTAAAAGTATTTAAAGGGCATGTCCACCCTTCCAAAATTTTTTTGATATCATATTCCCCCTGTCCCCCCAACCGCTATATTTTTATTATTAGAAAGTGCCCCAAACTTTACTTACCTTCCCTCATTCCTCCGCCGCACTGCCAGGGCCTCTGATTGCGAGAAAATGCAAGCAGAGGGGCGGGACCGGCAGTCGCGTCTGTGATCACGGACACGGTTGCTGGGAGTTCAGTGCAGCAGAGGAAAGAGGGAAGGTAAGTAATGTTTGGGGCACTTTCTAATAATAAAAATATAGCGGTTGGGGCTGGGGGGACAGGGGGAATGTTATATGTAAAGGTTTTTATGGTGGGGGGAGGGAATCCTAATCGGGAGGGAGAGTGAGGGGGAGAAGGGCTGGAGTACGCATGCCAAACCTCTCCCGGAGACCAGATAGGAGGCAGAGTCCTATATGGACTCTGCTATCCTCCTGGTGGGCAGTTTTTGGGACTTTGGGGATGGACTACAGGAGGGGGGATTATAGTTTTGGGGGTGGACATGTCCTTTAATGGATGAGGTTTTTGTTGATGGAGAAGAAAAAAAAAGGAAAATAAGGTTCTCTATTATACCTGGAAAGTAATCTCTTTTAAGTTCTTTAAAAGGTTTTATGCAAAACACAGACCTGTATCTTGCAGATGGATGATGTTGTTAACATTTTTTTCTACACTGCTCAGAATTTTCTGGACATAGAAGAACAAATAAGAGATGGGTCTCCTGTAGAAATTGAAAGATCAAACACATATTCACAAAAGAAGGAGAAGTCCAGCCCGGTTATAAGGCGCTCTCTCGTACATGAAAGGTTTGTAAATTTACAGTGCCTTTAAGAACTGTAAATGTTTAGAGCTGCAATACTAATGTTTAGAGCTGCAATACTAATAGAACTGTTTTCTATTAATATTGGACCCAGTGTCACTAGTTATTAAGAAATCCCAAGCCATTTAACCTTGGTAAAAAAACACCTATTTTTATATAAATTTGCAGTGGCAAGAATACTCCGAGGGCTATTAATGCGCCTTTTATCCTGCCTTACCTGCCATAACAGCCAGAGGAGTGCTTTTTTCTAGCTAAGGAATCCATGAAAATTGGAATGCGCTACCAACGAATTTTGGGACATTTTTGGGACATTGGGACATATCAAGGTTTTAGGGTCATGTGATCAAAACAGTTTGTTTTAATGTAAAAATGTAAACACTCATACCTCCAACCCCCACACAGACACAGGTACACACACCTACTGACCTACCCTTCCATTCTTGTGGTAGCCATTCTTAAAGAATAACTAAAGTCAGAAAAACTCATTTTTATCAATAATCAAACGCAAAACAATTATGTACGCTAGAGAAAAGGCACTGGCATGGGGATATGTTTACTGTGTATAAATACCTTAATGGGCCATACAATAAACTATCTGGGGCATTGTTCACCAATAGAGCATGTCAGAGGACACAAGGACATCCCTTAAGACTTGAAGAAAAAAAGTTTAGGCTTTAAGTTTGGAAAGGGTTTTTAACTGTGAGAAGGGTAAAGCTATGGAACTGTCTTCCAGAGACGTGTGTTTTTTATATACAGGGCCCTCCTTGAGACAAGTGTGGGTTTTTTAAGATGCAGGGTCCTATTTGTGTGCAGGGCCCTCCTTGTGTGCAGGGCCCTCCTTGTGTGTACTGCAATAACCACCTACAACTGTATGACGGGAACTACAGATTTTAGCAGATTGCTCTACCAAACATATACTTTGCTGCAGATGTTTTTTAAATATTTTTCTTTCACTAAAGAGGTGTTGGATATTGTTAAAATTAATTTCATATGGTTGGGCTAACTTTAGTTTGTTAGGTTAGACTAGTTAGGTTAGTTAGGGCCCTGCTGAAAGAGTCTACCTTGATGTGGTGGCAGGCTTACAAATCTTTTAGCCAACATAGAAAGTATGGTAGGGATTTCTAATGCAATGTGCCAGTTGCACCAACATGTTTTTATGTGTTATAACAATGGAGAACTGTATAAATAACTGTTTCCAAATACAAAATGATCAAAAGTTTTGCCACACCCAACAAATCTCATCCAGACTTTTTTTAAACTGTCCAATGAACCTGCCATCACAACGTTCACTGGAAGACAGTTCCATAGCTTTACCCTTCATGCTTTTTTTTTTACATGCAGGGCCTTCCTTTCAATTCAGTCATGAATATTTTGTTCCTATTGTCCAGGTCAAAATATCGGTCCTTGGTTACCTTAGGGGCTGCAGTCAAGTTAAACTTGAGCAATGCTATGTACAAACTGCATACTGTTTTCTGATCTGTAAATGAGGAAGCACTTGTGGTGACCTGTACCCTTGTCTTATGCTTTTTGATACTCTTGTGCTGTATTATGTAGCTATCACGTGCAGTACTTGGAAACAGCAAGTGGACCATAATCATATAGACTATACATGCGCTTTGAGTCCTTTAGGAGAATGCGCTTTGAGTACTTTAGGAGAAAAGCGCTTTACAAATGTTATTGTATTGTATAGATCACCCACACTGAAAATGTATCATTCCTTTTTTTTATTGTAGACTTTGCAGTGGACAAAACACATGGGAGTTAATACACAACCGAGTGTTAAGCCTTTTAACCACTCATAGTGCCAAGAAGCATCTATCTTGTGTGAGTATTTGGTCTTCAGAAATTTAATTAACTAGGTGTCAAATGGTAATACTGGAACTTTTATTTAAGAAACTGGTTTAAAGCTGGTAGTTTTACCTCCCGATATTCCCACGATGTTCGACCGATTTTAGGACAACCATCTAATAATTTTTTTGATCAACATTCAATCACAAACTAATAGGCCAAGATGGGGAATGTTGCAGGGACACTGGGGAATAAAACTGCCTTGTTAAAACTCTGATGCATGAATAAAAATTAGAATCTCTTAAATGCCTATATAGTGTATGGCCAGCATAATTCTGGTATTCTTTCAGCAATTAGACTGGGAATTCATCAGCGATTCAGCCTTTATACACGCCATAAAGAAGCACACACAAATCATAAATGGAACCACCTCTTACAGCACAACGTTTTTCTTGACCAGTCAACCAAGTATTATATCTCACCACAATTTCTTGCATTACCCTAACTTTTCCCTAAAACTTTTTTACTGTTGTAAAAGTATAATCCTACACTTTTTTTACCTTCAAAAAAGAGACCCTTGCCAATTGTTACTCATCTACATTTCTGACTAAGCCTGGATTGTCATAGTTGTATTATATACTGTATAGTGGGTCTTAGCTTTTAAGGGCATGTTCAAAGTTAAAACAAAAAACTGGTGATTTATCAGTTATTACATGCATTTGTAACTAGATATTGAATGAAACATTCTATTCCTTCCTGGCCTCCTCTGCCTCCTCCCTCCGCTCAATGAGCTTTTTATAAGCTTGAGCATGCATTGAAGAGGAAGCAGGTGAAACCAGTTGATCAGTTGTCACAGCCTCTACTGCATTGAGAGATGGGCCAGCTTACTCTGCCAAAATGGAGGCAATAATTATCCTTAAATATCTGGTTAGTAATAAAGTGCAAAATATATTGGTTGGGGTGGACATTCCCTTTAAAGACTATAAATCTGTATAACTATCCTATCAAATAATTGTTTGTACACATCCAATTATCGGGTATTTATGGTTAAAATGCACCTCTGGATATTTAATAGGACATTTCATAATGTAACCTCAATATTAGCAACACATTGGCAGTTGGATATATCATGTTTGTCATTTTCTTATTTAGAATTCCATTGGAAAATGTAATGCTTGTGAATGATAACAAAAGTTAACATTTTTGCAGGATATTTCTAAGAGCGAAGTAGACCATATCCTTGAAAGATCTTTTTCTTCTCAAGTCAAAAGCTCAGCAGAGCATAGTTTTTGAACAGGTTAGCAGATTTCTGTCACACATATTGTATATTTTGATAAAGCTTAAATGATGATTTGTTTTTAAAATAATATGGGAACACAGTCTTCCTTTATTTTATTTTTAGAAAATAGTTTTAGTTGATACTTTTTAAAAAAAATTTAAATATATTTTTTATAATAATATATATATATATATATATATATATATATATATATATATAAAAAAAACTATATTATTTTATCGTGTATTTTCTACTATGTAATGTCAGTTGGGTTTCTTTCGACACAGACTGGTTTAAACCCCCCAAATGTTTTGGCATTTTTTAAGGTCAAATGTCCGTTGAGTTTGTGACAGATTTTATAAAAGAGTCAATAATGCTGATTTGCCAATGCTAGGATGCAGCAAAGCAACCCCAACATAGCATTTCTACAATCATCATTGTCTTTTGTTTGGCAAAAGCCTATAAAGGATTTCACCTAAAGTCTTCTAGGGGGCCAAAATGTAGCCTCTTTGTCTTTCTTTCAGTTCTCAAACTCAAAGTTTTCTCCTTGGCATGAATTCCATGTAGATCGCATTTGTGCAGCCATTTTCTTTTTTTTTTTTTTTTTTTTCAGTTTTTTTTAAAAGCTTTTTATTGAAGCTTTTCCATATAATTGACAACATGATATCAGTGACAGGCTGATACCGCAATCCACTGTAAGAATATGACGATCAGCTGTTTAAAACACCAGTAACTGACTGGCAGTAGTTTAAATGGTCAGTAAACTCAAAAAAATAACTTACCTTTTATGTCTGAATAAAGAAAGCTCTTTTAAAGCCTAGTTCCCTCCCCTCTAAGCTCTCCGGCAGCCAAATATCCATTAGCTCTTTTCTGCCTCTGCTGGCACGCCCCCAAGTTGACCGTCTTCCTCTTTCCAGTTTCGCAACTGAGCAGGACGGGGGTATGGGAGTAGCTGCAAATGGGATTTTTTGTGAATTTAGTTTTTTGACTATAGTTACTCTTTAAGTATGGTTGCCACAGAAATGGAAAGGTAGGTCAGTAGGTGTGTATACCTGAGTTAGGTTGGTGGGTATGTGTTTTGGCATTTTTTACCATAAAAATAAACATTTTTGAGAATAGATCAAAAGATTTTTTTTACTATAGTTACCCTTTATGTACGGCTGCCAAGGAAATGGAAGGGTAGGTCAGTAGGTGGGTCTACCTACAATCTCGATTGTCCACATTTGAGGCTTGTGCCTGTTATAATCAATGGGAAAAATTTCCTGAAATTCGCTATGGAAACGCTTCAATGGATTCCTTATCTAGGTAATGGACAGGGGCATAACTACAAGGGAAGTAACCGCAGGTGGGGCCATCTTCTTATGTTTCCTATGACAGATACAACCTCCTCCCAGAAAACCACTGTGGATAAAGCAAAGATAGGGTCCACATCATAGTTTTGCTGGGGGCCCAGTGATTCCTAGTTATGACACTGGTAATGAAAGAGAAAGAGGGAGAAGAGGAAAAAAAGAATAACAATAAATTAATTACCTATAACGAGTAGTATGGCACAAAAGTTCAACATACATATGAATGTCCTTTCTGCTGTATGAAGGTTATGTTTATTCACATTGGATATGCAACTTATATAACTAGGTCAGGGGGGGGAGTTCTGCATATCATTACCAAAGGCTTGATTGACAGCCCTGCCCACTGTAATCACAAATGACTTTAGAAGGAGAATGCAGACACAAGGGGCCAAATTTGACAGGAAAAAACTATGCAGACTAGGTAAGGGTAAATTAAAGAGTTGTATATTGTAATCAGTTGGAAAACTTTGAGGGTGACTTTACATGCCCTTTAAAACAGCTGATCATTACTTTCTTCAATTTCCCTCTGTCTTGAGATACACAAATTAGAAGAAGACGTGATTGCATTCCTCTACTCCTACTTGTACTGTCAGTCAAACCCTGTGATGTGACCCTCTTCCCTGCTCAAGTCCCTCCCTTTTCCATGCTCTATAACAAACAGAAATAAGAACATTAGCAGGGGGAGAGAGCTAGCTTTGACTGGAGATATAACGCTGCACTTGACCCCCATTCTTGATAGCTTTCACTGTTTAATGATGGGTCATAAAGAAAGAGATCGTGTTGCAGTAGGACACAGAGAGATCCGTGTCTCCAGGACAGCTTGCTTTCTATTGGCCACTGTGCGTGGGTGTGTTTTTCAGGATGTTGAACTTTTAACTCCTACTGCACATGAGAAGCTTGTCGGGTAGCCGGAGTTGAGACATGGAGGAGGTAACAGAGAGGAGGGGGAAGTGCTGCAGAGAGATCTGTCACCATAGAAAAACAGAGTCACTGACAAAAGCAGGAGAAAGGTTGCACAGAGTACATGAATTTAACTTTACAATGGGGCAATGTGTTTTTTTCAATATTGATGCCCTTTAAAACTTGGAAGAGCTAGAAGAAGTGCAGCAGGGTCGACAAATATGAATAACATCTTTTAGATGCACTTAAGCATTAAGATCTTTGGAGTTTTACATGTATAAAAATGTAGCTTAGGGGGGTCATGCCCTTTTAATAACTGTTGTTTTAGAAAACAATTTAAAAGAAACTTCCATTTCTTTTCTTGCAGTGATACAATTTTGTTTTTCTGTTCCAGCAGCAAGAACAAAGTGAAGCTCTAAAGTCCAGAAGCAACTACTCTTAAAGTGTATGTGTGCAGATTTAAAGGGTGTGCAAAACTAAACAATACATGCTATCTAATATGATGTAAACACAAGCAAAACATATTTATTTCAGTTGGTGAAAATTTTTTGTTCTTTGGCTAAATCAGACTTTTTTTTATACAAAATATTTTTTAATTAAATTAAAATAAAGTTTCTTATTGTATCCTTTTATTACAGACTTTAAAAAAAAAAATTTGTAAACAAGCTTGACTGAAACTCTGCGTTTAACACTGCCATAAATTGTAAGTTTAAAGACCTCTGTACCTTACACCACAATGGACATAATAAACCAATGGGGTGATTGTAAGCTATTAGTACTTCATTGGAAACATTCAGGCAACTTCTTTACCATCAATTAGACTAAGTTTATGTATATAGTAGAGGCCCCTGACACTCTTGATTGGTGTTTGAAGGGCATATGTTTGTGGTGTAACCATCAAAAAAATTATACTGGTATTTTTTCAGTGAAACTTTCAGTTGACTGTTTAGATACTTAAAGGGTATGTATACTTGGGGGGAAATGGCCCTGCCTAATCTTAATTTATAAAGGAATACATGTAGGCATCACTTGCATGTCTTAAGCACTTTGTTTTACTCAGGCTCTGTATGCCCCCTTCCCTCACTATCAGTGAGGGCAAGCATGCTCAGTATTCGCAATAAGCCAGCACTGCTACAGCAGATCTGCTCACAGCAGAAAAGTTTATGATAATCAGTTAACAGTGATGGCTGGGAAGAATGATAGTTTTCAGTAATGGCAATTTTTAAAAGTTTTTTTCAGTGTATATACTCTTTAACTTTCTGTTAAAGGGGAACTGTGGTCTCCATACACGTTTTATGAGTTTAAATGAAAGACTTTTAAAATGAGCCATCAACCACCTATCTACGTGCTGCACAGCCCAAGATATAAAGAAATTACTAACCAGAAAGTTAATGGGTGGGAGGCTGACATGTGACATTCCTAAGGCTGCTCCTCCACCTCGCACCCGGTGAGCACAGGCTCAGACTTCAGTGACAGGACAGGAGACAGGAAGTCCCTCCACCTCTCTGCTGTGTGAAGATCCCCACAGAGAAGGTAAGGGAATCTACAGCCCTACTGTCCCACTATGTGAAAACAGCCTTTTCAGGCAGAGTTCTCTCCGCCTGAAAAGGCTGTTTTACACAGTTTTCTGTAGGGGGGGTTCACGGCACACATGAGTGGGGGGGGCTAAGAAACTCACAAGTGGGCGGGGTCACATTAAGGCTGTAAGAGTAGGGGCCAAGGTGGGCCTGCAAATGGAGGGGCCATAGGGTCCATGAGTGGGAGGGACCAGGGGGACTTGCAAGAGGAGACTGTCATCCACTGACAAGGTTTCGAAGCAGGAAGTGCAGGGGACCTGGTGATGCCACACAAAAATTTTAAAAATCTTCAAAACTATGCAGTTCCCCTAAGATTATTCTGTTTATCTAAAGCAAAACCTAACAACCTCATGAGCCAAATGCTTAGGATAAAAATAACAAAGATCTGGTTGTCTTGGTTGCAGTGCTTTAAAACTGATCTATCAGGGTTTGTGTTTATGTTTAATATAGGCTATGACTTGGCACCAGTCATATAATGTAGCCATTTATCATGGAACTTTAATTTTAATTGCGAACTTACTTGAGTTTAAGAAGATCTTATTTCGGCACCATTGGCCGTATTTATAAAGGGTTAGTTAATGTAGGATTGCGGACGTAAATGTGCAATCGTACATTTATGACCAAACATTTGTTAATTACTGAACGTTTGGTCGTAGAATACTGTGCAGTAGTAAACTACCACAATGGTATTCTATGGGGATCGTAAATCTACGATTTCGTTATCATAGATTTACGATCGGTAATGTTAACTACCGATCTGTGATTAACAATTGTTAAACCGATCGGAAATTAAAGGGGAAGTTCAGTGGAAATACATATGTTTTTTAGAAAAAAGAGCAGTATTTTCCCATCCCAATGACCTTAACCTGCCCATTCAGTATTTTGTCTGTGTATAAACAAATGCCTCCGAAATACTGACTTTCTGTTTGCAGGACCCCTTATAGAGACTGTTATGGTCTTTCCCTTGACCCAGCGCCTGGGTTGATTCAGTTGCTCAGTAGAGATCTGAGCATCTTTGACCCATCCAACAGCCAATAAGTAAAAATAACTGTTAGGGACATTTCAAGGGTGTGGTGCATCCTGGGAAGAAGAAGGACCGTTAGAACCTGAAATGGCAGCTCACCAATGTCAACAGCAGGGAATAGCAAGGGGTAGAAATTCAACTGATTTTTCAAAATGGGAGAGAATATCTAGAATAACTAAGTATGTATAATATAAACTAATACTTTTTTAAAATATTGATATTTTCCACTGAACATTCCCTTTAACGGTCAGTTACTGTGGCCCCATATGTGAATTTTGACAGAAGCTGTTGCATTATTCAGGCAGATTGGGATTTATGTTAGTAAAATAAATGCAGTGTCCTATTTGCAAAGTGTTTTCCAAACCACATTATTCAGTTGATTTAAACCAAGTGCACATGCCCATGATGGAGGCCAGTCCTCGTGGGAAAGGTTATGCTGAAACGCTGGATACATCGTGTTGTTAGGAGCTAGAGTTTCCTGTAAACCGCCAAAGTTCCCAGCAGCGGTCACAGCTGAATAGACCGGGTGAAGGTAAGGTGCAATTGCATATGATTATAAAGACCCGGATAAAGACATATCGCTGTACAGACATGCCGATATTTTCTCCATAGAAGACAGCACGATCAGTAGTGGTTTTCCAACGTGTCTGAATGTTTGTTCAAATGATGCATCCAATTTTTTGGCCCAATCGACTGAAACAATGAAAAATCGGGCTGAATTATTGGATGGTGTGTACCCAGTATAACACAGCCTGCAGCAGACAAACTGCTGTCTTTGTTCTGGTGCACAGACTGAACCTCCCACCCCAAACACACATACACATCCTCCAAACTCACACAGCAGTAAAGTAATAACAGCTCCTTGGTTTGAGACCCAGCTACTCTCCACTGCACATGCTCACCCATTCTTGCTGTGTTTCAGATTCTGGGAGGGGTTGAACACAGAGAGAGGGGGAATGAATACTAACTAGTGTGTGGCTAAACAGGACATACTTACATATGGTTAAAGGAAGCACTGTGAGCAGAAAGCAATTAAATTCCAGCTTTAAAAATACAGAAAAATAGAAAAGAAGGTTTTCCCCCCACTTTAGTACCCCTAATGCCAACACTCAGAACAGATAGAGCACAAACTACTGGTAAATACCATCTCTATAGATTCACAGGTATAAATACTAACTAATGCTGAATATAAATAGCCACAAATACATAGGGATCCCCAGGATCTGAAAACGAGCTTAGTATTAAAACTTTTTTAAAGTCCTATTATGTAAATATTTCATCCTTTTGGTATATTCTGGTTTAACCCTACAGTGTTCAGGACCCTTCACATACACAATTTGTCTACGCTATTTTATTTTCCATGAATGGATACAATTATTTTGTATAGGCAGGGCGCTTAATAATTATGGTCCCTATTTATAAATAGTTATGTGGCACCTTTATTGATCAGCAATTTTACATCTACTATCGCTATTGTGGTTGTAAAATTCTGATTGCAAATTTACAATTATGATCGCGAATGTACATTTACTATCGTTATAGTACGATCGCCCATACAATACCATATCGGTAGTCAACAACTGCTTTGTATTGTACGTCCGTGGGGTTGTAAATGTATGGCCGCACTCGTAATTCTATGATAATCCGTGGTGTTGCAAATTTTCAATACCATGGACTTTAAAATATGGGCCTACTGTATGTAACCAGTCCTGTTTTGTTCTAAGGCATTCTGCTGCATTCAGTGGTACTGTTTGTCCTTCAGAATCACCTCATATTTAGCTTTTGAAAATATAAATCATATGAAGTAAAGTTTGAATGTTCATAAAATGCTGAAAGTCATCTAACTGTAAGTTACAGTGCAATCAGACATAGTTGATATATATAGAAAATTACAGTCAAGGGTTATCACTCCATTGCACTACACTGAACAATCATTCAGCTGTGGTTGGCATGATTTCTTAAAATTAGACTTTAATTAACCTTGAAGCAGGACAAGCACTCAATTGTTATCTGAATCAATGTGATGCGTATTTTATTCCTACTTACAGTGCGATTACGTATTGCTAGTCATCTCAAATGATGGGTTCTTCATAATTACTGTAAAATAGTAAGGGCCATATTTATAAAGCTGCGGTATCGCTAAAAAGCTAGTTCATTTACGATCGCGGTTGTAAATGAACAATTACGGCCGTAAATTTGCGACCGAACGTCCGTTAATTAACAAACGTTTAATCATAGAATACCGTGCGGTAGTAAACTACCACAATGGTATTCTATGGGGATCGTAAATCTACGATTTCGTTATCGTAGATTTACGATCGGTATAGTAAATTTACGATCATTATAGTAAATTTACGATCATTAATCTCCGATTGGTTTAACGATCGTAAATGTACGATACCGATCGTTAAAGGCGTGGTATCGCTAAAAAAGCGATACTGTGGCTTTATAAATATGGCCCTAAAAATCTTATTTGTGTTTTACAGCAACATATAATATTTCAAGGAAAACGAAATAATAAAATGAAGCCATGTATGAAAGGAGGGTGGGAGAAGACTCTTCAAACAGACTAAACTGTAAATTGGGCTTTACTTAGTGAACCATCTGACTCAATAGGCAGTATTTATAAAGCTGTGCGATCCGCACCTCTACTGACATTTTAAACGATTGGTATTTTATAATGTAGTCTGTATTTTACAACCTAGCCATTAACTAATACAGTGCAGTATTTTTCTACTGCATCCGTAATCTAACCCAGTTCCTAGCCGCTCCTCCTATGCTCTGCGGATGACAGCTTAAAGGCACGGTGTCACGTCCAAATATCAAAGTTTAGCAGTAAGGCAGAGGCTGCACAAAACTTGCTGCAATCCCTGTCATTGTTGGGGACCAGAGTGCATGCTAATCACACCAAAAATTGTGATTACATGCTCTCTGATCATCAGATCGCAGCGCAAAGGCCCCAGCACACCTAGTGTGGCCAGTGGAACTGGTTTCTGGGTATGACATCAACATGGTATCATCATTTTGCATAGATCTGGATTTTGATCCAAAAAGTATTGCACTTCTTATTCTGTATCTTGTAATAGTGTTCAAATGTGTCAATGCACATTTTTTTAGTGCTGTCACTATGACATCAGCATATCATAATTTTCTACAGATTTGGATTTTGAACCAAAAAACACATTGCACGTAGTGCGACTTCTTATTCTATATCTTTCAATAGTGTTCAAATATGTCTGCGTTAATTTTGCACAGATTTTGACCCAAAAAATCATTGCACTTTATTCTATACAATGCACTTGATGTGATTTCTTACTCTATATACTTTAAAGGATAAGTGCACTATAAAAAGCGTGTGCACAGACGCCTGCGTGCGTGACATCATAGCGCCGCACTTGCATGGTACGGTGTGGCAGCGCAATGACATCACACGCAGGCTTCCGTGCATGCGCGTGATGCCTTGTTGCATGCGCCATGACATCAGCATGACATCATAATTTTGTACAGATTTGAATATTAACCCAAATTATTAACCCAAAAAAGTAATTGCTCCTAGTGCGAATTCTTATTCTACATCTTTAAGTAGTGTTCAAATGTGTTTGGGTACATCTTTTAGTTGTGTCACTAGGACAAAAGTATGACTTCATCATTTTGCAAATAATGAATTTTGACCCTAAAAGCATTGCACTTGGTATGTCTTCTTATTCTATGAGGGAGATTTAATAAAAGATCTTATCGTTATAAATGGTGGTAATTTTGCCCCAACCAATCAGATGTTAGCTTTCAAATATTAAATAAGATCTGATTGGTTGGGGCAAAATTATCACCATTTTTAACAATAGGAACTTTTATTGAATCTCCCTGTATATCTTTTAATAGTGCTCAAATGTGTCTATATGCATTTTTTCTAATGTTACTATGACATCAGCGTGACATCATAATTTTGTACAGATTTAAAGGGCAATTATAGTGAGAAAATTGTTTTTTTTAAATTTATTCTAATGTATCCTATAAGTCATCCCATCCACCAGGGTACCTTTAGTTTCTTTAAATTCTACATAGTCCCCGAGATATAAGCCGTTAATTATGCTGTGATTTGTAGGAGCTGCTACACCTCATCTGTCACTCAAAGGTACACACCCACACAATCCAAAGCTCCCCTGCAGTACTGTCACACACTCTCTCACCCACACTATATGTACCATGTGCAACATATAGTCAAATGCTGTAGTGCTAAACACAATCAATAAACCATTAACCCAGCAATATGAGCATAACACACTATAAAACAGCCCCTCCCCCCCCAAAAAAATATCTTATATACATACAAAACCAGTGACTCAAATGGAACACTAATACAGTATATATAATACAGTAATACAGACTATATACCAAACAAGACACACAGTGCAATCTATGAAATATATAGACTAAAGCAACTGAAATGTAACAGGACAACAAGCAGTGTCACTGTGTTTGTGAAGGTCCTCGTCCTACCAGCTGCTGTTACACTGACTCTCTCTTCAGTGATTATGATCTCAGCTAAGCAGGGGGATAGATATGAACTTTAGGTAAAAAGTAAATAACAATTAGCAAAGTTAGAGAACAGGCAGAGTTCAGTAACTTACTTGTAAAGAATCTCAGCACCACTTGTCCTCCTCTCTCCCCCTCTGCCCCTCCCTTCAGCATATTGCTACTTTATTCCACACTTTGAATGCTTGCAGTCTAGCTCTGGAAGGGAGGGGTCAACAGGATGTCAGCACTTCATTTAATGTCCTTTCAACTGACAATGCTCGGACTCTGTATACAGCCCGGAGTAGACAGAGAGGGGAGGGGGACTACACAGCTTGGTACAAACTTCTGCCAGTGTGAAGAAACGAAGCCACACAGAAACATGAAAGTAAGGCAGCTTATACTAAGTGATCTATACATTGTATACAGACAAAGTTTTTTTTTCACTATAGTTGCCCTTTAAATTTTGACCCAAAATAGCATAGCACTTGGTGCGACTTCCTATTCTATATCTTTTAGTAGTGTTTAAATGAGTCTGGGTGCAGTTTTTTATGTCACTATGACTTCAGCACGACATCATAATTTTGCATAGAACTGAATTATGACCCTAAAAAGCACTTCACTTTGTGTGATTTCTTATTCTACTGTATATCTTTTAATGGTTTTCAAATATGTTTGGGTGCTTATCTTTTTTTTTGTAAAGTCACAATGACATCATAATTTTGCACCAATTTAGATTTTAACCGCAAAAAAAACGTTGCGCTCTGTGCGATTTCTTATTCAAACAGGCCTATGTGATAAAAGTTCTTATCGTTAAAAATGGTGCTAATTGTGTACCAACCAATCAGATGTTAGCTTTCAAATGGTATATAACATCTGATTGGTTGGGCAAAAAATTTTAACGATAAGAACTTTTATTACATAGGCATGTATATCTTTTAATAGTTTCCAAATTTGTCTATGTGCACTTTTTAGTGATGTTAGCATGACATCATCATTTTGTAAAGATTTCAATTTTGACCTAAAAACCATTGCACTTGGTGTGACTTATTCTATGTCTTAGTGAATAGTGTTCAAATATGTCTTGGTGCATTTTTTTTTAGAGATGTCACCATGACATCATAATTTTGCGCTAATTAGGATTTAGACTTAAAAAAACATTGCACTTTGTGCGACTTTTTATTCTGTATCTTTTAATAGTGTTCAAATATGTCTATGTGCATTTTTTAGTGATGTCACCATGACATCAGAATGACATCATCATTTTGTACAGATTTATATTTTGATCCAAAATAGCATTGCACTTGGTGCAACTTCTTCTTCTTATTATTATTATGGATTTACATAGCGCCAACATCTTCTATATCGCCTCACAATTACATGTATACGTTCACATCAGGCCCTGCCCCGAAGAGCTTACAATCTAAGCACACTTATTTGACACATACAACCTATCAGTATGTCTTTATGATTGTGGGGGAAACCGGAGTATACGGAGGAAACCCACGCAAGCACGGGGAGAATATACAAACTCCTTGCAGATGTGTCTAAGGGTGGATTCAAACTTAGGACCTCAGCGCTGTAAGGCATCAGTGCTAACCACTGAGCCAACATATTCTATATCTGTGTTCAAAGAGCTGTGTTCAAATATGTCTGGGTTTATTTTTTTGTGTCACCATGACATAATAATTTTGAGATTCCAGATTTGGATTTTGACTCAAAAAAGTGTTCAAATGTGTCTACGTGCATTTTTAGTAATGTCACTATGACATCAGCATGACATCAAAATTTTGTACAGATCAAATTTTGACCCCAAAAAGCATTGCATGTGGTGTGGCTTCTAATTCTATATTTTTTAATTGTGTCTATGCATTTTTTTAGTGATGTCACTGACATCTGCATGATATCATTTTGTACAGATTTGAATTTTGATTTAAAAAGCATTACTTCTTACTCTAAGGGGGTTATTCAATAAAAGTTCTTATCGTTTAAAATGGTGTTAATTTTGCCCCAACCAATCAGATGTTAGCTTTCAAATGTTACATAAGTTCTGATTGGTTGGGACAAAATTAGCACCATTTTAAACGATAAGAACTTTTATTGAATCTCCCTGTATATCTTTTAATTGTGTTCAAATATGTCTGGGAAATTTTTTTACATATTTGGATTTTGACCCAAACAAGCATTGCGCTTAGTAAGTGTAAAGAAAAACATACCCGTTCGAGGATCCTGCAGCGCGTCCTCCATGTCCAGGCGCCTTCGGCCTTCTCCAGCAGCTTCCGGCGCTCTTCGATCTTTGCCGGCGTTCACACTTCGTTCACGGCTTCCGATTTGGCGATCCTTCACGGGCACGTGAACACGCTTTCTTATACTCTGCGAAAGCGCGTTTCGCGCTTAAAGTGACAGTTCGCCTTTTCCATTCAAAATCTTCCTATTATCCAATCCGCTCTTCTTCTTCTTACTGGTTGTCATCCTATTGGTCCCTTAAGCCTTTTTAAACTCCTTAGCCCATTGGTCCTTGCCCGATATAGCGGTTATATCTATCTTGCTCGTGGTGTGCTTATCTCGTATATTCTCTGTAACTGACCTTTGCCTGTTTTTTGACCCTGATTCGTATCTGCCTGCCCTTACCGCTGCTTGTTCCTGACTATGCTTCTTGCTCAACCCTCTGTACCATGCCTGGAGCATTACAGTAAGTCTTCTTATTCTGTATTCTATATACTTTATTCTATACATTTCACTTGGTGTGGTTTCTTACTCATAAGCATGACATCATCATTTTGTACAGATTTGAATTTGACCCCAAAAAAAACATTACAATTGGTGTGACTTCATGGTCTATATCTTTAAATAGTGTTTAAATGTTCCTGGGTGCATTTTTAAAAAAAAATGTCAGTATGACATCAGCATTTTGTACAGATTTGAATTTTGACCAAAAAAAGTAATTGCACTTGGAGCAACTTCTTACTCTACATCTTTTAATCATGTTCAAATGTGCCTGCGTGCATTTTTTTAGTGATGTCACTATGACATCAGCATGACATCATAATTTTTATATAGCTATGATTTTTTTAATAATGTCCCTAGGACGTCAACATGATATCATAAATTTGTCCAGATATGAATTTTGACAGAAAAAAGCATTGCTCTTGGTGCAACTTCTTATTCTATATATTAAAATAGTGTTTACATTTTTGTGGGTGCATTTTGTAGTGATGTCACTATGACATAAGCATGACATCATAATTTTGTACAGATTTGAATTTTGACCCAAAAAAAGTCATTGCTCTCAGTGCGACTCCTTTTTCTAAATCTTTTACAGTGTTTAAATGTGTCTGGGTGCATTTTTTTTATTTCACTATGACATCAGTATGACATCATTTTGCAAAGAATTGAATTTTGACCTTAAAAAGCATTGCACTTGATGTAATTTATAATTCTATTTCTTTTAATAGTGTTCAAATGTGTCTATGTTAATTTTTTAATGATGTCACTATGACATCAGCATGACATTATTACTTTGTTCATATTTGAATTTTGACCAATAAAAAAGCATTGCGCTTGGTGCGACTTCTTGTTCTATATATTTTAATAGTGTTCAAATGTTTGTGGGTGCATTTTTTTGTGATGTCACTATGACATCAGCATGACATCATCATTTTGTACAGATTTGAGTATTAACCCAAAAAAGCAATTGATCCTAGTGTGTCTTCTTAGTCTACATCTTTTAATAGTGTTCAAATGTGTCTGGGTGCATTTTTAGTAATGACACTATGTAATCAGCATGACATCATAATTTAGCACATATTTAGGTTTTGACCCAAAAAGCTATTGCACTTGGGGCAACTTCTTATTCTATATCTTTTAGTAGTGTACAAATGTGTATGTGTCTGGGTGCATTTTAGTGATGTCACTATGACTTCAGTTTGACCTAATAATTTTGTATAGATTTGGATTTTGACCGAAAAAAGGCTTTGCGCTTGGTGCAACTTCTTAGTCTATATATTTTGATAGTGTTTAAATTTGTCTGGGTGCATTTTTTATTGATGTCACTATAACATCAGCATGACACCATAATTCTGCATAGATTTGAATTTTGACCCAATAAAGCATCGCACTTGGTGCAACTTCCACTCAGGTACCTCTATGAGCTCATTTTAGATTCTGTTTGTTCCCAAAAAGTGAAGCTGACATTTTTCCTTAGATTCATTACATTTTCTGCACATGTGTGATTTCCACTTCCAACTCTTAAACCCTATGATGTAAGAATATATAATAAATCATCAATATTTAAATTGCAGAAGTGTCTGGATGGTGCAGAGAGATTCATTTATTAACACTTTCCTAGTAGCAGTCTTGTAGCCTGACGGCCTTTAGCTCTCCCCTCTCAGCTGCAGCAAGATTAGTGGAAAGTGTACCTTCTTAAAGGGAAATGTTGGATTTTAGGAAGAGTGTGTTTTTGTTTATCTTGTATTTATATAAACAACATAGTGCAGAGCTGTAGGGGGAGGATAATGAAGTGATGATCTTCGCAAAGCTCTGTGCAGTGCATTTCTTAGTAGTGTACCTATTTAAAGGGTCAGGGTTGCCTGATCACTAAAACCTTTAGGGACACCTGTTAAATACACTTGATGTATGGGTAAGTTTGGGCTAGGCCACACCAGCCTGTGTAAATACTGCGTGTTAAAAAGCGCACACTAGTGTGGGGCAATTGTTGTGGCCAACCTAAGTACACTGCTGAACGCTGCAATAATAGGAGCCCAAGCACCACAATCTTTGCGCAATCGAATGTGCTATGGTTGTGCAACATTGCACATTTGTTAGCACAGCCCTCTGCAATGTATTTCCCAATAGTGAAATGATTAAAAGGTGAAAGTAGGCAATCGGTGTAGCCTTGCTTACTACATTTGATACCCTCCACCATTCACCTTTTAATTGGAACACTGTTGAGAAATGCATTACAGAGAGCTGTGCTGATATCAGGTTAATACATTATCCTTCCAATGCAGCTCTGCACTATGTGGTTTCTATAAATGTACTGATTAAAGGGTGATGTTGGAGTTAATGACATTTATTAAGTGGTTTATTTTTGTTGCCCCACCCTCAGCAGTTCAGCCCCATGTTGTTTGTAAAAGTGTATCATTTAAAAGGAGCATCTAGGAGGGTATGTTTATGTCATACACTCCAACATTCCCCTCTAAATAAGTACTCTATTGAAATATATCACATGTTCTTCCACTTCCTACTGTCCAACATTCACCTTTAAAAAAGTACAATACTCATAAATGCATTGCACAGAGCTGTGCTAATATCAGGGTCATTATATTATCCTCCACATGCAGCACTGCACCATATTGTTTCTGTAAGTGTACATACAGTATATTAGAGGAAAGTGTTGGTGAGTAGGCCACTTGCAGCTCTGCACCATGTTGCTTATATAAGTTTATCAATTAAAGGAGTACTATACATGTTCTATAAAATTGATGCAGCAAAAACATACTCCTCCAGGTTCCAACATTCCCCTTTAAAATGCATTGCACAGAGATTTGCAAAGATCAGGTTCACTTCAATATGCTGCAGCTCTGCTCTGTTTTGTTTTGATAAGTGTACCTTATAAAGTGATTAGTGCAATTCTACTGGGCTTGTCACCTTTCACTTTAACCCAACCCCTTATGAAATTGGTAGAACAGCCGGGCAAAATCGAAGACACCCTACCAACCTGGACTGAACAGAAAACACAATAGTATTAATAGAAGGTTGAGGCAATCTCATATAGTGGAAAACCATTTATTCAATATATACTGAAATAAATGATTCAGGGTAGTCCCCTTCCTATTCCCCGAAATGTTGTGTATTTCAATTGTGTATTTAATTGTTGTGTACCGGACATGGGTGTACTTGCAGGGGCTTGGGCCCTCCAAGAGATTGGAGGCCCGGGCCCCTTACCCCCTCTTTCTGACAAGCCTGCCTTGATCTTCTAAGCCGCGACCAGCCTTTTAGCTGTTTTTAAACAGCTGATCGTGGTTCAGTTCCGGAAGTTCGAGTCCGGCCTTTTATTCAGATAATCGTGCGTATGTTTCCTGCAAATGCGTGATCAGCTGTTTAACGGCTAAACAGCTGGTCGCGGCTTAGGAGATCTTGACAGGCTTGGGCTAGTGGCGGGCCCCACTACTGTCTGAGCCCTCCCGTAATCGTGGGAGTGTGTGTGTGTGTGTGTGTGTGTGTGTGTGTGTGGGGGGGGGGGGGGCAGAAGTTATGCCACTGGTACCGGAAGGTTTGATAAAACAATTCAATGTTGTGGTTCAGTTGATCCTAGGCCTGATACTTTTATCATATTATCCCATTGTTGGGCTATGAATTATCACAATTTAGAGATAACTAATTGTAATCTATGTCTTGAAAAACTGAAAGAGTTAGAACATTTTAGTGTATATCTTGACTTCATGAAAAACACCATTGGACACCTAAGGGGATACACCCCTAAAACTTTGTGTGGTTTAAAATATCACTTTTGTTCGTGTGCATCTTTCATATTGCATGAACTAGCTGTTGGTTTTTAGGTTGCACTAGGCAGGAACTTTAGGCCCGCACCTGCTGTAGTCAGCTCAGGCCTCCTGTGATCCTTTACTAGTACGTCATTCAAAACAGATACCATAACAATAAAACCCTTTTAGGTGCATCAGGAGAGAGATAGCAGCTTACATAGCAAAAAGGTTTATTGCATTAGTAACTTCTGAGCAATTCAATTCATTGTAAAATAAACTGCTATGATTTAGGAAATACCAATCATTTCATCACACCAGTGATTAATTCATTCAATTACACAGTGCTTTATTCTCCTGCATATTTACAATAGTAGATTGCTTTTATTTTACACATGTACAATTCAAAGATATAATGTATTTATCAAATGTATATTGTATGTAAGCGATGGAAACTTTTTTGGCACAAATTCAGCACATTTTAGGATAAAACAATAGTTCAATTTCTAAATAAATTTTACATTAAAGTTTAATATTTTCTTGGTTTGTAAAAAGAAACGTTCCTGTCTAATCCATGCTCTGCACAAGGCAATCATGATACTTTTAATTAACCAGGGAATCTATCGTAAAATAATATTAAAATGACAAAATAACAGGTTAAAATCAATCATATAGATCGTACTAGACAAAATAAATCTAACAGGAATACAGGGAGATTCAATAAAAGTTCTTATTGTTAAAAATGGTGCTAATTTTGCCCCAACCAATCAGATGTTAGCTTTCAAATGTTAACTATGATCTGATTGGTTAGGAGCAAAATTAGCACCATTTTTAACAATAAGAACTTTTATTGAATCTCCCTGATAGTTGGGGAAAATTCAAAAAGCATGTATTCTACTCCAGAATAGCATTGCATAGTAAATGCAGTAGGACTAGTGATTCTTTGCTATAGCTTAGTGGTCTGGAGTAATAAACAATGTCACGACTCACTATTCAGTGTGTGTCAGTTATGGAATATAAGCACATACTGATTATACTGCCCCCAATAACAGCCACCATCTGTATTCCCACTTTGAAAATAACCGATTAAATTTTGTCAAATATTTTTACGTTATATCCTGTATCCCAATTCTGGTGGAATAAACAAAAATATTTCTTTCCAGAATCAGGACAAGTTGGAAAGTTTAGATATGTCCAGGAAACACCAGGGAAGATTGTCTGAGCCAGGGCATTGGGGAGGTACGCTATCAGGGTGATGCTCCCAAAGCCGATATTGGCAACCTGGTAAAAACAGCCCGGCAATGTTATATGCCGATAGGGGCTCTCGGAGCATTGCTATCTGCTGTTTTTCAATTTTGGCACTTTTAATGTAGCTATCAGCTGGCGATGAAAGTGCAGCAATAGAATGCCTTTTTTCGGGATAAATTATGGCTAGTGGCGGCTAACTTTTGGGTTAGCCATGCAGCCGCCGCAACAAAGGAGTTTTAGTCACGGTATTATATAGAGCTAACATCTTTCATAGCACTTTACAATTACATAGATTCAAACCAGGCCCTGCCCATATCACTTTATATGGTCAGTATGTTTTTATGATATTCAAACTTCTTGCTTATATAAAAAGTGCATTTCAGGCTGCATTCTCTTAATACTCACTCTCTTTTCAACCATAAAGACACAATTTCATTTTGAAAATATAAAAATGAGGAAGTCTGCATTAGGATATACAAAGCTTATTGAGCATAATTCATTCTAAATGCTTCTGGGGTTAAATTAACTATTAGATCTTTTATTATATTCCCATTTCTACACTGACTAAATACCAAGACCATATTTATAAAGGAGCGGTATTACAAATATGCAATGACATATCTTACCAACATTGTAATAATAATACTGTATTACATAATAATTAACAGTATTTACAATGCTGTGCGTGTATGTGATCTGCCGGAAGTGTGCATTCTCATTGGTTGGATCGCTGGCGAAATGAGAGGACATGACCTAGATTGTACAGAAACAGGACTTTGTAACATTGATAGCTTCATGTTGGATGTTCATGAGACAAGCAAAAAACACATTTTAATTGGCTTGCCTAGGTACAACTAACAAGGGGGTGGGAGAATTTAAACATTTGGTTGGTTCCCCTTTAAATACTGTGGCAGGAAATTACTACAGTCGTTGGTAAATACAGGGACATGATTAATATGAGGTTATATGTGCCCTTTCAAATGACCTCTCCACAGGCTAAGCTGGGATTTCTGTATGGTAGATCTATGTATGTGGGGGAGACCAAACATTAACTGCATCAATGTATGGCCCAGCACAGAAGAGCCAATTCCTCGGGTCAGGACTTAGCCGTGTACCTGCATCTTAAGGATAAAGGACATACCTTTGAAGATTGTAATGTTAACATATAAGGAACATGACTGGTTCAAGAGAGGTGTTAAGGAGGCCATTTATGTGAAAATAAATAAACCAAGCCTAAATAGAGGTGGGGGGGGGGGGGTTCGACACCAACTGTCTGCTATGTACAATGCTGTTTTGAAACCTTACCCTGGGTGTTCCTATAACACCTCTTAGCCACTATCCAATCACGCCCTTAACACCTGGCTGTGATATGCTAATTGGGATTTTCCAGGGTACATAATTGCCACAGATTCTTGTACAAGTCATTCTGAATTGAGAAAGCCAGTCGGATGACTAGCGAAACGTCTTCAAGAACTAAACTTCAAGTCCAGTTGATCTAATTGAATACAACAGATATACCATGACCTGGATGAATGAGAACCTTCACAAGCATAGATCTATTGCTATTATACTGCTAAAAAAGGACATTTAGGCCTAGGCCAAAACTAAATCTGATAGTGTTGGCCGGTTGGACTGGGACCCATTGCACTGCAATCCGATGATCAGAACACATGCAATCACAAATTTTTGGTGCAATTCGCATGCGCTCCAATCTCCGAAAATGACAGGGATCGCAGCGCAAGCGGGCACCAACACGCACGAAAAGCGAGCATGCATTGGTGCACAACGCGCGCTTAGTGTGGCCTCAGTCTAAAGCAAATTATGTTTCAGTTAACACAACAATGCCTCAACATACATAGGACTAAATGTTCTTGGTTCTATGTTACAAACCTTTCTTACACTTGTGGGTTTTTACAAAGGCAACAGAGTAAACCCAGTTCTATTCAAATAAAAAATAAAACCCAGCAGCTTCTAATATTCTTTTGAAAGATCAGTAAAAAGAAAGGTTTTCTGTGCAAAAGCAAAGCTGTAGAAAATATGCAGCAAATACTGCGTATGACAAACACACCAGGCAATAATACTGTAGCCAAGCTACTACCTGTACACAAGTCTTTTTATGCAAGAGTTCACATCCATAAAACTATCTGTACATCAAGTTTCATTTTCAGCCTAAGAGAATTAAAGCTTAAATATAAATAAGCCAGAAGGAATTCTATCATTCCTATCTCGCCAACAGCTGCACCTCTCATATGTGAAATCAGCAGTATTGCAGAGAAATGGTCTGTAACTATGCAGGCTATAGGCATTTCGTGGTTTCTGCAGCCCCTCTTCCTTGTGAGTTATAAGGTTTTCTGACTGCTTTGTCTTGGAGAACTTACATGAAAGTCAAACAATAGTTATTTTACATTTCTGGAAGGGCTAAAGAAGGGGGAGAGCTAGAGAATTCACTGAGCATGTGCAAATGTATAAAACACTCCAGGGCACAATCTGGTAGGAGGTCTGGAGAACTCAAAAGATAGATAAAAAGATAATTTCAAAATGCTGATTAGAGAGGAAGAAAAAACTTATTAATGAATTAATTAATGAACTTAGGGTTATTTATATATTTAGTCTCCAGTTTCAGGCAACACAATTAATAGCAGGAACTTCAAATCTCTCATTGGTACATGGTTTTGCTTTCAGGAAAGCCAGTGAAGAGAAGCAATATATAAATTCATTAGCCAGGGCCCCAATAATACAAGCCAATTTACTGCAAAAAGCTACCGGTATCTATTGCTTTCTGTTTCCTTATAGCAACCTAACCCTTTTTCTAGAAGACTTGCAAGAAGGAAAATACTTATTGTCTATTAAATACCTCAGTAAAGAGGATATGTGTTACTGCTAAAGATGCAACTGCTATTTTATAGGTCAATTGTTTTTTTACAAGGTTATCACAAACGGTATCGATACACAATCATTACGCAGTTGTAAAATAACAATGTACTTTGTGCCTTTACTATTGGACATATGTACTGCTGGTTTCTTTATATGGCATATATGACAATTGTTAACCCCACAAATAGTTGTGTAAAATAATTGCAGTGTAAAAAAACAATTACGTTGTTATTGTGACAATATTATTATTTTATATACATTTTTTTGAAATACTGTCCCAAGAGTTGTTTTAGTTCTTACATACTGCATGGTACAGGGCATATTTATGGAAAACTAGTAGGGATTTGATCCTGACAGCCAGTAACAGCCAGCAATTGCTAGTGTTCCTCTTACCTAAGTAAAACCATTGTTCTAACTGCTTTGGGGTATAGGAATTATTTTCCTGGTGCACTGTCTGTGACCCATACTTAGAACTGGCTGTAGTGGATGCACAATTCCTTCTGCCTTCTCATACACAACATCCAGGTTTAAAAACTTTTTTTCTATGTCATTTTCCCGACAAATTGATTATGTTAATATGTCACAAGTTAGCTTCCTCCTAGGATGCCAATTCAGAAGAAGTTGGACAATGAACATTGTACACATCTTTATGTACAAAATTTTATTGGATATCATGTCAAAATTTGTTTAGGCTGAAGCTGAAATATTTAGCAGCAGGAGGCCTGCTTGTGATATGTATGTCTGTCCGAAGGGGGACCCCTTCATCAAAAAAGACCACTAGACATTTAGAATTCCTTTTCAGGCTGCCCAGCCAGTAACCCCAAGTTGGCAGCCAGCACCTAGCTGGTCTCTCATTTGCCTAAGTGCAGTACATGTGACTTGATAGTTTATCTGCTGAACAAGCACTGAGCTCCTCTTTTTATAATGTATTTTTTTTATAAATTATACCATACCCCCAAAATCTGATTGATCAACAAACCAATAAGATTTACGATAAAGCTGGTACAGCTGCTGTAATGACAGGTCATGGCATTGAACTTGCCTAAGTTTGCAGGCTGGTCTGCCTAAAAAGGCTACCTCCAGTCCTTGTGGTCTTTTATCGGGTGATCTTGCTTATGTATGGCACTCCCACAGTCTGGTCCACCCAGTGCTGCCTTAAGGTGTATGTATACTGAAAAAATGACTTTGTGTCATCTTAATCTATTAGTAAATACATGTAAGTAGCACTTACTATGAGGTGTGTGTGTGTGTGTTGCTGCATGCCTTCAATACAATACTTGTTTTGCTTAAACTCTGACCACTGACCTGACTATTTTCCCACATACTATCTGTCAAAACTGCATACAACATGCATCTATCAACATGATATCTAACGAAATAGGGGGCAGATCAACAAAAAAAATGGTACAGTGATAGTTGGGATGAATTACAGTTTCCACTAATGGGCAATTTAAAAAAAACAAAATTTCCAGTGTACATACCCTTTAAATGCCAGCCTTCCCCGATGGTGACACAGCACCATAATAACAGAAACAACAGACAAAACCTTTGCAGCATCTTGCATGCAAGATATATAAGTGCACATAATTAATGGCTTCATACGGTATCTCTGTACTAAAGAAAGCTTGAATCTCATGGGCAAGGAAAAACACTTTGGAAGACTTACCAAAAATAAACCTATTTTCATTTTGAGTGCAATCTAGCCACAAGAAAAAGAAACAATTTGGCACAATAGAAATTCAGCTGTTTGCGACGCTTTAGTCTAAAAATATTAAAAGGGCGAATAGAACTGTACAGAACTGAAATAAAACTGAGAGGGAATCTATAAAAATGGGTATAATGCTGTGCTTGTGAAGAGCTAGCACAATAATATTTGACCCTGATGTGGATGTCCAGTCTATAAGCATGCTAACTTTTCAAAATCTTGCTGGTAAAACAGCTGAGTTCATCCATCATAGGCTTCATATTACACAGCAGTCATTTTCATTAAACCTCCTTGCGCAAGAACAAGACTCTGGCAATGGATAAGGAGAATGTCCCCTCGGTGTGATGGACACTCTGATGGCTTCCAGTTATAATCTTAGAGCTCTTCATTTTTTTTGTAGCACAGAATGTCAGTGCATGCAGCCCTTTAAAGCTCAGAACTGGGATGTTTCAGTAAAACATATGTTGTCTGATTTGTCAACAGCAAAACCTCCATTCACATATGATCTTTGAACGTCGCTGTCTTCCTCATTCTCTCGCACAGGTGAATCAGTTGCGAATGGGTTGGCAATATTTACTTGGGATGAGACATCCATTTTTTCAAGTTCTCTCCTGGAGAGTTTCTCTACTATTCCTGTTCCAAATGCATCTCCAAGAACATTAACCATTGTTCTAAATCGATCCCTAGGGAACAAAGGAGGTGGATTATTAAATGTGGCAAATATGTCAGCATCTCCATTGTAATAGAGAATAGTTATGTATTTCAAGAAAAACCAATTGCTACATAAATTAATGTTTAAATGAAGATATAAATTGGGTATATGCATAAAGCTGGCGCTAGCTGAAGGAAGATCACGCAAAGTACTACATAGGAAACATCCAGAATAAGTTACTTTCCTTGGCAATGGGTGATATGATGATGATCAATCAATCTCAGGGAATCTAACCTGTCAATGTTACCAAGTCTGTCAGATCCTACTGAGGCACAGGTTGAACCCACACCTACTTACATATGCTTGTGGGTGTTTACCTTTTTTGCCATCTTCAGTTGGCCAACATAAATTTCACATTTATGCATTATAGAAAAAAAATTAGAACAAAGAGTGTCCTCCTATTTGCTCTCGTAGAATTTAACAAGTGCAATTTGTCCTTTGCACTGTCCACAGTTAGACCCCTTTTGTGTATTTAATCATATTGGAAACTTTAATGCTTTATTTTATAGATTGTGCTCTCCTTGAATGGTGGCTCAGTAATGATGGTCCTGAATTCAAACCCTTTCTCAGCTACATCTACCAGGAGTTTGTATAACATACGCGAGCTTGATTAAGTTTCTTCCATGTACCCTGACTTCCCCCCAATCAAAAGTTCTAGTAGGCTGTGTGTTTGATAATGTATTTAGTCTGTAAGCTTTTCAGGGCATGTTCTGACGTGGATGGATAAACTAATGTAAAATGATGTGTAATATGTTCATGGCTATATAAGGAAATAAATAAAATACTAAATAAACATTTTGGCATTCACTCTCAGCAAAGGACAGGTTTAAGAATTTTGCTTGCTAAATGCACAAAAAAAGTATAAAGAATTAAAGGAGAATTATACACATGCAATAACTTACTGATTAACTTCCCCCCCTCCATCATTAACACATGTTTCCCAATGTTAGAGATTGGAGAATCGTCAGTGTCAATGACTAAAGGTGGCCATACATTAGAACAATTGTACTTACCCGACTGAGCAATCCCACAATATTAGACTGATCCTGCCAGAACCACTTTCTTTGCAACCGACATGCGATCGCAAATCCCAATGAAATCGCATGTTGGTCGAAAAGATGAACGGGAAAGGTGGTCAAATAACATGGGATCGCTCGGTCGGGTAAGTAAAAATGGCCAAATGTATGGCCACCTTTAGGGAAAAGCCAAAAAGAAGTGAGTATAAGTATGAGTGATTGGGGTAGCACAAGTATAATTCTCCTTTAACCCTACTCTTGTATTCTAGAATATATTTACTGTTTTTTTTTATTAAATGTCTAAGGAGAATATGGGTGTTTCCTGTGTAAAATGTGCAGGGTTTCACCCACTAAACTCATCTGCATGTTGCCATTTATACTGTATCGTTTTTGTGGATAGTCACAATCACAGCAACACAAAGGGTAAATTCTGGGTTGTGATTTTTCCTAATGTAAAAAGTAGCTTTTAAAAAATGTGCAGTTTCAGGTTTATTTCCATTTAGTGCACTTTAAACTGTTTCCATAGATTTCTGGATCTGATTTTATAATTTATACGTTGTAAACCATGTAGTAAAGGTGAATTAGCAAACAATAAAATACAGTACATAGTAATAAAATGTATGTTATCTTCAGGTCTAGTATTTCATAGGAAATAAGACTAATATACAGTACTAGTTAGATTTTATTTTTAATAAGCTCTAAATGAATATAAAAGTTTAGTGTACCTTATATAACATTAGCAATTAGGTTTGTAATGCACTATCCACCCAATGAAGCATGTTACTTTATGGCCCGAATTACATATTCTCTAATTGTATTATGGACTGCGATTAGGAACTGTTTTCAAACCAGAAAGCCCAGTGAGACAAGACAGCTAGGAAGATTTCCTGAGTATTCTTTAAAAGTGCATTACAGATAATCAATGGAAATACTTGTTTATCAGATTTTTATTTTTTACTTTGATGTTCTAGCTAGAATGGGCAATACAGTACAATGACTGATGGAGGTGGCTAGTTATTCCATAATCAGGTATAGAAAGAATCCCCTCAGGATCCCCTGGGATCTGGATTCATCCCAAAGTATTGCTAGCTCTAGGCTAGAAAGCGAAACCCTCTGCATTTATATGTTTACTTATGCAATTGTATTTCTGATCAGATCGCAATCCCATCGCGCTTAAAAGCACAGTAGTGTGGCATAGCCCTCCAATCCAAGAGAATTGGCATTAACACTTTCAGTGCCGGCACTTCCAGTGTACTTCCATTAACCCTTCAATGCCAGAAGACTTCCCCTGAGTATTGCCATTGCCACTTTCAGTGCCAGCAGTTTATTACCATTAACCCTTAAGTGCCAGCACTTTTCAATCAATACTTTCAGTGCCGGCATTAACCCTTCAGTGCCAGCAGAGTATTACCTTTAACCCTTTCAGCTGCCAGCATTGACATGATATACAGTATGTACTTGCTTTCTATGTCTCCTCCATTGATTTGTTCATCCCTCACCTATTCAAAGTTCTAATTGGAGAGTTGGATGGAAGGAAGAAAGAAAGAGACAGGGATAGTGATCTCATGGCTGCTAGTCACACGGGCCACTGTTATAAAGTCTGCAGCAGCTTTTATATGGGGTGCCGTTTGTTCCCAGATCATTTAGTCAACAAAAAACAATAATTTGGTGACAAAACTATATTTAGTCGAACAAAGTAAATTCTGTGGCAACAAAACATATTAAGTCCTTAATTAAAACAATGTTTTAGTGACAAAACTATATGTAGTTGACCAAAAGAAATTCGGTCTTTACAAAACATATTTAGTCATCAAAAAACTATGTTTAGTCGATCAAAATATACATTTAGTCAAAAAAAAACAACTGTAACACCAAAGAATATATTTCAATGACTAAAATCTATTTTGGTGAACAAAATGAACCGTGGGTAGAAACATAATATTTTTTGTATACAAAAAGTGATAAAGAGTAACATTTTGTAGACCAAATAAATATTGTAGCGCTGGTGTATGTTTTTAGTACACAAAATAAACTAAGGAAAAACAAGCATACTTTTTGTTTTTGAAATGCAATTTTGTGCACCAAGTATTATGTTTGGTTGTGGTAAATGGCAAGTTTTCAACTTTAATCTTTGTTTAAAAATTATAAAGTGGTAAATTGTTTGCTTTCCCTTTAATCCCTTCAGAAAAATGTGTACACTTAATGACTTGCCCTTATTATATTTCCCTTTAAACTCTTTAATAAGAAATATCTGGTATATGATACACTTCCCCTTTAAAAATGGTAATTGTCATACATTACCTAAATAAATTCTGGTAAATGGAAAATGTTTTCTTTAATCTCTGCTGTAAGAAAATACCACTAAATGGCATAGTCCTTATTTTCTTTTTATGGGCAAGGCCCCACTAGGCGATTCATGTGCGCTACCCGTTTGTGCGCTATGATTGCTTTGATGTTACCCTATTGCAGCGCATGCGATGCGCACCAACAATGGGTCAGCAACGCAGGGGAGCGGAGATAGTAGGGCCATCCCCATCTTCTTCTATTGGTATGCGCTGAGCGCTGTGTTGGTGGTGTGGTGTAGACGGGAAGGGAGTGTGGCATAAGAAGTTATCTGGGGGTGGAGCGGAGGCGGAGTTAGGGCATGGAGATGGAGCATTCAAATTCTTGAAAATAAGGCAGCACAGCCTATATAAAATAGGCAGCATTGAGTTTTGCATTACCTTTTAGCACAGAACCTACTGCCTTTAAGGCAGAGGCACCGAGCGGTGCTTTTTACATGACCAGGATCCCACTATTCAGTATATCTCGCAAAGGGATTAACAACATTGTGGGATCTTGCAAAGGTAAGTAATGCTGCTTCTGGTTCTGCATTGGCCTCTATGTTTATAAAACACAACAATCTTATAATGTTCACCAAATAATTTCTGTAGAACAAGTCTGGCAATTCTGTTCACCAAATACTTCCTGTAAAACAAATGTATTCACCAAATCATTTCTGTAAAACAAGTCTATCAATTCTGTTCACCAAATTATTTATGTAAAACAAATTTGTTCACCCAATAATTTTTGTACAAGTCTATCAAATAGAGCAATTATGTTCACCAAATTATTTCTGTGGACCAAATTTGTAAATGTGTTTTTTATACATTTGGTCCATTTTTTACATTCGGTCAAAAGTTCAGTGAATTAGTGAAATGATACATTTATTAGTAACCTTCAAATGAACCTTTAGATTTGCCACATTAGGTTCCCCACCTGCCTGGTTAAAAAAAGTAAAAGGACAGACAGAAGGGAAAAAAGATACAAAGTTAGGCAGGTGGGGAAACTAATGTGCAAATCTAAAGGTTCATTTAAAGGTTACTAATAAATGTATCATAATTAGTAACATAATTGCTCTACAGAAATTACAGTATTTGGTGAACTGAATTGATAGACTAGTTTTATAGTTTTACAAACATTATTGGGTAAACAATTTGTTTTACATAAATAATTTGGTGAACAGAAAAGGCAGGCTTGTTCCACAGAAAATATTTGGTGGACAAAATTCTTCCACAGAAATTGTTTGGTGAACAGAATTGATAGACTTGTTTTACAGAAATTGTTTGGTGAACAAATTTGTTTTACAGAAATTATTTGGTGAACAGAAATGACAGACTTGTTCTACAGAAATTATTTGGTGAACATTATAAGATTGTTGTGTTTTATAAACAAAGGGGCCGATGCAGAACCAGAAGCAGCATTACTTACATTTGCAAGATCCTACAATGTTGTAAATCCCTTTGTGAGATTTACTGTATCACAGGATCCCGGTCAGGTAAGAAGCACCGCTCTGTGCCTCTGACATGCGCCTCTGACATGCGCCGCAAACGCAATCGCACATGGTATCACATGCAATTTTGTGTGCGATTTTGTTGCGTTTGCACATGCATTTTTTCATTAGAAATAGATAAACGCATACGCTTGCGCAAAAAAATGCGTTGCTGCGATTGCAATGAATGGAAAAATGCATGCGCAAACGCATCAAAAACGTGCTAGTGTGGCCTATGCCTTAAAGGCGTTAAGTTCTGTGCTACAAGGTAGTGCAAAACTCAATGCTGCCTATATTACATAGGCTGTGTTGCCTTATATTCAAGGATTTTTGAAAATAACGCAGTCAACACAAAATTAGTGTAAAACCAATGCAAACCCAATAATACATCAGGTAGCATGGGTTTTACGCTAATTTTGGTGCCTTGGCCGCAGGTTGGTGTCACTGCTTTAGATAGATAGATGAGGCTGTAGTTGGTTTCTTATTTAGCTGGTTTCTTCAAGGGAATATTTAACTCAGAACAGCTCTAAAGTCAGGTATCCAACCCCTCCCTCAGCGCACACCAATAGAAGAGGATGGGGATGGCCCCACTATCTCCGCTGCCCTGCGTTGCTGACCCTTTATGCAGAGCATGCCGTCACCATTTTTGGTGTGCATCGCATGCATGCCGTCACCATTTTTGGTGTGCATCGCATGCGCTGTGATAGGTAGTGATAGGGTAGTGCACATGAATTGCGCGACGATTTTGCTGCATAGCGCGATTCTTGAGTGATTAGTGTGGCCTTGCCCATAAAAAGAAAATAAGGACTGTACCATTTAGTAGTATTTTCTTTCAGCAGAGATTTAAGGAAACATTTTCCATTTACCAGAATTTATTTAGGTAATGTATGACAATTACCATTTTTAAAGGGGAAGTGTATCATATAACAGCTATATCTTTTTAAAGAGTTTAAAGGGAAATATATTAAGGGCAAGAGAGTCATTAAGTGTACACATTTTTCTGAAGTGATTAAAGGGAAAGCAAACAATTCACCAGTGTATAATTTTTTTAAGGGAAAGCTTGCCATTTACCATTACCAAACATAGCTCTTGATGCACAAAATTGCATTTCAAAGACAAAAAGTATGCTTGTTTTTCCTTAGTTCATTTTGTGTACAAAATCCATACACTTATGCTACAAGATGTATTTGGTCTACAAAATTTTATTTTTGCCAGCATGTTTCTTTTCACCACTTTTTGTATACAAAAAAAATTCTGTTTCAATCCACTGTACATTTTGTTCACAAAAAGGATTTTGGTCATCAAAATATACATTTTGGTGCTACAGTTATTTTTTGTTGTCTAAATGTATGTTTTGCTACCACCGAATTTCTTTGGCCAACTAAATATAGTTTTCTAAACAAAACATTGTTTTTTGTTGACTAAATGTGTTTTGTTACCACAGAACTTCTTTTTGTCGACTAAACATAGTTTTGTCCCCAAAATATTAGTTTTTGTTACCACTGAATTTCTTTTGGTCACCGAAGTGTGTTTTTTGTTACAAAATGATTTAGGAACAAACGGCAACCCATACTTTTACCTGGCATTTTAGAACTGCTCTCCTCAGTACTATTAGCTGAGCTCATCCTCCCCCCTCCTTCCTTCATTTGTAACATTGTTTCCAAGTAGAGGGAGCTGAGTTCAGGCTCTCTACTCACTACAATGTTGCAAATTACAGCAGAACAAGGAGAGCAGTTCTAAAATGTGTATGGCCAGCTTTAAGTCCCCCTATCCCTGCCCCTAACACTTTTTCTGGGAGGAGGCTATATCTGTCACAGGAAAAAAAAGATGAGGGCCCTCTTGGCTAGTTGGTAGTTACACACCATATAAATCTAGCAAATTGATGCACAGTATAATTGTTGATTAAAAATTAGACATTAATATTTGATAGTTAATCAAATACTCACTCTCACATTTGTAGGATTATAATAAATTAATACTCACAGAAGCCAGTCAACAGCAATGATCAGTGTAACATCCTCAGCTGGAAGCCCCACAGCACTAAGAACAATTACCATGGTAACCAGACCAGCCTGTGGTACTCCAGCCGCTCCAACACTTGCTGCTGTTGCAGTGACACTGCAGAAAATAAACAGACAAATAGCATAGAACCAAAAAAATGTAATAAAATAATTTATATTTGGATTGTTCGGGATTATTATCTTTATTTTGCTTACACAAATTACATTGTTGTCAAGGTAGTAGTCTCAGACATACACCATGGCCTTAGAGATAAACAAGCTAATAAAACAAGCTGTATCTAATCTTTAATGTGGCCGTTAGTTGACTTATGAAATTAACCTGCAGGTACTAGGGGTCAGCTCCTATAACCCACCTCTTTGTTTTGGTAGAAGTTAAAGGGGCATATTTATATAGGTTTGTGACATTTTTGTAACTGCTCAAGCAAATTTATAAAATGGCGAAAAGTATTTTATTGCGTTAAGTTCAGCCATTCCAATTTGCCAAGTCTGAGGTGGAAAAAATAAAACCCAGCTATTTACCAGCTTTTCGGTAATACGATCGGAGATTTCGCTTTTTTAAGATCACTTTTTTTTAAGGTTCCGATTTTCTTTATTTACCAATAAAGTCAAATGGGGGTCTAAGGGACATATTTATACAGGGGCATTATTTTAGCTTTTTTTGCCACCAGACTTCACCACAATTTTTTAAACTTTTAAACTTTTTGTATGAAGTTATTAAAAAGGCGAATTTTCATCAAAGGCAAAAATTATGTAACAAAAAGTAGCACTAATAATGCTGAAAACGTGGCAAAAAGTTAAGTTCAGCGCAAATGATGGTAAATAGGTAACACTCTCTGGGTTTTCAAAGTAAGGATGTTTGGCGAAAATTCTGGTAAAACTGCGAAAAATGCAACAAAAGGCAGAAAAGGTAACAAAGGCCAGAAGAAGAAATTTTACCTATTTACAAATAGCTTTAAATAAAAAATGACAAAAATGCTCTGAAATTTCACCCTCTCATTGGTCTGGTGTTAGAGAGCAATTTCTCTTTTCACTGTGATACCACACTTAAGACATAAGGCAAAGAATACTGTCACACATCGCCACAGCGATACTTTTTTGCGCAAGCAAAAACAAGAATTTTGTTGTTTATAAATATGCCCCTAAGTGCACACAGTACACTTCACATGCTCTCTACTACACAGCAGCTCAAAACAAATAAGTGCCCTAGAAGCGGTCAGCCAATCATCTTACAGCACAGAGACACATTATCTTACGGCAGATTCTGCCTCTAAGGCACAAAATAGAGATTTAACATTGTGCAATTGTTTTTGAAAACAATCTCTGTTCCCCCACACATTCCTTTGCTTTTCATACAAAAAACAAAATTAATCTTTGCAATTTATTCCCTATCAAGCATTGAGGAAGAAAGAAAACAAAAAAACGTGTGGGGATTTAAGCCTGTAACCTCATGGGCACTGTGTTCCTAAAAATAGTGGACTTTACTGACCACCAAGCCACCAGAGATGAAACAAAGATCAGGTACATTTAGAAGCTTAATGGATAACTGTATTGCCTCAATGCATTTTTTAAAAATTGCTTTAAAAAGAGTAAAGATATGCAGCCCTCCCCATACATTTGTTTCCCGATTTCGAGCCTCTCTCTGCAGGCTAACAAGCAGCTTTCAAACTTTAATCAGGGACATATATACTTATTTGTTATAATGAGGGTTTATATGGTGGATAATGTACCCACTACTGTAAATTATAAGGATATTAGAAGTCACCGAGGAGTTCCGTGACCATATAAAAGCACGAGGCCGCAGGCCGAGTGCCTTTTATACCGGGCACGGAACTCCGAGGTGACTTTTGATATCCGTATAATAGGGGGTACAATATCCATTATAACCTACCCCTTCATCCTAATTCAAAGACTGGCCTGTGAGCCTATGGCTCACTGGCAATGTAGTGGGAGAACCCCTTCCCTCCCCACCTCCATGTGCACTAACTATGACAGGGCACTCTCTCTATCGAAAAGCCACCCCCCAGCCCCCATCACCCTCCACTAGCCTATCACGGCATCCTCCCCTTGCTCAGATATTTTGTCAGGATGTGTGCCGAAACATCACAAATAAACACACTGTTATGGTGTAAGACTGGTGTGCCCAGCTTCTTTATTTTTTCATTTACTACCTGCATTTGGCAACTGCTCTGGAGGCACCCAGCAACTTTGGATATGCAACACTGATCTTTTTTATTTTTATTATCTGCCCTTGCTCAGGACTCCAAAAAAACCCAGCCTCACCCCTTAAATCCTGCCCACGGCTAACACTTACATTTTTAGATGAAGAGGAAGCCGCCACCACCTTTGCTATATGAACCGGAGTTGAGCTGCACCAGTAACTAAGTATACAACCGATATCTGCATTCAGCCTGGTTTCACTCTTTTCGCGCATTAATCTAGTGTGTGATGCGGTCGTGGTCATAGTGGCTGGAGATTAATGTGCGAGAAGAGTGAAACCAGATACAACCAGCTATCGGTTGTATACTTACAGTTACTGGTGCAGCTCAACTCTGGTTCATATATCAAAGGTGATGGCGGCTTCCTCTTCATCTAAAAATGTGTTAGCCGTGGGCAGTCGTGAGTTTGCCGTGGGCAGGAGTTAAGGGGTGAGGCTGGGGGGGGGGGGGTGGTGGTGTTGTACTGCACTTCCTGGTTATAATCGGCACACTACTACATAGTAGTGCGACGATTATAAGGATATTATCGGCTACTTGGGTCCCATAGGGATCCATTAAGGGGGTAGGTTATAACAGGATTACCATCCACTGCCCCCTAGCTGCCGAGAAACTACAAACTGTGCCCCCCCCAAAAGCCAAAAATCCTAAGGCTGCATTTGAGTGAATTAGGTAAGAATGATGAAGCTGAACTGAAAGGAATTATCTTACGTCCAAACATAAAGGGTATGGAGAAACCAAACTAAGGCACAAACTGTGCTGTGAAAAACTCGTGTTTATTCACACAGATATCCACACGACATGTTTCGAGCGACATGCGCCCTTTATCAAGTGCAACTCAAAAATGAACATGTCGCTCGAAACATGTCGTGTGGATATTTGTGTGAATAAACACGAGTTTTTCACAGCACAGTTTGTGCCTTAGTTTGGTTTCTCCATACCCTTTATGTTTGGACTATAGATATGTAAGGGGAGGATTGGAATATCCCCAGGATGGTGGATGAAACCCATACGTATACCAGCAGCCCGCCTCACCTACTATGTTATAAGGAATTATCTTACCTTATGGTGACAATCTGTCCAACATCAAGATTCATGTCATTGAGCTGTGCAATAAATACAGCTGCCACAGCCTCATACAGGGCTGTCCCGTCCATATTAATTGTGGCCCCCACAGGTAAAACAAATCTGGTTATTCTTTTGTCCACACGATTTTTCTCTTCAGCACAGCGAAATGTCACAGGTAAAGTAGCTGAACTGAATCAATAGGAAAAACATTAACAAATCAAAAAAATCTGTTGGGAGGATCAACGTAAACCCAAGAAAATAAAGTATTATAAATACTAAAGGACAACAATAGATTCCTGAAAGACCCTCCTCTCTTCACACTTTTCTTCCTATTTGTCAGCTCGAGGCACGGAAGGAAGAAGGGGAGAAAAGCGAGTCAAAGATCGAAAAATGGTATGTTCAGTAGTTAGAAGCTGAACTCAGGGGAGAGGACCTAGCGGTTTAGGTAGTTTTAAAGGGCCAAAGATGCAGATCAGGGCTAGTTGTCCTTTAAACATTGAAAATAAACTACAAATTTAAAAAACGTTAGTGGGTGATGCAAAAAGAGGTGCAAGCATTTACCTGTGCTATTAATTTGTAGCAACCAATCAGAAGTTAGCTTCTTACAAAATTACTACAGTTAGAAAACATCTGATTGGTTGCTACAAATTTACACAAGCAGACATCCCACCCTGCCAAAACTCATTTCAGGGAGGGTACCCACACATTTCAGGGAGGATACCCACCCCCTAAAGCCCCACCCCATTTGATTAATGCATAGTCCATGCTTGCAGACACACACATGTATACAGTCAGACACTTTTGCACACAAACACATGCATCTCAACAGACACACACTCATGAAAACAGTCAGACACACATGCATAAAACAAGTCATGTCACTATTAAAGGGCATGTCCACCCCCAAAACTATAATCCCCCCAACTACTGGCCCCACCATGTAGTGTAGTTTAATCCTTACCTCACATCCCAACTCCATCTGGTTCTCCTGTAGTCCCCCCCCAAAGTTCCAAAAACTGCCCACCAGGAGGCTAGCAGGTCCATATAGGACACTGCCTGCTACCTGGCCTCCCGGAGATTCCTGCCATGCGTGCTGCAGCCCTTCTCCCCCCTCCCACCCCCTCCCTCTCCCTCCCTCTCCCTCCCGTTCTACTATCCCTCCCCCTAGCACAAATCCCCCTTAATATCATGCTCCCCCATGTCTCCCAGCCCCAACCGCATGTTTTTTTTTTTTAAAAAGCTCCCCAAACTCTTACTTACCTCTCCGCTTTCCTCCGCTGCACTGAATGACCGGCAGCCGCGTCCGTGATTGGCTGCCGCTCAGCCAATCACAGACGCGAATGCCGGTCCTGCCCCTCTGCTTGCATTCTCGCAAGCAGAGGGCCGGCAGTGCGGCGGAGGATCGAGGGGAGGTAAGTAAGAGTTTGGGGGGCTTTTTAAAAAAACAAAACATGCGGTTGGGGCTGGGGGACATGGGGGAGCATGATATTAAATTTTTATTTTAGGGGTGGACATAGCCTTTAAGTGTTTTTGTCACTTGTTAACCGCTAAAAGACTCTGACATCATTGTGCTCCCTCACTCTAATTCAAAACAACACATTTCAGGGAGATTGTATATTATTTTAGGGAGTCAGGTATCTGCCATTAAAATCAGGGAGACTCCCTGAACTTCAGGGAGAGGTGGGATGCCTGCACAAGCAAACATTTGTACCATTTAAGGCATCAGCACCTTGAATTGATTGGCCTGCACTGTTTCCAAAAATGTTTGTAGGGTACAGCAAACACAGTGAAAAACCACACTAAACTGATAATAACGCAAATGGGAGGTAGGAATAAATGCTCCTAACCCCCTATACCATTATAGATTTGGGGCAAAAAGTTGTTTATAGGCAACTTTGCACCTCTTAATGCATCAGACCCTAAAGTGATACAAGACACATACAATAATGGTGTAATGGAGCATACATACATACTTAAGGTTCGTACACACGTGCAATCGCAGGTGCCGACCCGTGATGCACAATGTGTATGAACGGCTGTTTCAGCCAATAATCATGGCGTGTATGGGCACTATATTGGCCAAAATGGACGCTCGTTTGGAGATCCACCTGGCCAGTCAGGCAAAGATCCCTGCTCCTGCTGATAAAGTGCCTATACACGGCACAATTATCGTCTGAAACGTCCATTCGTACACATCGTGCATCGCGGGTCGGCACCCGCGATCAAACTTGTGTACAAACCTTTTATTAATGCTATTTTTACACTGGAAGGCCAAAGTGATTGGAGATTAAGTTTACCTTGTTCATAGTTAGCCCTTTTTTTTCTTCGAACTGTTTAATCACACTCAGCAGCAAAAGTTGGGAGTTATAATATGGACTTTGTAACAGTATGTATGTACGTAACAAATAAAGGATATTGTTATATTTTATAAATGCTAATAGAGCCATTTGTCCACCCTTAAAGCAAAAAATTAGTTACTTGCCCCCAATAACAACCAATATATTCAGCATGTTAAAGTATTTTATATATATCTCCAAATATAATGTTTGGATCAGCACTTCCAAATCAGCATATAAACAGTGATACGGTGCATGTACCTTAAAGGGAAAGTCTGCACTCCCTTGTTTAGTATACTGTCCAATACAGATAGGCACAGCACTCTTTTAAAAGGTTTTTTTCGATACAGCAACCTCTGCCACAAAGGGAGATAATGCAATATTTAATAATAATCTTATTAGAAATGCATGTAAAAAATGCTAAAATAGCAGTTAGGGACAAGTAAATGAGAAGTGACAATTTTTTTGGTTTTGGGTGGACATGCCCCTTAAATATTAGTCATGGTCACACTCTATGGATTAATCATAGGGCTTCACAAAAAAGTAGAAAAAGAAATTAACAGTAATACAAACAATTACCTTGAAGATATCATTAGAGCAGTAAGGAGAGCCTGGGCCATGCCCATTGCAAAGCGGAATGGGTTCTTTCTTACTACTATAAAGTAAATTAGCGGTAGTATGATAACAGAATGAATTGCAAGCCTGAAAAAAAAAAACACAAACTGTTATTAAATTCCGCCGTCCAGAGAAATAACCGTAATATTAATAAAACTCCAATATCATAGTTCACCCCCACACATAAATGTAATTTTTTTTTGTTTGATTGTTTCATTTAAATTGATTCAAATTCAATTATATTTTTGCAATTAATCATCCATATTAAATAAATATTAAACAAACTTTGCATGAAAAAATTCTTGTAGGAGGTACAAATATCTAATGGGTTTTTGATACACAGCACAGTACAGCCCACAGAAGGGACTGTGAAAGAGTTTTAAAAATATTAACATTTTTTTTTTTAATGCCCCCCACACAGGGAAGAGGGATTGTCACATGGTTTCATACTAGGAAGTGCAGGGGATCGGGTGATGCTGCTATCATACCACACTTAAAAATGTTAATATCTTTAAAACTATGTAAAACAAAGTTTAATAAAGTAAATTGCAAAAATACTCAGAAAAGCAATTCTTGTCAATTTACCTAAAGTCATTTTTGGACCATTATTAATCATAATGGTAATAACTTTATGGAGCACAGCACAAGTGTCCAATAGGGGTTTCCTCTACTGCTCTCCATCATGGACTTTTGCTGCAAGCATAACATATTGGATACATTTGTTATTTTGTCTATTAAAATCAAGAGCAACATACCATATGTACTCGAATATAAGCCAATGTTTTTATTTTTTTAAATAGACGCCCTTAAAAGCTAACCCTTGGCTTATATTCGGGTCACAGAGTACACAATAAAAGGAGGACATTGGTGACCAGGAGCATTACTGGTACTCAAATACATTATTTGCGGCCATTATTTTGCTTTAAATGCAGCCACAAATGTAGGAGCAGTCAGGGGAATGTAGGAGATCGGAGCAGTCAGAAGCCGGTAGTTGCAGGCATGTTTGCGCAGGTACATAAGCGTGTGCACGTTGGCTCGGATACAGTGAACTTCTTCTCAATAACCGGATATACCATGGAGGAGCATGCAAGAAGCTCTGATTCTCCTGTCAGAGATGAGCAGGAGCATTTTCTTTTTTGAATGTTGGACTAATACAGTAAATGTTGCTTGTAACTGTTGCTTGAACCTTGCCACTCCAGATGTTTAGAAACTAGCAACCAAAGCCTACTGGGAGTTGTAGTTTCCAAACATCTAAGGTGCCAAGCAATTGGGGATTACTGGATTTGGGTCTATGCAGGGTATAGAGTGGTGGGCAGAAGCATTTTATTTTTGTTCTTGGCTTGTTTTTTTGCTTGTTGGTTGCTTGTTCATTTTCTAATCACTTTAACTAATTACAGCTTTGCAGTAGTGGTGATAATTTCTACCCTTCGTTTATATTCAAGTCATTCAGTTTTACTTGGTAAAAAAATATTTTCACGTAAAAAATAGGTACCTGGGCTTATACTCAGGTCGACTTATAAGGGGAAGGAGAAATTCTTTAGAAAAGGTTAAATAAGTCCAAAGGGTCTGTGCTATAGGGCAGCTCCACCAATATGCTAAAAAAAAACCTCTCTCTGTACAACATCAAAAACATAAGGGGCTAACTGTGGGATATAGCTTAATGGTGGGACTCTATACTCTATGCTCTAACAGTATATCAAAGCCACATTCTAACTCCCTTTGGCCAAATTTTCAACTCACTGTTTATTTCTTCCATAAAACCTGCCTCCCAAGCCATTTCAAATTTACTTTCCTTATGGATGGTCAAATAGTGACTCTTGGGGGCACATGGAATCGAGGTTTTAGAAGATTGAAATCTGCACATATATCACCTCCATAGAAATCAGCAAATCAAAACGATCCCAGGATGCCTCCACCAGCCATAACCTTTATCAAGGGAGACTAGTTGGAAAAATGGGTGAAGCATTCCAGTTGACATCAAAGAGATGCATAGCGTGAGGCCATATTTAAAACTGTCCCACAGTGTAAGAATATTTAATGTTGGCTGGTTATAGGTGAAAGCATTCTAAGATGTGTTTGGATCCATCCAAAAATGTAAACACTACTAAAAATAAATCAACCACTCATAGTTAATCATTTGCTTGCAGCTTTAAATTTCAATGGCTGAATTCAATGAAAAATATTGTTAAGACTGATAAGACGTTTCCATATCTTACTCTCTACTTATATTTATAACATTATGTTTCATTAAACTTAGCCAGGGTGACTTAAACCAGCAAAAAGGCAAAACTTGGAAGGTGTTAATCTTGGAAGATGGGAATACTAGCTCCTACCTAGGACCTATAAGGGGTCCTAGAAACAGGAAGTTAGTATTTTGGAAGTATTTATTTATACACAGACAAAATGCTGAATGGGCAGGTTTTTTCTTAAAAGTATATGTATTTCCACTGAACTTCCCCTTTAAAGAAGAGAGACACTCTTTTTATTCTATTTACTGCCACTACTACAACAGAAACAATCAACACTTTTTAAAACAGCTTTCAGGAGACCAAATTAGAGGTTCAGTGTCAAGTCCTTCACCATAAGTGCTTCTCTGTAACCAGCCTATATTTTACCACCATGATCACTAAGGGAGGAAATGTTTAATTGGGGAGTCTGTAGCGATGGTTAGTGGGTCAGTTCTTAAAGAGTTCTATAATACCAGCTATAAAAATTGTTTTATTACAGCTGATAATTTGGAAAGTTTTCATATCTTAATTGTACTACTGTGCTCCTTTTTCTCTGGGTGCTGAAGTTATTGCAGGGCTTGCTGTAGTGAAATAGTTAACTTACTTCCCAGAGGTCTGTTTTGTGCAAGAATGACAATCCATTTATGAGCCCAATGTCAGAAAACATGTTTTCACTTCTACCTCTGCTTTAAAGGACCATATATCAATGTAAATGTACTCTCAAACTACAGTTGTAAATCTGTCTGTTTGCTTTAGACATTTGGAATTTATAATAGAAAAACTATTTTTAGCAGTTAAAGCAGCTAAATAATTTACAGAGTAGTGCCATAACTGTTTGCAGGGTCAAGGAAAAATCTCTTTAAAAAATGTGCATTGATTTATTTTAATTTTTATTACGGTATAACCTTTATGTTTGCAGATTATAATTGCATTCGTTGAACAGCAATGGGGCTCATTCTGCTCCTTTCTATATTTATAGCGTAATAAAGAGCAAAAGAGTCAGAAGAAATGTGTGGGGATATGATCACTTTATACAAATATATTAATGGGCCATTTTATAAACTGTCTGGTGCATTGTTCACTAATAGGTCATATCAGAGGACTCGCGGACATCCTTTAAAGGGTAACTCCAGCCTCAGAAAAAGTTACTCCCACAATGAGTTATTAGTACTTACTTACAGTACAAGTCCCTCGCTGGCCTTCTCTCCTCTTACGGGTAATGACTGAGGAGGGACTTCCGTTGAAGGGACCCTTGTTCTTTAAGTACTAATAACTCATTGTGGGAGTGTCGGATGCAGGTAAGAGTAAAATGCATATGGGGTTTTGGGTTTTTTTGGGGGGGTAATCTTTTGGTATATGCAAAAGGCTGGAGTTACCCTTTAAGATTAGAAGAAAAGATGTCATCTTTAGGTTAGAAAAGGTTTCCTTACAGTGATAACGGTAAAACTGTGGACCTGTCTGTTGTAAAAGCAAGTTCATTGAATATCTTTTAAGGTGGGCTGGATAAGTTTCTCAAATGTACAAAATATTTAGAATTACTGGTATTAATACATTTAGCTCTGGTTGATCCAGGGATACTTTTCGATTGCCATTTCTCAAGAAGAATTCTCTCCTCCCACACACACAATTTCAGGTGGGGTTTTTTCACCTTCCTCTGGATAAACTGTTAGGTAGGGCTCATGAGTAGGCTATATAGTTTGGCCTAGATGGACCTCCATTACTATGTTACTATGTATGTAAAGAAAGAAAGAAAAAAAGGAAGATTTCAGTGATCGCCAAATCATCTTCATTATATTAATGACACTCCAGATGGTACAGTAATTACTCTCCCCTTTGTAATTCTACAGCAATGCACTGTAAAGGTAGATGATTTTCTGATTTTCAAATTTCAAGCTGAAATTATCTGAATTTCGACGGTGCAAGATGGTGCATCTTAAACAGTTTTCTAGCCAATGGAAATTTGATTGGGAAAAATCAAAAAATTCAATCTGTAAAATTCGGTGTATGCTTTAGCCCGAAACTTCTCATTGAATCTACTGTTAAAACAAAAGGTCACCTACCCACTGAGTACAGTTGCCATATAGAGACCCAGCTTCCGGAAGATTTCCCAGTCATTAACTTCAATAATCTTTCCAGCAATTAAGAATAAAATCCCAATTGGCATGTACCTATAATGTATAAAACATGAAGTCTGTTAGACAACACTGGTCTGTGTGATCCAGTTGTTATATCATGCTGGAAATGTACGTTTATTTACAGTATTTTCGCAAAAGAAAGTGTGATAGAAACAGCTACAAGCGTGTATACTTATTACAGTCTTTAAATTCCTTTGGCTGCTGCCTATATTGCAGGGCTACAGTCTGTGTTCATTTTAAATTCTTTACAATAGGTACATTTTTAGAGTTAACTTGTGACAAAAATAAATATTTGGTTGGCTAAAATAATTTGATCAATGCAGGCTTGTGTGCCCTGGCATACCATTTATGCTATAGCACAAGCAAAAAGGTAATAGAAGTGCACACTATTTCCCCAGAATACTCAGAATATTATTTAAATCACACACGGGAATCACTATGTCCCCTACATCAGAGGTAACTCACACAAACCCTCTTCACATTATTTAAGCCAAGTCAAAAAGCTTAGAGTCCAGAGGTAGAGGAGTAACAGAGGCTGCACCTACAACTACAGTGGCAAGTTGCCATAGGAGTGCCTAGGTCCAAACCAATTTGTATGGGAATGCCATTTATGCTACCCTGATACAAAGTACAGTGCTTTATTCACTGTTTGGATTTCTAGGCAATCGCTCATGCCAAAATGTTGCTAGCAATGCTTATTTTTTGACCAGCAGACTATTGATCAGTTTAATCTGTAGGTGTGCACTGGGCCTTAGTTAATAACTCAAGAATGTTTTCAAAAATGTTTCTATACTAGGGCACACAAAGCCCTTCTAATTGTTCTTTACTTACCACATAATGATCTGAACTATTTGCATTGTAGCATCATTTAGGGCATCAAAAAAGTCCACCAAAACTTGTCCTTTCTCTCCCATTTTTCCTATGACAATTCCAAAGACAAGGCAAAACACGATGAGGCCCAGTACATTCACTCCGTCAGTGTAAAGGCCAACTATTTTATATTCTTTTGTTTTATTCTGGGGGGAAAAAATTGTGCTGTCAACATTATTTCTTCACATTTTTCATTCCTAGGACTTTTAAAATCTTTAACTTCAAGCTATAACTCCCTGGTCCGTTAACAAGCTTTATTACACTAGCTTTTGGACAGGCAGAAGGGGGCATGCACAATAATAAAGTTCTGCTCACTTCTTCACACCAGTAGACTATGGACCTGCAAAGAATGATTTTTCCTATACAGACGATCACATTGTTTGACTCATTGCAGTTGATTTTATGGAACGTAAAAGTGAAGTTTTACACACATCTATACATTGTGATGCCTGTTCTCTGTACAGTTTTGCTTCAAAATAGAACTCTTTAGTAATTTGGGTTACTAATTAGCTATTATCTCACCCCTTAACTAATGCCTGTGCAGTATCCACTTCCAAATGAAACCATTGGCATATTAATATTCTACCTCTTGATCCATTGATAATAATTCTATTGTGTAGTTTCCTTCCACAGTGCTGTTCTTATCAGGCTGTTTTGATGGCTTTAGCTCTTCTCGTTTGGTCTTGAACTGAAATACAGTAGGGCATTCAATGACTTTCAGCAGGTACTGGTATGTGTTTACATCAGGATGATAGCTAGAGAAGCTGCATTTTATCAAATATCTGGATATCTTACATCATATATTGGTATATAACATGTTATAACCTTTAATGTAAGGAAAGATAATAAGCATTGGCCTGGCTAAGAGGCTGGTGTAAGGAGGATGGGTTTGGGTTTTTAGAGAACTGGGCAGATTTTTCTACAGGCACTTTAATAGTAATAAGTTTCATCTCAATGATGGTGTTTTGAGGGTGAATATGTCTAGAGGGTTGTAGGACATTTTTTTAACAATGTTGGGGGGGGGGTAGGGTACTGTCAATCTCACTGGGGTGGATACCATGGGGGAAGCAGGTTGTATTTGGGCCAGTGGTGGGAAAAAAGGGGGTGGGCTAGTATAGAGGATAGGGAGGCATGTGTATTAAAATCAGGACTGTTTCTGGGCATAGAGGACCTAGGCAAAAAGCTATGGCACTATTCAAAGTTGGCATGTGTATTAAACTCAGGACTGTTTCTGATCATAGAGGACCTAGGCAAAAAGCTATGGCACTAATCAAAGTTTTTTTTTTATTTTTAAAAGACAGGAAACCTTATCAGCCATTGATATGTCACCAATCTAGTTTCCTGTAGTCTGTTTGCATACAATATAACCATCTTGGCTGAGTTTTCCAATCTATGCAAAAGAAAAATCCAACAGGTGGTTGGGAGAAGTTTTAGTTCGGGAGGGGGCACCAGGAGAGACTTTCTTAGGGCACCAAAATGGCTAGAACCAGCCCTGATTAAAGTGCATAGATACATTACTGGATCATAAACTAAAATGTATGAATTAAAATGTGAGAAGCCTGGCTAATAAAAATGTGATAATTGTAGATAATGGCTTTGACTGAAAAGTATAATGTAATAGGTATAGCAGAAACATGGTTAAATAATTCTCATGACTGGGCTGTAAATTAAGAAGCATACTCCTTGTTTAAGCAGGATAGAGAAAATAGGAAAGTTGTATTTATATTAAACAAATTTAAAGAAGAGATAACTATGAATGTTAAAACGATATGAGCGTAAAAGACAAAGGGAAGGGTGGTAAAGTTATTGTTGGGGTCTGCTACAATAGCAGGGAGAAAGTAAGTCAGCTTTATATGCAGATTACAAGGGCTGCAAGTTTGTTGAACGTTCTGATTGTGGGGGACTTTAATTATCCTGAAATTGATTGGAGTAATGGAACTGCCAACACAGTAAAGGGTGATGGGTTCCTGAATTTGCTGCATGATAATTTTCTCTCACAGGTGGTTGAAATTCCTACTAGAAAATGTGCTCTGTTAAGGATCTGGTGATATCTAACATCATGGAACTTACAGTAATATAGATATGAAGGTAACTGGAAGCTTAGGGAATAGTAACCATCAAATACTGTCATTTAATGTATGTTATCAAAATTAGAGTGTACTGGGTTAAGAAAGAATTTCAAGAAAGCAAAATTTCCCTTGATAAAAATAACTCGTCAGCTCTACTGGGATGATATATTCTCAGGTACTAAACAGCAGTGGACAGTTTTTGAAGGGGGTTTCAACCATTTTAGATATAAATTTATACCTTTGGGAAATAAATGTAAAAAAAAAATAAGTAATAGTAGTTTTTTGCACTATCAATACTTATGAGGGTGGAATAAAAAGCACTAAATTTTGGGTATTAAAGGGGATATGCCTTTCATTATTGAGGACTTTGTCATGGGGTTTCCTTAAGACTCATCTAGTTATGTATTTCTGGCATTCATTTATTTGGCACCACTGGATTTTCAATGACTATGTGGCATTATTATATGGCTAAGCTCTTCCAGATCAATATATTTTTCGGATTTACATAGATTTTCTCATTGGGCAGCTAAGTGGCAGATGAGTTCAATGTTGATAAATGTAAGATGATGCACTTTGGACTTACGGTAAAAATCCTTGTGCTGCTTATACTATAAATGGCTCTGTGTTAAGCGAACCTCCGTTGAAAAAGAATCTTGGAGTTTTGGTGGATAATAAACTTAAATGTAGCAAGTAGTGTCAGGAGGCAAAAGCTAGACAGCAAGATACTGTCCTGTATAAAGAGAGGTATGGATTCAAGGGAAGAAAATATTATTCTCCCACTGGTAAGGGCTCATTAGGAATATAAGGTGTGGTTTTGGAATTCTGTGTACAAAAAGGGCATCTTGAAAATGGAAAGGGTTCAGAGAAGGGCAACTAAATTAATAAGGGGACTGGGTGAGCTTAAATATGATGACAGATTGGATAAGCCACAATTATGTACACTAGAGAAAGGGTGCTTGCATTGGGATATGATTACTGAGTATAAATCTGGTGCATTGTTCACCAACAGAACATGTCAGAGGACACGTGGACATCCCTTTAGGCTGGAAGAAAAGTAGTTTAGTTTTCAAGTTCAGAAAGGGTTTTTCATTAGATAGTTTAAAAAAAAAACTGGATGATTTTCTAAAAACAAAAAATGTTGCATGTTACTGGTATTGATATGTAAAGTTGGAGTCAGGAAGACTCCTTTCCCCTTCGTACTGTTTTATTGCATTCCTCTGGGTCAACTGTTAAGCAGGAAATGTGGGTATTGCTGAGTAGGTTGGATAAGATGGAAGTATGTCTTTATTCTATACATTTTGTGTATAGTATAAAGCTACTCTGCACTATGCCTATTTACTTTTTGTTTATCCATTTATAATGTGAAACTGTAACTGTAAAATATCTGCAAATTAATAAATCAGTAAATGCTCACAAGAAAAGCGAATTTCCAATATAAATTTATAAATATCCTTTGTTATGAAAGTGAACTAAAAAAGTGAACCATTCCTTTTTTGCAGGCAGCACGATCCACTGCTTCTGGCTCTCTTATTTGATTGAAGAACGGGAGGTAAGGCATAGCTCCTTTACCTTTTGTTCTTCAATTAATGCCAAAAGGATACTTTGATTTTATGAGTGAACTTATCCTCTAAAACCTTAACATTGTGTAATATACAGGCCAGCCTAGGCACTGTATTCCAATCTATTGCAATTATATTCCCTAGTTGGGTCTTTATATTGCACAGCTATGGTAAAATTGGATTATGATTGTATCAAACATAAAATACATTTAAAACTGTAAAATCAGCTGCATTATAATTAATTATAAATATATAAGTATAAGTCTTACCTGTTGGAAACAGGCTTGAACGAGGTTCTCGGGGAACATATTCCTAGGATATAAACAATAAAAAAATTGTATTTCATACTGTAAAGAAAAAGCAGGCTTCATATCACAGCATTTCTTTCTGTTAATTGTTTATGATACTGAATAAATATATAAATATATGTATATATGCATGAAACATGATAAAGGTCCTTAGTCCAGGACTGAAACGTTGTTGCACTATGCAACTGTAGCACAAAATAAATCGGTTTCGATTCAGTCCCTTGAGTGCACCTATCTTATACGGAATGTTTATGGATTTACGGTAGCGCCAGGGCAATTATTTGCAAGCTCAAGAAAGGAGTGTGCCCACCTACTGGTTTAATATATATATATATATATATATATATATATATATATATATATATATAAAGTTGCACATTGGAAATTACGTGTGTGCATTTTTAGCTATGGGCCGGATTATTAATGGTAAGCCTGAGATCTTATAAAGAGCCCTGACTATTCTGCCATGTTTCAACCGTGTTAGATTTTAATGGTGCAGGACACAGGTTCATAGATTCTATGGGGTAGAACTTGGGAGCACAAGAACACAAGAAAACAGACAGCCATATAGATTAAGGGGAGGTGGGATTAAAGGGGAGAAAAGCCTTCACAGAGCATACAATGAAATAGAGCCTTTTTGCAACAAAAGGTGCTTCACAGCATCATCTTATTAATATAGGATTGCTTTAAAATTAACAAACTCACTCCCAGCATTCTCAAATGAGAATGCAAATTGTTTTATTCATCATAGATAGATATGACTTCCTAGCAAACAGCAGCTCTCCTTTTTTTTATTGGGGGAGAGGAGGCGGTGTGTGAAAGTGAGGTTGCAAAATGTGTCTTAGGCTAGGTACACACCAGCGGATATTTTCGTCCGACTGACTGATAGTACCGTCTATCAGTTGGTTGACCGGAAATATCTGATGACCGCAAATTAAGGATTGTAATTGTTGGTTTACAACCGCAATTGTAAATATCCGATCTTGGCAATGCACGGTAAAGGCGCGGTATCGTGAAAGAGCGATACCGCCACTTTATAAACATAGCCCTTTTAATCTTTCATAATATTTATATATAAAAGTGCTCAAGTATGGAAATGGCATCCTGAGCTCTTCCCCACACTAGATCTCCATCTTCCTGGGTCTTGAAAAGTAAAGTCCGTTTGTAGCACGCGCGTGATGCCAGTGCACATGAGCGTCATGGCGACGCATGCCCGCATTGACAGCATGCGTGTGCTTCAAATGTACTTTAGCTTTCAAGGCTCAGGAAGAAGGAGATCTCATGGGTGCAGAGCTCAAGAAGAGGTGGAAGCCAGCAACATTCAAGGAGTGAAGGTAGGCTATGGGGGGAATAGGATAAAAAAAATAGACACCTTTAGTTTTAAAGCCACAGCTATCCAGTAAGCAAATGTTTTTTTTTACAGTTAAATACCCGTTAATTTGTCATCTCCCTCTAACTTCTATCCAATAGAAATCAACCAAGAGTAGATCCACTAGAAGTTTCTATAATAGAAATATTAAAACCATCCACCAATACTCACCCTCCCCACTGACTCACAGCTGTCACCAGTCTGTTAGAGAGGGATCACTATTGGCAAGCCTGGAGGTCCTATAAAGAACCCAGACTATCCTGTCATGTTTCAATCTTGTTAGATTTCATCAGTGCAGGAAACAGGTTCATGACCTCAATGTCGTTTTCATAGCAAACCGTAAACACAGCCACCGTCGCTACGTTGCATTAAATGCTGATCTAATGCAAAGTGCAAGCCATCTGGGGGGAGAGAGAGAAAAAGAGAGGAGGAGAGAGAAGAGGGGGAGAGAGGAGGAGGAAGAGAAAGAGAGAGAGGAATGAGAAAGAGGAGGAGGGAGAGAGAGAGAAATAGAAGGGGAAGGAGAGAGAGAGGAGGAGAGTGACTTTGTGACTTTTGCGACATCACTTAGGGGGTGGACAGAGGTGGAGTTGTTGGCCTAGGGACCGGAGGGAGGCGGGTTTAGGGGCATTCTTGGGGCATGGTAGTCAAAAGGGGGCATGATGGGGAAGGAAATAAGAGACTCCTCTCCATCGCAGGAGTCTGGGTGGCCTCGTGGGAGTGAGGGAGACCACCCCAGAATGCGGGAGAATCACGCGAGTTGCAAAAGGGTTGGGATACTTGTGATAGCAATAAAGCAGTAACTGTTTACACATATATACATTTCCTATGTATAATAATATTAGCTATTCCCACCTTAATAGTACCTCCTAAAAACTTTATGTGTTACCCTATGAGCTTATAAATATATTTATACAATATAAAAGGATAATGACATTTATATAACATATAATGCTTTTCTCCATGGGACTTAAATTAGAAAGATACTGAAATTAATTCCATGACCTCAATAAATGCAATTAAACCCAAGCATCCTGCGTTTATATGTTCATGGAACTCCTCTGTGAAATAGCATTTCCTTAGCAACATCAACAAGGTCTCCCCAAGTATATACAGTATGAAGATGAAACCTCCAGTCAGCAGACCTTATCAAACCATGTTCAGGCTCAATCAGTTGTGGGTAATGGCCCACCACTCCCACAATTACTATAATAGAATCCAAAATTTAAGATACACAACACAGCCTTCTCAGCAAAATGTAGTTATAAACTTAAAGTTCATGTCCAGCACTTCCCAAACTCCATTTTTGCATTGTACATAATTCCCAAATTCCCTAAGATGCCCCTGAAAACGTACCTGTCCCAATTCCTCCCTGTCTGGGTGCCCCCCCCCCCCCGCTCCTCAAGCTCGTTTTGAGCAAGAACAGTAGCAGTGAAGCGCTTCCTTGTGGCGGCTGTCAGGTAATTGGGTGACCAGGAAGAGTGGTAGAGCAGTGGAGTAGTGTTACAGAGCAGTGAGGGACTGGGTCTGGTAAGTCACTTTAGAGCCATCTTTGGTAATTATGCATAATGTTAAACAGGGGGTTTGGGGGGTTGCTGTGCATTTATATAAAATGCCCTTTAAATGTGGAGATCTAGCACAACATTATTTGAACCTCCCAGGGGTCTTCCTCGGGTGCAAGTTACAGACAAATATCAACACCACCCTCAAAAACCCTTTAAAACAAACCTTTCCAAATGCAGGCTTGTGGTTAGCTTTAAAAGAATGAGTTGAGGGTGGGGATTATGATGCTCTGTCCCAGCAGTGGGCATGCTCCAACCATAAACTTCAGGGCAGAGCAGTAGTGCTGGTGATGTCACAGCTTACAGTGGTAACAGTAAAAACTACCCTTTATACTGCTGTTACTTCGGATAACCTGCCACTAGAAGCATGATGGAGCCATTTTAGGTAGGAGAATGTCCTTTTTAATAAAGGACACTTTAAATGCATTAAAATCAATTTAAAATCTCTTTATTTAGACAAACTTGTGGGGTTATTCAATAAAAGTTCTTAAAAAGGTTGGCACCCAGATACTGATAAAGGGTTGGCACACAGCCACTAATAATCATAAAACCATGGCACAGACTCTGATAAATAGTTGTCACTCAGACTCTAATAAATGGTTGGCACCCAGACTCTGAAAAAGGGTTGGCAGACAGACACTGATAATCATAAAATCATTGGCACAGACTCTGATAAATATTTGGCACCCAGACTCTGATAAATATTTGGCACCCAGACACTGATTAAATCAATCCCAAGCAATGTAGGCAGAGCAGATTATTAAATAAAATTCATACACACAATTTGTAAGTGAGCACATTGCCTGTGGTTGGCTGCTGGCTGGATCATGGATGGAAGGGGATAGCTGCCCCATTAGCTGGGGCTGGCCCTATGATGTGCAGAAAGCGCTGACCACATTGGTAGGCTTAGTCCTGCAGAGTGGCGCGCACCACAGTAGATGGCCTTAGGGATCTTATGGGTATCTTGGGGCCCGATCGACTTCCATGTTCTGAAGTAGGGCCTAACTTTCTTTTAGTAGTCTGAGACAACAGAAGACTCTCAGGCCCAGGACAGAAGTACTTCCTTTCCCCCCACTGATGATGGCCCTGAATATCTGCATTATTCCTCTGCATATAGAGCTTTTTATTAGCTTCAGCATGTGCAGAGGAGGCAGCAGGTGAAACAGCAGTCAGTCATTGGTTGTGATGTCAGCAGTCACAGCCTTGATAGACTGCAATAGGGGGAGGGGTCAGCTTACTCTGCCAGAATGGGGACAATAATTATCTTTCATTATCTGGTTAGTAACGCAGGCAGTAAAGTGCAAAATCTATCCTTTGGAGTTGGGGGCAAGTAACTGACAATTGACTATTTTTTTGTTTAAGCCTGCCCTTCTAACATCAGGCGTTCAGGTAACCCAACTTCACACTTAAAATCCTGATTGTTATTGGTTGGGATATTGTGGAGAAAACAGATTTGATCTATGGCAGAAAATGACCCCTATTAAAAAAATAGGCAACATTAATAAATAGAAAGTTAGAATCTTTGTCAGAATCTCTGTAAAACCTCTCTGTGAAACTTTTTAGATCCTATTAAAATAAGATTTAAGTTAAGTGTTCAGTTCCTTAATATAAATGACACTTTTTAACACGATGGTTCAATCACAGGCATTACATGGAGGGGGAGCAGGATTTATTAGGTGTTTGATAAGGGCATATTATTTCAGACTTGCATGCAAGGTCAAAAGGTATATTTAGGGATATATAGAACTTCTCAATCGGCTGTGATTTACCGACATACCGATCGACCATTGGATCCGGATGAACAGGCAATAACGATCGTTCACGGCCGTTCCCATCCACACCATACAATATTTCCGGCCAACCCACCATACACAGTGAAATCAGTCGGTCGTTCGGAAATATTATGTGGTGAGTGCCTAGCCTTAGTCTGCTGGGTAGTGAATGTAACATCATCTTTGTGGATTAAGGTGGTGTACCACAAGGGTTCTCTACTGGGGCCACTTCTATTTAAACTGTTTATAAATGGTTTAGAAGTGGTTATTGAGAGCAAGGTCTCTGTGTTTACTGATGACACAAAACTACATAGGGCATTCAAAACTACAAATAATGTGCAATTGCTGCAGGCAGATCTAGACAGATGAAAATGGGAAGCTAGAATTAACAAGGTATGGTCTTACAAGAACATTGGTTTAGATACAAGGGATAATTATATTATTTTTTCTCTTTACAAATCATAAGTCTTGTATCATATATCATATATGTATATATTGTATCATATATGCATCAGAGTTTTGGAATCCAATAAACTGAAAGGACATTTATGAACTAAATTAATAATTAGAATGGATAGATTCCCTCTGGAGAAGAGGCGCTTGCATGGGAATATGATCACTTTATATAAACACATAAATAAGTTGTACAATAACCTGATTTTTCATCAATGAACCTAGTCAATAAGAAGAAGACTGATTTGACGACCATGTAGACAAGATTTATTTCTCTGCCTTCCTCTAAATAAATTGTGAGACTGAAAATATGAGTAGAGCAAAAATATATCCAAACTAGATGGATATAAATATCTTTACTCAACCTCTACTACTATTTTACTGTGATAGTTACTCTCTCTATGTGGGTTTTATTATGTAAAATTGATGGATCTTTCTATAATGTGCATTAATATTCAAACAGCACCAACTGGCACTTCAACCTGAACATAAACATGTTGGCCATCCTATTAGGATAGCAGATGTTCAGGCAGATCTGGACATTTTACTCAAAGGTTAAGATGAAGCAAAGTTAATGGAGAGCTGACATCACCTAGTCCCATCAGCCAGAGTAGTGAAACTCAGCCAAGCAGACAGGGCGATGTCAACAGCCCAACCCCATTAGATCTTTATTTCAGAGAAAATCTAAATCATTAAGTAGAATAAGGTGGAGGAAGCTGTCTTAATCCTCTATAGAGATAGAGAGCAGTGGTACTGGCTCTCTAGCTATACCGCCTCTGGCTCTCTTAACACACCCTTATAGTCTGACATCTTGGACCTGCACCCCCTCACCTTAGCTATTAGTCATTTGAATGGGTGGCTTAATATACTTACTTAATTGCAATAGGGGCACATTATTTTATAATTGTTTATTTTCATTATTTTCATTATACTTTGTGCATATGATTGTATATATCTATAGTTATCTAAAAACAGTTATCTTACAGTTGATCCAGAGGAGGAAAAAAGTGTGAAGAGGGTAAAAATCCTTCCTGACTCCATGTTGCAATTGGAAATATCCCTGAATCAACTCCACTTTATCAATACCAGTAACCTTACTTCTTTCCTTCCAGTCTAAACGGGTGTCAATGTATACAGTATATATATATATATATACACACACACATATATTCGGAGGAAGGGTCAACCAGCGAGAACAAATATGGTAAGCAGTCGGTAGTTAGCATGTTCTCGTTAGCGTGTTCAGAAATACCCCACTTGATTGAACGTGTTATAAGGAGGAAACTGACAGTTAATACCAAGCTGTTTATTAGATCTGTGGCCAACTGTCGACTTGTTGGGCGTACAGTCGGGTTAATTCTGCAATGTGATTCTTTAAAGTTTGTCCCTACTAGATCACCAATTTAGTCTGTGTCTCTATGTTCTGGCTACAGTGTTTTATTCTTGATTGTTATCTTTTTATTGGTAACTGTTTTTAGTAGTGTATAATGCATGTGGTTAGCTTGTTTTTACCTGCAGGGTTTTGCATACAAGGGGTTAAAGGTGCGGGGAGCGTGGCCTCTTGGCCCTTTAAGATGGTGAGAACAACCGGAACTGTGGATCCTGATGACGGTCCAAGTCATGGCCGAAATGCATCGATTAGACTAGTTCCCACACGAGGAATAGTTTGTACCGTATATCAAGTCCTGTGAGTGCCCTTGCCGTGGGAGGTATGCATTTCGGCCATGATACGGGCCGTCCTCAGGATCATCATATCCGGTTCCTCTCACCATCTTATAGAGCTGTGGAGGACACACCTCCTCGTACCCTTAACCCTATGTGTGTAAATATCTATGTATATAAAAATATACAAAAAAGTGTTATATTAAAAAACACCACTCCCCTACTAATAAAAACAATATTGAAAATCTCAAAAAAGGACTGAATATAAGCGTAACTGAGTAATACATACTGTTATATCACTGGATCCCTCGTCAAACATGAGCAAAATACCTCAAAATTTGTAACAATATGTCGTGGACAATATATTACGGGGACCCCCCTAACACTAACACATTCTTATAGGAGCCTCTTGGCGACTGACTTACACAATAATGGTGGACTGTCCTCACAAAAAACATGAAAAGGACACTATTTCATTAAGACCCCTAGGGGCCACTGTGTTGAGTCTCCTAATCCATTGTACCTCCAATTGAAGCAACCTTTTATCCCTCGGGAGACCACGACACGTATCAGGGACATGGTCTATGGCCATCCATTTGAACATGGACAAATTTTGTCCCGCTATATATATATATTCACACAATGCAAGTTTTTGTTTATGGGGCCCAAGAATGTGCATTGATTATCTTTTCAATATTTGTAAATTATTTACCAGATCGGTAGCAATTCCACAAAAAACTGAAATTTAGCCTAATGCTTCCCCAGACCTTCTATTGTATGCAATTACAACTCGGCGTTAATTGGAGTTCCTATGCCTATAATATAAAGCACTGGATGGACGGCCTTTTCCCTGCTATAAAAAGCCATTGGGCAGGGGGTGGGGTGAGAAAGCCTGCTATATTGATCCAGTCTAAGTATGAGAAAAGTAATTAAAGTAACAAAGGTTAAAGGGACTGGGAGTCACCATGATGGGGTTGGAAGGCTTTTCATTCATGTGAGATATATATATAGTTCCAAGTAAATTCAGCACTTCATAGCTCCATAGTTACTTGGAACTATATTTAAAATATATATTTAAATAAAGAGTATTTGTACCCATCATTCATCCTTTTCATTTATTAAGTCAAGGCAGTTGAACAGAACATAAATTTATGAAAATCATTTCAATGACACAAAACAAGAGAAATTGCTGATTGGACAGTTCGGCTGATATTACATGTACCCCAACTTATATTATTCAGGATCTAATTATGTGTTATTATACAAGTACCATTCCCAGTGACGCTTCTTGGTCTGTCAACACTCGCATAGCATACCTTCAGTAAGGCTTGATACGTTGACAGAAAAGAATAATTTAAGATGTATCTTGAAAGACAACATGTTCACACGTACTTTCTGCTAAGATTTTTTCCCCCCGATATACAAAACATTTCTTGTTCCTTTTTTTGTAAAAAACCTCCACTAATATTTGCTGACTTTGTAAGTAGTAACCTACTGAATGTATGTGTGTGGAAAGAGGGACACAGGGAGATATGTACATACTGTTTTTATAGAGAAGAGGGGGGAAATGTTTCCATTCTGGGAAGTCTTTGATTGCTCTGAGGCCCAGACCAAGGTAGAGGAAGTTGGATATTATAGAATTTCATTCTGGTTAATGTTGCTATTAGAGCCCTTATCCCAACAACAGCCACCCAACTTAAATCAACATAACATGGACCAAAATGCATTCTGGGGATTTTTAAAGGAGCATGAATGTCTAATAATAAATAAATAATAATCAGATGATTTCCTGTGTAATTAGGACTTTGCAATGTATTTTAATTTTTAAATGCTAACAAATATTAAAAAATATAAAAATGCTTCTATTCATCCTGTTTACCATGGTCCTTTGCTGAAGGTGATGTAAATTCCTTTCTAGTCTATGGGGATTGTGCCAAATAAGGATATGGCTCACGGGGAGGTGCAACCAGAAGCAGAGGAGCATGGGAAGAATAGGAGAAGGAACACCGAAAATGTCATCAATAGGCAACTAATGACATATTGAATCATCATTACATGGAGAATCACCTGAAAGCTTTGTTCCCAAAAACTTTTTAGAAGAGATGAACAAAACCGCTAAGTTTTCTTTTTGAAATCAGATTTTTGGATTTTCTATTTTAATAAAAATCAATGAGAAGTGAAGTCCTAAAAGTTTGAAAATGTAATTTTTTGGTCTAATATCTACATTTACTTTGTACAAATAGTACAGGGGCATGGGAAATAGTCTGGGGGACTCCCACAATCTTTTTAAAAAATTCCGATATCATTCCCACAACCTTTTTAAAAAAATTCCAGTATCATTCAATACCGGAATCTTATCATTCAAAAATTCAATGGCATTTCGAAAAACCTGTGAAATTTCCAAAATATGATCTTGAAAATATAATGAAACCTTGAAAATTCTGAAAGTTCTGTAAATTCCAAAAGTTCCATTGGAACTTCGAAACCGACAGTTCCAACTTAGAACTGCATTTGTTTTGAACTCAAAACCCTTCCCGTACTTGTCAGTTATGTGCCTGAAACCCCAACCGCTATTTTTAATAGTTTATATCATGTATTTGTAACCAGGCATTTAATAATAAGTTCTCTTACATTCTAGAAAGTTATCCACCTCCTCCTTCTGCTCAATGAGCTTTTTATAAGCTTGTGCAGAGGAGGCACAAGGGTAAACATAAGTTGAGATGTCAGTTGTCACGGCCTTGATTGACTGCATAAACGGAGGAGCCAGAATGGAGGCAATAATTATCTTTAAACATCTGGTTAGTAATCTAATCTAATTAAGTGCTGAAAATATCAGTGGGAGTTGGTGACAGGTACTGTTCGTTTTCACTAACCCTCGAATGTATCGTTCGTTTTCACTAACCCTAGAATGTATAATTCGGTAACCCTCGAATGTATAGTTCGTTTTCACTAACCCTAAAATGTATCGTTCGGTAACCCTCGAATGTATCGTTCGTTTTCACTAACCCTCGAATGTATAGTTCGTTTTCACTAACCCTCGAATGTATCGTTCGTTTTCCCTAACCCTAGAATGTATCGTTCGTTTTCACTAACCCTAGAATGTATTGTTCGGTAACCCTCGAATGTAATGTTTGTTTTCATTAACCCTCGAATGTATCGTTCGTTTTCACTAACCCTCGAATGTATCGTTCGTTTTCACTAACCCTAGAATGTAGATTTTCATTTACCATTTTCACTCTACAAAGGCCAACAGAGGTTAAAACACAATTCAACATAAAATAGAAAAAATTTTAAACGAATGTGTCTGCATAATGTGTGGAATATCGCAGTTAGGGGCTCTGTTAAAATGTAGTTCTTATCTAAGGGGTCTTTCATTTCCCTCTCTGTTCACTCTTTCTTTAAATGTAATGGGTGGGTATATACTTAAAGGGAATACATCAGTTTTAAAAGTTACGTTTTTCTTAACTAGTTGCCAAGAATCGCAATTTTTTGCCAAAATTAACTAGTCCACTTTCTACACTGCACTCTCTGTGAAAGTTTAGCACAATACCTGCAGATTTTTTTGGAACCTTCTCAATCTCACCAGGACTTTTCAAAGGGATCAATCTCACCAGGACTTTTCAAAGGGATCACTATCAGCAAAGGATTTTCATAGGGATCACTATTAATTTGCAGGATGTAGGGTTAGACTCTCCTCATCTCATCTATAGGACTTTAGGGGATTCTTTCCACACAAATAATATACCATCTTGCATACATTGTGGGTTCAAGAATGCTACTGAGATAATTAGGTAATCCACAGCACATAAAGAAACACACAGTAACCACAGTGATTAAAGAATCTTGGCATAAACACTCCGTGAAGCTTCTTCAAAGCTCTTATACATTTGTATCACCATTAATTATGAGGAATCGTTAAATCTAATGTAGCTATAATACGATCCACCCAAAAAGTAAAGACATGTCAGTGTGGTTATAACAAAGCATAAAGTTAATATAATAACCAAACTAAATGGGATCATGATCTGAATGCAGAGATGAATCACTGGATAAGATTGCAGAATAAAAAGGCTATTAAACAATTAGACACCTATAATCGCTACTATCATAGCTAAACAGACAGCTTATGGTTTGGGCTTGTTACAATAGAGCAATATATTAAGACATCACTATACAATTTATACAATTGGTCTGTGTCAGGTAGAAAGGAATATCCTACCTTAAAGGGATATTCCCAGGAACTCTAATCACAGGCACCACTTTATTAGCTAGAAAAAGGAATTTCTGGGCAAGCAGCCAACAGCTACTATGTAAAAAAGGGGTGCTAAAACTAGACAGGCGAAGGAGAATTAAATTGTCCTATACCCCCACAGCCCCAATACCTTATTGTAAACTAGGTCTTTACCCCTGATTCCCACTGGATCCCCCATACGAAGGCTACAAATTCTGATCATAATGCCATTCTGGCACTTCTTTCTCCATTGGTTTGCCACGTGGCTCAGTTGTTAGCACTGATGCCTTGCAACGCTGAGGTCCTGAGTTCGATTCCACCCTTGGACACATCTGCAAGGAGTTTGAATGTATCTCCCTGTGCTTGCGTGGGTTTTCTCCGGGCACTCCGGTTTCCCCCACAATCATAAAGACATACTAATAGGCTGTATGTGTACATAAAGTGATTAGATTGTAAGCTCTTTGGGGCAGGGCCTGATGTGAGTTGAGTAAAATAATTGTAAAGCGCTGCGGAATATGTAGCACTATATAAGAAATAAAATACATACATACATACGTGTTCCATTGGGTGGAAACAGTCTCAGTTTATAAGAGTGAGTGGAACCAGTCCAGCAATGGTTTCAGGTCCTGAAACTGGAACGATTTAGGCGAGTAAAGGTGTTTTGGGGGCAGTTTAATTTCCCTTTAAGCCATGGTGATCATGCTTTGTAGACAAAAGCACTACATTTTAAAAAGAGCAATGTGAGGATGACATGGTGGTGGCTCTAGAATGACATCTTAGCTCAGCAATGAAATAAGCTATTTGCCTGTTGCCAGGCAGCTCAATAAACAGGAGGTAGAAGTCAGTAAAAGAAATTCACATTTCTAAAAGTGGATCTGTTTTCAAAGAGCCTTTGTCAGAGAGTCAAGTGGCTTTCTTATAAGTATTATTTTAATGAAGATCTAGCTGATCTTCAGTAGAGATGGCAGAAACTCACTAGTTTCGTTTGTTTCCAGATTCCCGGATCTCGGGAATCTGGAAAAAAAATCCAAAAGATGTGAAAATCCAAAACCGGGACGAATTTTTGATAATTTTCGAATGTATGGAGCTATTTTCGCTAATTTTTAAAAACAGCCTTGATGTTCGAAAATTCTCAAAAATATGATTGGAGAACATTTTCGAGTTTTCTGGTCGGATTTTCAAGGATTTTCAAATGTTTGATGCTATTTTCGAAAGTAATCCGGGTTTGGACGGATCATTCAGATTTCAGAACCAAGGAGTTTTGTTTCGGATTCAGGTTTGTGTTCGACCCGGATCCCATCTCCAATCTTACTATACAGATTAATCAATCACATATTTTATATATTTTACTGACTGTTTATTGACTCTGCGTTGAGATATTACTCCAAACAGGTGCACCAGTGCCCATTCCTTATTACACCTGATTAGCTATTTCTTATTCTAGCCTTACAGTGGTGGGTAGTCAAGAAATTCTCCAAATGTTTTCAGGCTATGTAGCAATTACAAAATTAAGAAAAAAGTTCCAGTTCCCCCAGTCTATAACTGTTGTCGCAATACTACAATTATATCTCTGACCTATAGAGGTTCACCAGGTGTACAGGGGAGAAATATTTTATGGTGTCATTTCCTGTGCATCTAAACTAACAGTGTTTAAACCCCTGAAAACCTGTAATGATTTGTTCAGAACAAATATTTAAGAAATGTGTCCTGCAACCTTGCTCTCAATAAGTTAAAAATGTCAAGATGGCCATACACATACAAGACTTTTGTCGCACATTTATGGCAGATTCCATTGGAATCTGATTGTGAATTTGTGAAATTTACTAATACACAGAAATAATTGTTTCATTTATTCTTTATATGGAATGATTGTTCCATGAGGCCATACATGGTCTAATGTTATCGGCATCCTCTTCTGTTGTAATGGGAGCTCAAATGATCAATTGGAAAGCTTCCAACTAATAGGTCCTGATGCAGTAGTTTTGTCAAGGGGACCAATTGGGTTGTATTATGTCAGCTTATCAGGCCTCTTGGTAAAGCTCGGTACCTGTTAGAAAGAGGACAATAAAGCTTCGTACACACATTGGATAATTTTTCGGACAATGCAGCCGATGAACATTTAACAACATTATCGTTAATCCTCATAATTGAAACGACATCTGTACACACAGTAACAATAGTCACCACGATAGTCATTAGATATAGATGTTCTTTTGTAAAGTAATGTTCGTATCTTCGCGCAATTCCGAAAATCAGAGCACGCGCCTTTTATATATTTTTTTGTACAACGTTAATGATAATCTGCCAACCATGTACAAATATACGATAATCAGCAGAACAAATCCGCCAGGCTGATCGTCGGAAAAAGCCAACAATAGTCGATGGTCGTTGGTCTTTGACGATCATTGATGCTATATTTTCGTACGAATATCGTTCGTCGGCTGCATCGTACTACAATTATCCAACGTGTGTACGAGGCTTTAGGCCAAGGATATTTTCTACAGTTGAACTTTTACATATATGGGGAGATTCAACAAAAGTTCTTATTGTTAAAAATGGTGCTAATTTTGCCCCAACCAATCAGATATTCTATAACATTTGAAAGCTTACATCTGATTGGTTGGGGCAAAATAAGCACCATTTTTAACGAGCTGAAAAATGAATTTCAGCTCTGTTTTTATAACAAAGCCTGCTAGTTTTCTGTTCTATTTTAAGTTGGGTTGTTAATTGTTAAATAGCTGTTTGGACAGGGTGTTGTTATAAAGGACTGACAAGGTGCAGTTAATAATTGGCAGTTATCTGTTGTTTAATCAGGGTGTATGCTAATTAGCATATTTAAAGACATGCTAAATATTTTCTATCTGAGTCTAGTCAGTAAAAATCAGAATCCAATTGATTTTTAGGATATAAGATATAACATAACAACTAAAGGGGAGGACACTTAAAGGGTATCTCCACTCATAATATTGACTGTTAGGAATCCAGTTCTATTGAAGAAAGGGAGGTAAAGGAGCTGTGCCTTACCTTCTGTTCTTCAATAGGACAAACAGGAGTTTTGTTCTATTGAAGAATGGAAGGTAAGGCACAGCTCCTTCAGCCCCCGTTCTTCAATAGAACTGGATTCCTAACAGTCAATATTATGAGTGGAGATTTCCTTTAAAGGTAATTTTCATTCAAAGTCATTACAAAAGCAATAATTAAAGGCAGACAAACAAGTACAGATTTTATAGTTTCATTTGTCCGTATTAAATCTGTATATAATGTCAGGCGTGTTTGAAAATTTCAGTCATGTCATTATTGTATAGAGTCACAGGATACAGTCACAGGAAGAAGGTGACATGTAATGATGTTCTGAAATTAAGTGGGAACTGTCTCCATAAAAAAGATCACATTCCTACCAAGAAAATGACTCCAGGATCATGTGTCTAGCTGCAGTCTATCCAACATTACAGCAGTATAAAGGGTGTTATTTCTTGCTAGCACTGTGATCTGTGACACCACCAGCACCACAGCTCTGCCCCCAAGTCTTGAGCATTCTAACTGCTGGGACAGAGCATCATCAGCTGCATCATAAGCCCCACAACGTAACTAAATCATTTCTAAAGCTTACATTTTTTTTTTCCTCCCTATGGTGTGATTAGAAAAGGAAAAGGCAGAGAATGCTTGCAGGTCTGTAACTAGCTTCAGAAAAGATTATTTTTTGGGGAGTAGGGTGTCCTACTCAGCAGATCATGTGACTGTCACAGACTCAGACAGTCAGGGCAGACAAAGAAGTTTAAGCCTATAACTTAAGATCCAGAGAAGCTAGAGACATCTTGCTAGGCTTGTTTGAAAGTTACATAGAATATAAACAGATGACACATGTATGGAGACTACAGTTATCCTAAAGTTGGGGGCACACAGTAACAATAAAACGCAGATACTGTCGGACTGTGTGTAGTGTATTTTCTGAACGATCGCAAGGCCGACGAACAATCCTCAACTGTGCACTGTGTACCCAGCTTTAGAGTATAAGAGGAATGATCATGCTAGTCCCAAGATAAGAGTTAAATCTGCACATTGGAGAAAATGGGGATTGCAGGGAAGATAGTTTAGAGGCAAACATGCTCTACAGTGGATGTTGTAAGTGAATAAGGGATAATAAAAAAAATCCCAAACCACCATCTGATCATATTTGTAAGGTTCATTATAACAGACTCCACAGCTTGCAGTTAATGGAAAATACAGGCCTTATTTCTGCCTTTGCTGTTTTGACCTTACAATATTTTCTTTCAAAGACAAACTCAATGTGACGTTAGCTGCATGCCAGCCAACATATTACTTATAATCTACTGCAGTAGATTACTCCTGGGGCCAGTAAACTCCGATAAATCTGTCCCTTATCTGCTGGATTCCATGACAGATTGAAGGATCTTTCATGGGGGTTTTAATTTAATAATAACAATATTTTTTTTCTGTTTCATATAAACACACGAGAGCTCTACTCTATTTAACATAGCAGGCCATTCATTCGTTCAAACCTATCAGTAAAGATACATTTTTATTTTATCTGCTATTTCAACCAATGACTGAAGCAGTAACATGACATGGCAATGCTGTTGCTGTTTCATTCTTTGGCCTTGATGGCTCAATGAATAGACAAACCCCCATCGCACATTGAATCCTCTTTCATCAAATCACATTCAAGTTTGTTTCTGAAATTTGCAGCTTACTCACTCCCCCTGTGGGTGTAAAATTCAGAGATACAATACAGCATCCATTCCGCTCCAGGAAATATTGTGATATGAGATATTGTGATATTTTTTTTTGTTAGTAATCTGACAATCCATCCTTTTTATTGCTATTGGTTTCCTTTAGGGGAGGAAATAGAATAGATGGCTTTGGTTAATCATGCTGGAGAGACTCTATTAAATATTACAAGTGTGTGGTTCCTAAAAACTCAGCTAAGGCTGAGGCCCCACTGTAGTGCATCAAAGAAAACAACGCGTTTCTGTGTTTTTCCATTGCGTTTCATCCTTTCATTTTTGTGTGTTTGCATTGTACTAGAAGATTATTTTTTTTTGAACATTAACAGTTTGAATCTAAAGAAACAGATGGAATAAAGAAACCAAGTGAACAAACAATGGTCTGGTTAATGATAAGTAATATACACTGAAAAAAACATAACATCTATTTTTATAACATAACACATGGGGCGTGTTTAGAAAATGGTAAATTGACATCTAGGACGTTATTCAAAAACCCGTGGTATAGGAATGTAGGAATCCGGTTCTGCAAGTTCCGCGATCGTAAATTTTCAATCATTTGGTCATACAATACCATGCAGTAGTAGACTACCGCAATGGTACTGTGTAGGCCATCGAACAATAACGATCTAGGTTGTAAATGTCTGATCATGAAAGTAATTGTACGAATTTCAGGTGTGCTATGGCACACTACTGTTGGCTTATTTGACAGACACGTTGGTAGGTGTAATTCCTCCCAGCCCCCTACTTCCAGGGCTAAGAATACCAAGCAAGGTATAATAGAGAGGCGCACATTACTTCTGTGATGAATTCATTTAATATGTGCAAAAAAAATTCAACATTTTGAGACTCTAGGTCTCTTCCTCAGGTATACCTGAGGAAGAGACCTAGACTCTTGAAACGTTGTATGTTTTTTGCACATATTAAAGGGGAACTGTGGTCTCCAAACAAGCTGAGTCTAAATTTTTTTCCTACCTTTAAAACGAGCCATAAACCACCTCTCTACGTGCTCCACAGCCCAAGATATAAAGAAAAGACTGACCAGAAAGTTAATGGGTGGGAGGCTGACATGTGAGATTCCTAAGGCTTCTCCTTCTGTAGGGGGGGCCTGAGTGGTCCTGGGTGGAGATTATGCATCCACGAGTGGGCAGGGCTTATGCACACGTGGGTGGGCGGGGCCACATGGGGCTGTAAGAGAATGGGCCAAGGGGGGCCTGCAACTGGAGGGACCATGGGGTCCATGAGTGGGAGGGACCAGGGGGGCTGCAAAGAGGAGGAGGAGACACAGGGCAGATGGACTGACATGGTTTCAGAGCAGGAAGCAGGAAGTGCAGGGGACCTGGTGATTCTGCTGCCATATCACACATGTAAATATCTTTAAACTATGCAAAATAAACAATGAAAATAAATTGCAAAAATTCTCAGGAGAGCAATTCCTATCAATTTACCGAAAGTCATTTTTGGAAAAAAGTTCCCCTTTAAATGAATTCATCACAGAATTAGTGTGCTCCTCTCTATTACACCGTGCTAAGTAATTGTACGAACATGGTTTTAGTTGTACTAAGGTGATAGTAATTTTTCAATTGCAATTATGATTGTTATAATAATGGCCCTTGTTCACAAAGCATAATTTACAGTCTTTTTTGTGCCATAGTTTGATTTTGCACAGGTTTTGTTTGGTAACGTAAGTTGTGCTAAATTTTTAAATTGGTATTTATGAAATGGGGGGAAAAATGTTGTTTTTTTGGTGTAATTTACATTAAAATAAAAGTTTGACATGGAGTAAATGCATTTTTATGACCTGGAAATAGTTTTTATCATGGAATGAAAGGTATAGTTTCCTTTATTCATTCAAATGCAGAAAAGTGTCCAGGGGGGTTGACTATTTTTTTGGTCTAGAGGTGTAAAAAATCTAATTATAACTACAGTAATGTGTTTGGAGTGTTTTAAGCCTCATACACATGTCCGACAGGGTGGACAAGTCCCAACACACCCACGATAAATGGGTGTCTCAGCAATAGTTGCATGTTTGTAATTGGTCGAGTGAACACATGTGCATCTATTGGCCAAAATGCCCATTCATCACGCGTGTGGCAGGCGGTCAAGCGTTGGGCGTACAACATTTTTTTGCTAAGTTTAAACTTTGCTGCTTTAAAGATTTAACAAAAAATTCCCCATGTGGCTGTATTTATGAAGGATCAATAGCAATTAGCACCTATATTGATCCTTTTACCAGCAGCAGTGTTATTTTACATTCTGGTCAAAAAAATAACTCGTAACATATCAATTATTCACATGTATACACATAAAATAATGCGTGTGGCTGCAATGGGACAAAGTTCAGTAGTATTAAAATACTGCCTGGTAACAGTATTTTTCCCTTGCAGTCGAAAAATACAGCTACTAGGGCCAGGGGTATTGTTAGACCATAATAAAGGATCATTATTGGTAATTACTGATATCAATCCTTTATAAATATGTCCCATAGAGTAAGTGAATGTGAGCCCGTCGGCAGGGACCTACCCAGTTACAAGGATGAAAGGGATTGTGGGAATTATTTTTTTTTTTTATTTCCCAGCCCGACCACTTAAGAAGTAGAAAATAGGCGAATAGTGTAGGTAAAATGGAATGGAATGAATTACTAAACCACAAAATGTTGTGAGTTAATCAAATCCCTAAATTCACACTACAATGCAATTCAACATAAACGCATTTTATGCGTTCATGTGCACTTTGTGCTAGTGATTTGCACAATAGTCCCTTATCGTAAAGCATACCATCCATGCCACAAATGGTGACCACATGGTTTATACTAATAATCTGCAGGTATCCCACCCCTCCCGGGAGTTGCAGGAGTCCCCAGATTTTGGGGTGGCCCCCCGCACTTCCACAAGACCACCCCAAACTCCCACCACCCGAACTTACCCGGAGTCTCCACCTCCAGAATGCTCCTTTTCGTCCGCCAGGCCCTTAACCACGCCTTTTTTATGACTAAATACATGTCACGTGCCTCGCCCCTTCCCCCCCATCATGCCTGGAAACCACATTTGGCAGGGCTGGATGTTTGAAGCTGGAGCCAAATGCCTCCAGTGGGTGCCAGTTACTTTGACCCCCATTGGAATGTGCCGTGTACATAGTGACTGGATCACAAAAAGGCGGATTACTGGTATCCCCCTTTATGCCTTCTCAGTGTGGTCTATTGTTCAATTTCTCCTGCTGCTCATAGACTGTTACATAGATTGTTACATATGGTAGATTGTTACATAGACTGTTACATAGATTGTTACATACATTGTTACATACAGTAAATTTTTACATAGACTGTTACATAGATTGTTACGTAGATTGTTACATATAGTATAATGTTACAAAGACTGTTACATAGATTGTTACGTAGATTGTTACATATAGTATAATGTTACATAGATTGTTACATAGATTATAACATGCAGTATATTGTTACATAGATTGTTACATTGATGGTTACATACAGTATGTTGTTACATAGATTGTTACATACAGTATATTGTTATATAGATTGTTACATACAGTATATTGTTACATACACTGTTACATATATTGTTACATATAGTATATCGTTACATAGATTGTTACAAACAGTATATTGTTACATAGACTGTTACATAGATTGTTTCAAACAGTATATTGTAACATAGACTGTTACATAGATAGTTACATACAGTATATTGTTACATACACTGTTACATAGACTGTTACATAGATTGTTTCAAACAGTATATTGTTACATAGACTGTTACATAGATTGTTACATACAGTATATTGTTGCATAGATTGTTACATACAGTATATTGTTACATAGACTGTTACATAGATTGTTACGTAGATTGTTACATATAGTATAATGTTACATAAATTATTACATAGATTATTACATACAGTATATTGTTACATAGATTGTTACATAGATTGTTACATACAGTATATTGTTATATAGATTGTTACATACAGTATATTGTTACATAGACTGTTACATATATTGTTACGTAGATTGTTACATACAGTATATTGTTACATAGATTATTACATACAGTATATTGTTACATAGACTGTTACATAGACTGTTACATAGATTGTTACATACAGAATATTGTTACATAGATTGTTACATACAGTATATTGTTATATAGATTGTTACATAGATTGTTACATACAGTATATTGTTACATAGACTGTTACATAGATTGTTAAAAAATCAACTTGTTACATAGACTGTTACATAGATTGTTGCATACAGTATATTGTTACATACACTGTTACATAGACTGTTACATAGATTGTTACATACAGTATATTGTTACATAGACTGTTACATAGATTGTTACATACAGTATATTGTTACATAGACTGTTACATAGTTTGTTACATACAGTATATTGGTACATAGACTGTTACATAGATTGTTACATACAGTATATTGTTACATAGACTGTTACATATATTGTTACATAGATTGTTATATACAGTATATTGTTACATAGACTGTTACATATATTGGTACAAAGATTGTTACATACAGTATATTGTTTAATAGACTGTTACATTTATTGTTACATAGATTGTTACATACAGTATATTGTTACATAGACTGTTACATATATTGTTACATAGGTTGTTTCATATAGTGTATTGTTACATATACTGTTACATAGATTGTTACATACAGTATATTGTTACATAGACTGTTACATAGATTGTTACATACAGTATATTGTTACATAGACTGTTATATAGACTGTTACATAGACTGTTACAAAGAGTGTATTGATACATAGGTTGTTACATACAGTATATTTGTGGCCGTTAGTGACTAAAATTAACCTGCAGGTACTAGGGGTCAGCTCCTATCAACCCACCTCTTTGTTTGTAGAAGTCTAAAGGGGGCATATTGATTAGGTTGTGACATTTGGTAACTGCTCAAGCAAATTTATCAAATGGACGACAAAGTATTTATTGCGTGTTATTCAGCCATTCCATTTGCCAAGTCTTGAGGTGGAAAAAAAAAACCCAGCATTACTAGCTTTCGGTTAATACGATCTGGAAGATTTCGCTTTTTTAAGATCATATTTTTTAAGGTTCGATTTCTTATTTTTACCAAAAGTCACATGGGGGGTCTAAGGGACAATTTATACAGGGGCATTATTTAGCTTTTTGCCACCGACTCACACCAATTTTTTAAACTTTAAACTTTTGTATGAAGTATAAAAGGCGAATTTTATATCAAAGCAAAAATATGCAACAAAAAGTAGCACTAATAATGCTGAAAACGTGGCAAAAAGTTAAGTGTCAGCGCAAATGATGGTAATAGGGAACACTCTCTGGGTTTTCAAAAGTAAGGATGTTTTGCGAAAATATCTGGTAAAACTGCGAAAAATGACAACAAAAGGCAGAAAAGGTACAAAGGCCTCAGAAGAAGAGAATTTTACCTATACAAAATAGCTTTAAATAAAAAATGACAAAACTATGTCTGAATTATGCCCCTCTCTTGGTCTGGTGTTGAGAGCAACTGTCTCTTTCAGTTATAGCTCACACTTAAGCAATAAGGCAAAGAATACTGGTCACCACATCGCAACAGCGATACTTTTTGCGCAAGCAAAAAACAAAGAATTTGTTGTTTATAAATATGCCCTAGTGCACTACATTACACTCACATGCTCTCTACTACAAAGCACTCAAAACAAATAAGCTGCCTTAGAAGCGTCGTCAGACAATCATCTTACAGCACAGAGACACATCTATCTTTCTCCGGCAGATTCGGCCTCTAAGGCACAAAATAGAGATTAACATGGTGAATGTTTTTGAAAACAAATCTTGTTCCCCCACACATCCTTGCTGTTTTATACAAAAAACAAATTAATCTTTTGCAAATTATTCCCCTATCAAGCATTGAGGAAGGAAAGAAAACAAAAAAAACGTTTTTGTGTGGGGATTTAAGCACTGTAACTCATGGGCACGTGCTTCTAAAAAGGGACTTTCCTGACACCAAAAGCCACCCAGATGATGAAACAAAGATCAGTACATTTAGAAGCTTAATGGATAAACTGATTGCCTCAATGCATTTTTTAAAAATTGCTTTAAAAGAGTCAAAGATATGCGCCCTCCCCATACAGTTTGTTCCCGATTTCGAGCCTCTCTCGCAGGGCTAACAAGCAGCTTTCAAACTTTAATCAGGGACATATACTTATTGTTATAATGGGTTTGGTTTAGATGGTGGATAATGTACCCACACTGAAATATAAGGATATTAGAAGTCACCGAGGAGTTCCGTGACCATATCAAAAGCACGAGGCCGCAGCCGAAGTGCCTTTATACCGGGCACGGAAACTCCGAGGTGACTTTTGATATCCGTATATAGGGGGTCAATCCCACCTCAATTATAACCACCCTTTATCCTAATTCAAAGACTGGCCTGTGAGCCTATGGCTCACTGGCATGTAGGGAGAGACCCTTCCCTCCCCCACCTACATGTGCACACTAATGACAGGGCACTCTCTCTATCGAAAAGCCACCCCCCAGCCCCATCACCCTCCACTAGCCTATCACGGCATCCTCCCCTTGCTCAGATATTTTGCAGGATGGTGCGAACATCACAAATAAAACATGTTTGCGTGTAAGACTGTGTGTGCCCAGCTTCTTTATTTTTTTTCATTACTACCTGCTGTTGGCACCTGCTCGGGAGGCACCAGCAACTTGGATATGCAAACACTGATCTTTTATTTTATTATCTGCCCTGCTCAGGAACCCAAAAAAAACCCGCCTCACCCCTTAAATCCGCCCACGGCTAAACACTTACATTTTTGATGAAGAGGGAAGCCGCCACAACCTTTGCTATATGAACCGGAGATGAGCTGCACCAGTAACTAATATACAAAACCGATATCTGCCATTCAGCCGGTTCACTGCTTTTCGCGCAATAATAGTCTAAGTTGTGATGCGTCGCATGGTCTAGTGGCGGAGATTAATGTGTCGAGGAGAAGAGTGAAACCGATACAACCAGCTACGGTTTATACTTACAGTTACTGGTGCAGCTTCAAGCTTGGTTATATCAAAGGTGGATGGCGGCTTCACTTACTAAAATGTGTTAGCCGTGGGCAGTCGTGAGTTTGACGTGGGGCGGAGTAAGGGGGGAGGCGGGGGGGGGGGGGTGGTGGTGTTTGTACTGCACGTCCGGGTTATAATCGGCACACTACACATAGTAGTGGACACGGATTATAAGGATATTATCGGCTACTTGGGTCCATAGGATCCATTAAGGGGGTAGGTGGTATAACAGGATACAATCCACTGCCCCTAGCTGCAGAAGAAACTACCAAACTGTGCCCCCCCCAAAAGACCAAAAATCCTAAGGGCATTTAGTGAATTAGGAAAGTGATGAAGCTGAACTGAAAGGATATCTTACGGCCAAACATAAAGGGTATGGAGAAACAAACTGAAGGCACACAACTGTGCTGTGAAAAAACTCGTGTTACAGATTACCACCCAATCACCTCACCCCCCACGACATTGTTGCGAGCGGACATGCCGCCCTTTATCAAGTGCTAACCCAAAAATGAACTGTCGCTCGAACATGTCGTCGTGGATATTTGTGTGAATAACACGAGTTTTCACAGCCACAGTTGTGCCTTAGTTTGGTTCTCCATACCCGTTAGTGTTGGACTATAGATATGTAAGGGGGGATGGAATATCCACCAGGGATGGTGGATGAAACCCATACGATTACAGCAGCCCGCCTCACCTCTCTATGTTTAAGGAATTATCTTACCTTATGGTGAACAATTGTCCCACATCAAGATTCATGTCTGGAAGCTGTGCATAATGTAAATACAGCTGCCACAGCCTCCATACAGGGCTTGGCCCGGCCATCTATAATTGTGGCCCCCCACAGGTAAAACAAATCTGTATTCGTTTGTCCACACGTTTTTCTCTTCAGCCACAGCGAAATGTCACAGGGTAAAGTAGCTGAACAGAATCAATAGGAAAAACATAAACAAATAAAAAAAATCTGTTGGGAGGATCACGTAACCCAAGAAAATAAAGTATTATAAATCAAAGGGACAACAATAGATTCCTGAAGACCCTCCTTCTTCACACTTTTCTCCTATTTGTCAGCTCGAGGCACGGAAGAGAGAAGGGGAGAAAGCGAGTCAAAGATCGAAAATGGTTTATGTTCAGTAGTTAGAAGCTGAAACTCAGGGAGAGGACCTAGCGGTTTTAGGTAGTTTTAAAGGCCAAAGATGCAGATCAGGGCTAGTTGTCCTTTTTAAACATTGAAAATAAACTACAAATTAAAAAACGTTAGTGGGTGATGCAAAAAGAGGTGCAAGCATTTACCGTGCTATTAATTTGTAGCAACCAATCAGAAGTTAGTTCTACAAAATTACTACAGTTAGGAAAACATCTGATTGGTTGCTACAAATTACACAAGCAGACATCCCCACCCTGCCAAAACTCATTTCAGGGAGGGTACCCACACATTTGCAGGGAGGATCCCACCCCCTAAAGCCCCACCCCATTTGATTAATGCATAGTCATGCTTGCAGACACACATGTATACGTCAGACACTTTTGCACACAAACACATGCATCTCAACAGACACACACTCATGAAAACAGTCAGACACACATGCATAAAACAAGTCATGTCACTATAAAGGGCATGTCCACCCCCACAAAACTATAATCCCCCAACAACTAATGGCCCCACCATGTAGTTAGTTTAATCCTTACCTCACATCCCAACTCCATCTGTTCTCTGTAGTCCCCCCCCAAAGTTCCAAAAAACTCCACCAGGAGGCTAGCAGGTCCATATAGGACACTGCCTGTACCTGGCCTCCCGGAGATCCTGCCATGCGTGCTGCAGCCCTTCTCCCCCTCCCTCCCCTCCCTCACCCTCCTCTCCCCCCGTTCTACTATCCCTCCCCCTAGCACAAATCCCCCTAATATCATGCTCCCCCATGTCTCCAGCCCCAACCGCATGTTTTTTTTTTAAAAAGGTCCCCAAACCTACTACCCTCTCCGCTTTCCTCCGCTGCACTGAATGACCGGCAGCCGCGTCGTGATGGCTGCCGCTCAGCCAATCACAGACGGAATGCAGGTCCTGCCCCTCTGCTTGCATTCTCGCAAGCAGAGGGCCGGCAGTGCGGCGGGATCGAGGGGAGGTAAGTAAGAGTTTGGGGGGCTTTTTAAAAAACAAAACATGCGGTTGGGGCTGGGGGACAGGGGGGAGCTGATATTAAATTTTTATTTAGGGGTGTGGACATAGCCTTTAAGTGTTTTTGTCATGTAACCGCTAAAAGACTCTGACATCATTGTGCTCCCTCACTTTAATTCAAAAACACATTTCAGGGAGATTGGTATATTATTTTAGGGGTCAGGTATCTGCCATTAAAAATCAGGGAGACTCCCTGAACTTCAGGAGAGGTGGGATGCCTGCACAAGCAAACATTTGTACCATTTAAGGCATCAGACACCTTGAATTGATTGGCCTGCATGTTTCCAAAAATGTTTGTAGGGATAAGCAAAACACAGTGAAAACCCACACAAACTGATAATAACGCAAATGGGAGGTAGATAAATGCTCCTAACCCCCTATACCATTATAGATTTGGGCAAAAAGTTGTTATAGGCAACTTTGCACCTCTTAATGCATCAGCCCTAAGTGAACAAGACACATACAATAATGGTGTAATGGGCTACATACATACTTAAGGTTCGTACACACGTGCATCGCAGGTGCCGACCCGTGTGCCAATGTGTATGAACGGCTGTTTCAGCCAATAATCGTGCCAGTATGGGCACTTTATTGGCCAAAATGGACGCTCGTTTGAGAATCCACCTGGCCAGTCAGGCAAAGATCCCTGCTTCTGCTGATAAAGTGCCTATACACCGACAATTATCGTCTGAAACGTCCATTGTACACTCGTGCATCGCGGGTCGGCACCCGCGATCAAACTTGTGTACAAACCTTTTATTAATGCTATTTTTACAACTGGAAGGCCAAAGTGATTGGAGATTAAGTTTACCTTTTTCTAGTTAGCCCTTTTTTTTCTCGAACTGTTTAATCACACTAGCAGCAAAAGTTGGGAGTTATATATGGACTTTTGTAAACAGTATGTATGTACGTAACAAATAAAGGATAGTTTATATTTTATTAAATGCTAATAGAGCCATTTGTCCACCCTTAAAGCAAAAAATTAGTTACTTGCCCCCAATAACAACCAATATATTCAGCATGTTAAGTATTTTATATATATCTCCAAATATAATGTTTGGATCAGCAACTTCCAAATCAGCATATAAACAGTGATACGGTGCATGTACCTTAAAGGGAAATCTGCACTCCCTGTTTAGTATACTGTCCAATACAGATAGGCACAGCACTCTTTTTAAAGGTTTTTTTCGATACAGCAACTCTGCCACAAAGGGAGTAATGCAATATTTAATATAATCTTATTAGAAATGCATGTAAAAATGCTAAATAGCAGTTAGGGACAAGTAAATGGAGAAGTGACAATTTTTTGGTTTTGGGTGGGACATGCCCCTTAAATATTGTATGGTCACACTCTAGGATTAATCATAGGGCTTCACAAAAAAGTAGAAAAAGAAATTACAGTAATACAAACAATTACCTTGAAGATATCATTAGAGCAGTAAGGGAGCCTGGGCCAGCCCATTGCAAAGCGGAATGGGTTCTTTCTTACTACTATAAAGTAAATTAGCGTAGGTGATAACAGAATGAATTGCAAGCCTGAAAAAAAAAAAACACAAACTGTTATAAATTCCGCCGTCCAAGAGAAATAACCGTAATATTAATAAACTCCAATATCATAGTTCACCCCCACAATAATGTAATTTTTTTTTGTTTGATTGTTCATTTAAATTGATCAAATCATATATTTTTGCAATTAAATCTCCATATTAAATAAATATTAAACAAACTTTGCATGAAAAAATTCTTGTAGGAGGTACAATATCTAATGGGTTTTGATATACAGCCACAGTACAGCCCACAGCAGGAGTGTGTAAGGTGTGTAAATATTTTTTTTTTTTTTTTTTAATGCCCCCCACACAGGGAAGAGGGATTGTCACTGGTTTCATACTAGGAAGTGAGGGATCGGGGATGCTGCTATCATACCACACTTAAAATGTTAATATCTTAAAACTATGTAAAACAAAGTTTAATAAAGTAAATTGCAAAAATACTCAGAAAAGCAATTCTTGTCAAGTAACCTAAAGTATTTTTGGACCATTATAATCATAATGGTAATAACTTATGGAGCACAGCACAAGTGCCAATAGGGGGTTTCCTTACTGCTCTCCATCATGGACTTTTGCTGCAAGCATAACATATTGGATACATTTGTTATTTGTCTATTAAAATCAAGAGCAACATACCATATGTACTCGAATATAAGCCAATGTTTTTATTTTTTAAATAGACGCCCTTAAAAGCTTAACCCTTGGCTGTATATTCGGGTCACAGAGTACACAATAAAAGGAGGACATTGGTGACCAGGAGCATTACTGGTACTCAAAACATTATTTGCGGCCATTATTTTGCTTTAATGCAGCCACAATGTAGGAGCAGTCAGGGGAATGTAGGAGATCGGAGCAGTCAGAAGCCGGTAGTTGCAGGCATGTTTGCGCAGGTACATAAGCGTGTGCACGTTGGCTCGGATACAGTGAACTTTTCTCAATAACCGGATATACCATGGAGGAGCATGCAAGAAGCTCTGTATTCTCCTGTCAGAGATGAGCAGGAGCATTTTCTTTTTTGAATGTTGGACTAATACAGTAAATGTTGCTTGTAACTGTTGCTTGAACCTTGCCACTCCAGATGTTAGAAACTAGCAACCAAAGCCTACTGGGAGTTGTAGTTTCAAACATCTAAGGTGCCAAGCAATTGGGGATTACTGGATTTGGGTCTATGCAGGGTATAGAGTGGTGGGCAGAAGCATTTTATTTTTGTTCTTGGCTTTGTTTTTTGCTTGTTGTTGCTTGTTCATTTTCTAATCACTTTAACTAATTACAGCTTTGCAGTAGTGGTGATAATTTCTACCCTTGTTTATATTCAAGTCATTCAGTTTTACTTGGTAAAAAAATATTTTCACGTAAAAAAATAGGTACCTGGGCTTATACTCAGGTCGACTTATAAGGGGAAGGAGAAATTCTTTAGAAAAGGTTAAATAAGTCCAAAGGGTCTGTGCTATAGGGCAGCTCCACCAATATGCTAAAAAAAAACCTCTCTCTGTACAACATCAAAAACATAAGGGGCTACGTGGGATATAGCTTAATGGTGGGACTCTATACTCTATGCTCTACACGTATATCAAAGCCACATTTCTAACACTTTGGCCAAATTTTCAACTCACTGTTTATTTCTTCCATAAAACCTGCCTCCCAAGCCATTTCAAATTTACTTTCCTTATGGATGGTCAAATAGTGACTCTTGGGGGCACATGGAATCGAGGTTTTAGAAGATTGAAATCTGCCACATATATCACCTCCATAGAAATCAGCAAATCAAAACGATCCCAGGATGCCTCCACCAGCCATAACCTTTATCAAGGGAGACTAGTTGGAAAAAGGGTGAAGCATTCCAGTGACATCAAAGAGATGCATAGCGTGAGGCCATATTTAAAACTGTCCCACAGTGTAAGAATATTTAATGTTGGCTGGTTATAGTGTGAAAGCATTCAAGATGTGTTTGGATCCATCCAAAAAGTAAACACTACTAAAAATAAATCAACCACTCATAGTTAATCATTTGCTTGCAGCTTTAAATTTCAATGGCTGAATTCAATGAAAAATATTGTTAAGACTGATAAGACGTTTCCATATCTTACTCTCTACTTATATTTATAACATTATGTTTCATTAAACTTAGCCAGGGTGACTTAAACCAGCAAAAAGGCAAAACTTGGAAGGTGTTAACTTGGAAGATGGGAATACTAGCTCCTACCTAGGACCTATAAGGGGTCTAGAAGAAACAGGAAGTTAGTATTTGGAATAGTATTTATTTATACACAGACAAAATGCTGAATGGGCAGGTTTTTTCTTAAAAGTATATGTATTTCCACTGAACTTCCCCTTTAAAGAAGAGAGCACTCTTTTTATTCTATTTACTGCCACTACTACAACAGAAACAATCAACACTTTTTAAAACAGCTTTCAGGAGACCAAATTAGAGGTTCAGTGTCAAGTCCTTCACCATAAGTGCTTCTCTGTAACCAGCCTATATTTACCACCATGATACTAAGGGAGGAAATGTTTAATTGGGGAGTCGTGTAGCGATGGTTAGTGGGTCAGTTCTTAAGAGTTCATAATACCAGCTATAAAAAGTTTTATTACAGCTGATAATTTGGAAAGTTTTCATATCTTAATTGTACTACTGTGCTCCTTTTCTCTGGGTGCTGAAGTTATTGCAGGGCTTGCTGTAGTGAAATAGTTAACTTACTTCCCAGAGGTTGTTTTGTGCAAGAATGACAATCCATTTATGAGCCCAATGTCAGAAAACATGTGTTTTCACTTCTACCTCTGCTTTAAAGGACCATATATCAATGTAAATGTACTCTCAAACTACAGTTGTAAATCTGTCTGTTGCTTTAGACATTTGGAATTTATAATAGAAAAACTATTTTAGCAGTTAAAGCAGATAATAATACAGAGTAGTGCCATAACTGTTTGCAGGGTGCAAGGAAAAATCTCTTTAAAAAATGTGCATGATTTATTTAATTTTATTACGGTATAACCTTTATGTTTGCAGATTATATAATTGCATTCGTTGAACAGCAATGGGGCTCATTCTGCTCCTTTCTATATTTATAGCGTATAAAAAGAGCAAAAGAGTCAGAAGAAATGGTGGGGATATTGATCACTTTATACAAAATATATTAATGGGCCATTTTATAAACTGTCTGGTCATTGTTCACTAATAGGTCATATCAGAGGACTCGCGGACATCCTTTAAAGGGTAACTCCAGCCTCAGAAAAGTTACTCCACAATGAGTTATTAGTACTTATTACAGTACAAGTCCCTGCTGGCCTTTCTCTCCTCTTACGGGTAATGACTGGGAGGGACTTCCGTTGAAGGGACCCTTGTTCTTTAAGTACTAATAACTCATTGTGGGGAGTGTCGGATGCAGGGAAGAGTAAAATGCATATGGGGTTTTGGGTTTTTTTGGGGGGGGTAATCTTTTGGTATATGCAAAAGGCTGGAGTTACCCTTTAAGATTAGAAGAAAAGTGTCATCTTTAGGTTAGAAAAGGTTTCCTTACAGTGATAACGGTAAAACTGTGGACCTGTCTGTTGTAAAAGCAAGTTCATTGAATATCTTTTAAGGTGGGCTGGATAAGTTTCTCAAATGTACAAAATATTTAGAATTACTGGTATTAATACATTTAGCTCTGGTTGATCCAGGGATACTTTTCGATTGCCATTTCTCAAGAAGAATTCTCTCCTCCCACACACACAAATTTCAGGTGGGGTTTTTTCACCCTTCCTCTGGATAAATGTTAGGTAGGGCTCATGAGTAGGCTATATAGTTTGGCCTAGATGGACCTCCATACTATGTTACTATGTATGTAAAGAAAGAAAGAAAAAAGGAAGATTTCAGTGATCGCCAAATCATCTTCATTATATTAATGACACTCCAGATGGTACAGTAATTACTCTCCCCTTGTAATTCTACAGCAATGCACTGTTAAAGGTAGATGATTTTCTGATTTTCAAATTTCAAGCTGAATTATCTGAATTTCGAGGTGCAAGATGGTGCATCTTAAACAGTTTTCTAGCCAATGGAAATTTGATTGGGAAAAATCAAAAAAATTCAATCTGTAAAATTCGGTGTATGCTTTAGCCCGAAACTTCTCATTGAATCTACTGTTAAAACAAAAGGTCACCTACCCACTGAGTACAGTTGCCATATAGAGACCCAGCTTCCGGAAGATTTCCCAGTCATTAACTTCAATAATCTTTCCAGCAATTAAGAATAAAATCCCAATTGGCATGTACCTATAATTGATAAAACATGAAGTCTGTTAGACAACACTGGTCTGTGTGATCCAGTTGTTATATCTGCTGGAAATGTACGTTTATTTCAGTATTTCGCAAAAAAAAGTGTGATAGAAACAGCTACAAGCGTGTATACTTATTACAGTCTTTAAATCCTTTGGCTGCTGCCTTATTGCAGGGCTACAGTCTGTGTTCATTTTAAATTCTTTACAATAGGTACATTTTAGAGTTAACTTGTGACAAAAAAAAATAAATATTTGGTTGGCTAAAATAATTTGATCAATGCAGGCTTGTGTGCCCTGGCATACCATTTATGCTATAGCACAAGCAAAAAGGTAATAGAAGTGCACACTATTTCCCCAGAATACTCAGAATATTATTTAAATCACAACACCGGAATCACTATGTCCCCTACATCAGAGGTAACTCACACAAACCCTCTTCACATTATTTAAGCCAAGTCAAAAAGCTTAGAGTCAGAGGTAGAGGAGTAACAGAGGCTGCACCTACAAATACAGTGGCAAGTTGCCATAGGAGTGCCTAGGTCCAAACCAATTTGTATGGGAATGCCATTTATGCTACCCTGTACAAAGTACAGTGCTTTATTCACTGTTTGGATTTCTAGGCAATCGCTCATGCCAAAATGTTGCAGCAATGCTTATTTTTTGACAGCAGACTATTGATCAGTTTAATCTGTAGGTGTGCACGGGCTTAGTTAATAACTCAAGAATTTTTCAAAAAAGTTCTATACTAGGGCACACAAAGCCCTTCTAATTGTTCTTTACTTACCACATAATGATCTGAAACTATTTGCATTGTAGCATCATTTAGGGCATCAAAAAAGTCCACCAAAACTTGTCCTTTCTCTCCCATTTTTCCTAGACAATTCAAAGACAAGCAAAACACGATGAGGCCCAGTACATTCACTCCGTCAGTGTAAAGGCCAACTATTTTATATTCTTTTGTTTTATTCTGGGGGGAAAAAATTGTGCTGTCAACATTATTTCTTCACATTTTTCATTCTAGGACTTTTAAAATCTTTAACTTCAAGCTATAACTCCCTGGTCCGTAACAAGCTTTATTACACTAGCTTTTGGACAGGCAGAAGGGGGCATGCACAATAATAAAGTTCTGCTCACTTCTTCACACCAGTAGACTATGGACCTGCAAAGAATGATTTTTCCTATACAGACGATCACATTGTTTGACTCATTGCAGTTGATTTATGGAACGTAAAAGTGAAGTTTTACACACATCTATACATTGTGATGGCTGTTCTCTGTACAGTTTTGCTTCAAAATAGAACTCTTTAGTAATTTGGGTTACTAATTAGCTATTATCTCACCCCTTAACTAATGCCTGTGCAGTATCCACTTCCAAATGAAACCATTGGCATATTAATATTCTACCTCTTGATCCATTGATAATAATTCTATTGTGTAGTTTCCTTCCACAGTGCTGTTCTTATCAGGCTGTTTTGATGGCTTTAGCTTTCTCGTTTGGTCTTGAACTGAAATAACAGTAGGCATTCAATGACTTTCAGCAGGTACTGGTATGTGTTACATCAGGATGATAGCTAGAGAAGCTGCATTTTATCAAATATCTGGATATCTTACATCATATATTGGTATATAACATGTATAACCTTTAATGTAAGGAAAGATAATAAGCATTGGCCTGGCTAAGAGGCTGGTGTAGGAGGATGGGTTTGGGTTTTTAGAGAACTGGGCAGATTTTTCTACAGGCACTTTAATAGTAATAAGTTTCATCTCAATGATGGTTTTTTGAGGGTGGAATATGTCTAGAGGGTTTGTAGGACATTTTTTAACAATGTTGGGGGGGGGGGTAGGGTACTGTCAATCTCACTGGGGTGGATACATGGGGGAAGCAGGTTGTATTTGGGCCAGTGGTGGGGAAAAAAGGGGGTGGGCTAGTATAGAGGATAGGGAGGCATGTGTATTAAAATCAGGACTGTTTCTGGGCATAGAGGACCTAGGCAAAAAGCTATGGCACATTCAAAGTTGGCATGTGTATTAAACTCAGGACTGTTTCTGATCATAGAGGGACCTAGGCAAAAAGCTATGGCACTAATCAAAGTTTTTTTTTTATTTTTAAAAGACAGGAAACCTTATCAGCCATTGATATGTCACCAATCTGTTTCCTGTAGTCTGTTTGCATACAATATAACCATCTTGGCTGAGTTTTCCAATCTATGCAAAAGAAAAATCCAACAGGTGGTTGGGGAGAAGTTTAGTTCGGGAGGGGGCACAGGAGAGACTTTCTTAGGGCACCAAAATGGCAGAACCAGCCCTGATTAAAGTCTATAGATACATTACTGGATCATAAACTAAAATGTATGAATTAAAATGTGAGAAGCCTGGCTAATAAAAATGTGATAATTGTAGATAATGGCTTTGACTGAAAAGTATAATGTAATAGGTTTAGCAGAAACATGGTTAAATAATTCTCATGACTGGGCTGTAAATTAAGAAGCATACTCCTTGTTTAAGCAGGATAGAGAAAATAGGAAAGGTTGTATTTATATTAAACAAATTTAAAGAAGAGATAAATATGAATGTAAAACGATATGAGCGTAAAAGACAAAGGGAAGGGTGGTAAGTTATTGTTGGGGTCTGCTACAATAGCAGGGAGAAAGTAAGTCAGCTTTATATGCAGATTACAAGGGCTGCAAGTTTGTTTGAACGTTCTGATGTGGGGGACTTTAATTATCCTGAAATTGATTGGAGTAATGGAACTGCCAACACAGTAAAGGGTGATGGGTTCCTGAATTTGCTGCATGATAATTTTCTCTCACAGGTGGTTGAAATTCCTACTAGAAAATGTGCTCTGTTAAGGATCTGGTGATATCTAACATCATGGAACTTACAGTAATATAGATATGAAGGTAACTGGAAGCTTAGGAATAGAACCATCAAATACTGTCATTTAATGTATGTTATCAAATTAGAGTGTACTGGGTTAAGAAAGAATTTCAAGAAAGCAAAATTTCCCTTGATAAAAATAACTCGTCAGCTTACTGGATGGATTATCTCAGGTACTAAACGCAGTGGACAGTTTTTGAAGGGGGGGGTTTCAACCATTTTAGATATAAATTTTACCTTTGGGAAATAAATGTAAAAAAAAAATAAGTAATAGTAGTTTTTTGCACATATCAATACTTTGAGGGTGGAATAAAAAGCACTAAATTTTGGGTATTAAAGGGGATATGCCTTTCATATTGAGGACTTTGTCATGGGGTTCCTTAAGACTCATCTAGTTATGTATTTCTGGCATTCATTTATTTGGCACCACGGATTTTCAATGACTATGTGGCATTATTATATGGCTAAGCTCTTCAGATCAATATATTTTCGGATTACATAGATTTTCTCATTGGGCAGCAAGTGGCAGATGAGTCAGTTCAATTTGTATGTAAATGTAAGATGATGCACTTTGGACTTACGGTAAAAATCCTTGTGCTCGCTTATACTATAAATGGCTCTGTGTTAAGCGAACCTCCGTTGAAAAAGAATCTTGGAGTTTTGGTGGATAATAAAACTTAAATGTAGCAAGTAGTGTCAGGAGGCAAAAGCTAGACAGCAAGATACTGTCCTGTTAAAGAGAGGTGGATTCAAGGGAAGAAAATATTATTCTCCCACTGGTAAGGGCTCATTAGGAATATAAGGTGTGGTTTGGAATTCTGTGTACAAAAAGGGCATCTTGAAAATGGAAAGGGTTCAGAGAAGGGCAACTAAATTAATAAGGGGACTGGGTGAGCTTAAATATGATGACAGATTGGATAAGCCACAATTATGTACACTAGAGAAAGGTGCTTGCATTGGGATATGATTACTGAGTATAAATCTGGTGCATTGTTCACCAACAGAACATGTCAGAGGACACGTGGACATCCCTTTAGGCTGGAATGAAAAGTAGTTTAGTTTTCAAGTTCAGAAAGGGTTTTTCATTAGATAGTTTAAAAAAAAAACTGGATGATTTTCTAAAAACAAAAAGTTGCATGGTACTGGTATTGATATGTAAAGTTGGAGTCAGGAAGACTCCTTTCCCCTTCGTACTGTTTTATTGCATTCCTCTGGGTCAACTGTTAAGCAGGAAATGTGGGTATTGCTGAGTAGGTTGGATAAGATGGAAGTATGTTTATTCTATACATTTTGTGTATAGTATAAAGCTACTCTGCACTATGCCTATTTACTTTTTGTTTATCCATTTATAATGTGAAACTGTAACTGTAAAATATCTGCAAATTAATAAATCAGTAAATGCTCACAAGAAAAGCGAATTCCAATATAAATTATAAATATCCTTGTTATGAAAGTGAACTAAAAAGTGAACCATTCCTTTTTGCAGGCAGCACGATCCACTGCTTCTGGCTCTCTTATTTGATTGAAGAACGGGAGGTAAGGCATAGCTCCTTAACTTTTGTTCTTCAATTAATGCCAAAAGGATACTTGATTTTATGAGTGAACTTATCCTCTAAAACCTTAAAAATTGTGTAATATACAGGCCAGCCTAGGCACTGTATTCCAATCTATTGCAATATATTCCCGTAGTGGGTCTTTATATTGCACAGCTATGGTAAAATTGGATTATGATTGTATCAAACATAAAATACATTTAAAACTGTAAAATCAGCTGCTTATTATAATTAATTATAAATATATAAGTATAAGTCTTACTGTTGGAAACAGGCTTGAACGAGGTTCTCGGGGAACATATTCCTAGGATATAAACAATAAAAAAAGTATTTCAACTGTAAAGAAAAGCAGGCTTCATATCACAGCATTTCTTTCTGTTAATTGTTTATGATATGAATAATATATAAATATATGTATATATGCATGAAAATGATAAAGGTCCTTAGTCCAGGACTGAAAACGTTGTTGCACTATGCAACTGTAGCACAAAATAAATCGGTTTCGATTCAGTCCCTTGAGTGCACCTATCTTATACGGAATGTTTATGGATACGGTAGCGCCAGGGCAATTATTTGCAAGCTCAAGAAAGGAGTGTGCCCACCTACTGGTTTAATATATAATATATATATAATATATATATATATATATATATATATATATATATATAAAGTTGCACATTGGAAATTACGTGTGTGCATTTTTAGCTATGGGCCGGATTATAATGGTAAGCCTGAGATCTTATAAAGAGCCCTGACTATTCTGCCATGTTTCAACCGTGTTAGATTTTAATGGTGCAGGACACAGGTTCATAGATTCTATGGGGTAGAAATTGGGAGCACAAGAACACAAGAAAACAGACAGCCATATAGATTAAGGGGAGGTGGGATTAAAGGGGAGAAAAGCCTTCACAGAGCATACAATGAAATAGAGCCTTTTTGCAAAAAAGGTGCTTCACAGCATCATCTTATTAATATAGGATTGCTTTAAATTAACAAACTCACTCCCAGCATTCTCAAATGAGAATGCAAATTGTTTATTCATCTAGATAGATATGACTTCCTAGCAAACAGCAGCTCTCCTTTTTTTTATTGGGGGGAGGAGGCGGTGTGTGAAAATGAGGTTGCAAAATGGGTTCTTAGGCTAGGTACACACCAGCGGATATTTTCGTCCGATGACTGATAGTACCGTCTATCAGTTGGTTGACCGGAAATATCTGATGACCGCAAATTAAGGATTGTAATGTTGGTTTACAAACGCAATTGTAAATATCCGATCTTGGCAATGCACGGTAAAGGCGCGGTATCGTGAAAGAGCGATACCGCCACTTATAAACATAGCCCTTTTAATCTTTCATAATATTTATATATAAAAGTGCTCAAGTATGGAAATGGCATCCTGAGCTCTTCCACACTAGATCTCCATCTTCCTGGGTCTTGAAAGTAAAGTCCGTTTGTAGCACGCGCGTGATGCCAGTGCACATGAGCGATGGCGACGCATGCCGCATTGACAGCATGCGTGGTGCTTCAAATGTACTTTAGCTTTAAGGCTCAGGAAGAAGGAGATCTCATGGGTGCAGAGCTCAAGAAGAGTGGAGCCAGCAACATTCAAGGAGTGAAGGTAGGCTATGGGGGAATAGGATATAAAAAAATAGACACCTTTAGTTTTAAAGCCACAGCTATCCAGTAAGCAAATGTTTTTTTTACAGTTAATACCCGTTAATTGTCATCTCCCTCTAACTTCTATCCAATGAAATCAACCAAGAGTAGATCCACAGAAGTTCTATAATAGAAATATTAAAACCATCCACCAATACTCAACCCTCCACTGACTCACAGCTGTCACCAGTCTGTTAGAGAGGGATCACTATTGGCAAGCCTGGAGGTCCTATAAAGAACCCAGACTATCCTGTCATGTTTCAATCTTGTTAGATTTCATCAGTGCAGGAAACAGGTTCATGACCTCAATGTCGTTTTCATAGCAAACACGTAAACACAGCCACCGTCGCTACGTTGCATTAAATGCTGATCTAATGCAAAGTGCAAGCCATCTGGGGGGAGAGAGAGAAAAAGAGGAGGAGAGAGAGAGGGGGAGAGAGGAGGAGGAGAGAGAAGAGAGAGAGAGAGGAATGAGAAAGAGGAGGAGGGAAGAGAGGAGAGAAATAGAAGGGGAAGAGAGAGAGAGAGGAGGAGAGTGACTTTGTGACTTTTGCGACATCACTTAGGGGGTGGACAGGGTGGAGTTGTTTGCCTAGGGACCGGAGGGAGGCGGGTTTAGGGGCATTCTTGGGGCATGGTAGTCAAAAGGGGCATGATGGGGAAGGAAATAAGAGACTCCTCTCCATGCAGGAGTCGTGGTCCTCGTGGGAGTGAGGGAGACCACCCCAGAATGCGGGAGAATCACGCGAGTTGCAAAGGGTTGGGATACTTGTGATAGCAATAAAGCAGTAACTGTTTACACATATATACATTTCCTATGTATAATAATATTAGCTATTCCCACCTTAATAGTACCTCCTAAAAACTTTATGTGTTACCCTATGAGTTATAAATATATTTATACAATATAAAAGGATAATGACATTTATATAACATATAATGCTTTTCTCCATGGGACTTAAATTAGAAAGATACTGAAATTAATTCCATGACCTCAATAAATGCAATTAAACCCAAGCATCCTGCGTTTATATGTTCATGGAACTCCTCTGTGAAATAGCATTTCCTTAGCAACATCAACAAGGTCTCCCCAAGTATATACAGTATGAAGATGAAACCTCCAGTCAGCAGACCTTATCAAACCATGTTCAGGCTCAATCAGTTGTGGGTAAGGCCCACCACTCCCCAATTACTAAATAGAATCCAAAATTTAAGATACACAACACAGCCTTCTCAGCAAAATGTAGTTATAAACTTAAAGTTCATGTCAGCACTTCCCAAACTCCATTTTTGCATTGTACATAATTCCAAATTCCCTAAGATGCCCCTGAAAACGTACCTGTCCCAATCCTCCCTGTCTGGGTGCCCCCCCCCCCCGCTCCTCAAGCTCGTTTTGAGCAAGAACAGTTGCAGTGAGCGCTTCCTTGTGGCGGCTGTCAGGTAATGGGTGACCAGAAGAGTGGTAGAGCAGTGGAGTAGTGTTACAGAGCAGTGAGGGACTGGGTCTGGTAAGTCACTTTAGAGCCATCTTTGGTAATATGCATAATGTTAAACAGGGGGTTTGGGGGGTTGTGTGCATTTATATAAAATGCCCTTTAAATGTGGAGATCTAGCAAAACATTATTTGAACCTCCCAGGGGTCTTCCTCGGGTGCAAGTTACAGACAAATATCAACACCACCCTCAAAAACCCTTTAAAACAAACCTTTCCAAATGCAGGCTTGTGGTTAGCTTTAAAAGAATGAGTTGAGGGTGGGGATATGATGCTCTGTCCCAGCAGTGGGCATGCTCCAACCATAAACTTCAGGGCAGAGCAGTAGTGCTGGTGATGTCACAGCTTACAGTGGTAACAGTAAAAACTACCCTTTATACTGCTGTTACTTCGGATAACCTGCCACTAGAAGCATGATGGAGCCATTTTAGGTAGGAGAATGTCCTTTTTAATAAAGGACACTTTAAATGCATTAAAATCAATTTAAAATCTCTTTATTTAGACAAACTTGTGGGGTTATTCAATAAAAGTTCTTAGCATTTAAAATGGTGCTAATTTTGCCCCAACCATACAGATGTTAGCTTTAAATGTTACATAAGTCCTGATTGGGCGGGGCAAAATAAACGATAAGAACTTTTATTGAATCTCCCTGTTGATTTTTAATGATGATGCCTTTATCCTTGAATATGCAGACTGTTCCCCTACACTGAGGTGACATAACTTATTGAGTGGAATATTGGCTACATAAACAAATCTGAAGCAAAGGATATAGGGTAAACAGGACTACCAAGGTCCGTTAAGAACTCAAAGGAGTCCACGAAGTGAAGCTTTATTAAATACTGTCACTACATGTTTTGGACAACTGGGTTCTTTACCAAGATGTATTTGACATAGGTGTGATAGAACCTTCCTACACTATTTAGATTCTATTTACCACTTACATGCTTTCTACCAACAAACTTTCTCCTGATCTTGCTCCATCACAATCTCTCCTTTCTGTATGCACACTTTCTGTTAAAATCATCATTATAAATATTCAGTTGTATTAATGTCTGACATTCTGCCAGAATACGGAGTCTGAGTGGCCCATGGTACCTGCGAGTGGGTGGGGCTTGTGCGCCCACGAGTGGGCGGGACTTGTGCACCGCGAGTGTACGGGGCTTGTGCATCTGCAAATGGCGGGGCTATGCACTGTGAGTGGGCGGGGCCACATGGGGCTGTAAGGGAATGGGCCAAGGGGGGCCTGCAACTGGAGGGACCATGGGGTCCATGAGTGGGAGGGACCAGGGGGGCTGCAAAGAGGAGGAGGAGACACAGGGCGGATTTACTGACAGGTTTCAGAGCAGGAAGCAGGAAGTGCAGGGGACCTGGTGATGCTGCTGCCATATCACACACAAAAATTTAAATATATTCAAAACTATGCAAAATAAGGTATTGTCAGTGTGCTGCAAAGAGAGGTGCCCAATAAACAGCTTTGCAGCTCCTGTGCTAAGGGTCAGGTGAGTAAGTAATAGAAAAGTCATACAAATAGTGCATTGTAGTATATCTAAGCCTAGGTACACAACACAAATATTTGGCCCGCCCAATATTGCGTGCATTGGTAGTCGAAAAATGTTGATGGTGCCAGGCAAATGGGTGATTAGAACTGTTGGTAAATCACGTTTACCGTTTTATCACGTGATTCGCTAGTAGCAAATGCATGGTCGGCACAAAAAGTCCCCTCGTGTGCACCCTAAGCCCACGGGGCCTTTTTCAAACAAAACTTTGTCCTATTAATTTGCCCCAACCAATTAAATGTTACATTTTTCTTTACAGTTGGAAAACATTTGATCACATCTGCAGATTAAGAACATGGGCAAAAATGTTTGCACCTCTTATTTAATAAGAAATAAGTTTGGTGAACACGGATGATTTAGAGTTGCATTTCTTGGAGTTAGTGAACTGAAAGAAATTTTGATTTTTTCCCCATATAAAATAAACATACATGCAGGTAACAGCATACTTATTTGGTTTCCTATATTAAAGGGCATGTCCAACCCCAAAACTATAATCCCCCCAACTACTGGCCCCACCAGTAGTGTGTAGTTTAATCCTTACCTCACATCCCAGCTCCATAGGGTTCTCCTGTAGTCCCCCCCCAAAGTCCCAAAAACTGCCCACAGGAGGCTAGCAGAGTCCATATAGGACACTGCCTGCTAGCTAGCCTCAGGTAGATTTTTGCATGCGTACTGCAGCCCTTCTCCCCCCCTCCCTCCCCCTCCCTTCCTCCCGTTCTACTATCCCTCCCCCTAGCACTGTATTCCCCCATGTCTCCCAGCCCCACAGCATATTTTTTATTTTTAGAAAGCTCCCCAAACTCTACTTACCTCTCCTCTTCCTCCGGCGAAGTGAGCTGCCGGCAGCCGCGTCTGTGATTGGCTGCCGCTCAGCCATCACAGACGCGGCTGCGGTCCCGCCCCTCTGCTTGCATTTCCTTGCAAGCAGAGGGCCGGGAGCGTGGCGGAGGAAAGAGGGAGGGTAAGTAAGTGAGTTTGGGGGCTTTCTAAAAAAAAAATATAGCGGTTGGGGCTGGGAGCCCAGGGGGGATCTTATATTAAAAATTCAATTTTAGGGTGGACATACCCTTTAATGACACCATTTACAAACAGGGAAGTTTTTTTTTTTAAACTCTTTTTATTTTGGTTCCAAACATATCTTATAACAGTTTTATGCAAAATTCCATTATAAATTTCGGGTAGTTTCAGAGTCAAAAACATACATGGTTAGCTGTGTGGAGAGAGTTAGTCAGTTACAGTTAAGTAGATAAACTATATACATTAAACAATGCCGAGCCTTGATTCATTCATAGTAATATGTTCACTTACATATAGTTTTGTGTCCGCCAAGCCGCCGCCCGCCCGGCCCCCTCCAGAGGGTGGAGATGGGATCTGGGTTTTCACAACACTGGGTTCAACATATCTATTAGAGCCCGGGGTTAGGGTGGTTAGCTTAGGGTGTGGGGGATTCAATCCAGGGGGTCCATATTTTGTAAAATTTATTTGGGACATTCCTGTGCCTGTACATTAGCTTGAGATATTGTAGATCTGTATTTATTAGTTTGATCCAAGTTTTAAGTTTAGCGGGATTTAGGAGACATCCATTTAGTACGATCGTTTTTCGTGCATAAAATAGGGTAGCCTGCAGGAGAGCCAGTTCCGCGCTAGACCAGACTCCTCCTCCAGCATTCCAAAGGGACAGGTAGACAAGTTGGAGGTCGATCGGGTGCGGTGTTAAGTTCTTAGGAATTGGAGTATCTCGTCCCAAATGGGTAGACTTTAGGGCATTCCCATATCAGGTGTACGAAGTCAGCACACAAACAGGGAAGTTTAGGTCATATTTCAATTACAAATTTATATTACATTTTACCTTACTAGGTCCAACAATGCATCTACTGTAGTAACTTCTGGTGTACTTCCTGTCCTGTCAATGTCATCGGCACTCTGAGACACTCCAGGCTTAATGGTCACCACCAATACTATACCTGTTTAGCAAGAACAAAAAAACTTTCAGTGAACATCCAATCCAACAAATCTCTGACAAATGCATTTTTGGCAAATTTATTAGCTCCCTCGCTCCTCCTTATATTAGCGATGAGGAGCTAAAGAGGAAAAGACTATGCTGTCTGCTCCATTGAAACAAGATAAAAACATATATCTGTGGTAGTCAGTAAGTCAACTGGACTTGAGTTTTGTTCTTACAGATGTTTTGCAACTGGCTTTTTCAATTCAGAATGAATCTGTTGGCAATAAATACCCGAGAATGTGTCCTAATCAGCATATAACTTCAAGGTGTTAGGGACTTGCTAACTGCAAGGTGCTGATTGCATTGTAGCTACCCAGGGTATGGCACCATTGTACATGGTAGACAAATGGTGTATACCCCCCCTTCAAATAAGACTTGGTTTCTTTATTTTGACATTATGCCTTCTGACACCTCTTTTTAACCAATCTGTTCTTGCTGAGACCTGATCTAGAAATTGGCTCTTTTGTGCTGGGCCATACAATGGTGCAGCTGCTGTTTGGTCTCCCCCACATACAGATCAGAGTACTCTTTACTGCACTGTGTATATGATGTTGCTCTTCTTGTGTTTAGGTATTAGGTCTTTTGGATGCACCAGTTGCTGCCACAGTTGTTGGGTTTAAAGCAGACAGTGATACGGTGTCTCTTGAAAATTCTTCTTCTTAATTTCTCTGACACCCTCGCTACATATGGGATGACCATGTTCTTTCTCCCGGCTTGCTTCTCCCTTCACTGAAGGTATTTGTTTTCCATTCTTTCTCCCAGCTTTGACAAAGCCAAGTCGGGATATCCACAAGTTTTTAGGACTTCTCTAAGATGTTTAATTTCCTTAGCCTTTGCGCTCATGGGGAAATTCTCTGCTTGCTGTCATAGGGTTTTGATGACCCCCCAGTTTCTGATCTAAAGGCTGGTGGGAGTCAAACATCAAATACTGATTTTGTTTTCTGTACTTCCAATTTACCATTCATTCTGATTTCTACCAAGCAGTCCAAGTAAGCCAGTGCGTCTTTTGCAACTCTTCGCATGTAAATCTGATGGTTTTGGTCAACAGCATTGTTGTGTTCGATGAATGCTTGTACTTTTTTCTAGTGGATTGAAATAGATGGTATTTAGTAGGATTAGTAGGGAACACACCTATTCTGGGACAATGCTGTTTTGACACCTTACCCTGGGTGTTCCTATAACACCTCTTAGCTACTATGCAATCACGCCCTAAACACCTGGCTGTGATATGCTAATTGGGATTTTCCAGGGGTACATAATTGCCACAGATTCTTATACAAGTCATTCAGAATTGAGAAAGCCAGTCTGATGACTAGCGAAACATCTTCAAGAACTAAACTTCAAGTCCAGTTTATCTAATTGAATACAACAGATATAGTAATAAGGATTAATTACCACCAATCTTAAATCTGATTTTCATTTTGTTCCTATCCCTTGTTTTTTTTTTTTTAGCTCTGGATGTTTTACTTTTTAAAGAGGGTGGGGCACAGATAGACAGTAAATAACTGTAAATCATCCACTCCCAGACCCTTCCTTTGGCACACTACATGTGGAAACTCTTCATTGTATAAAAGCAAAGCGTATTTCTTCCTTTGCATGGCTAAATTATTCAGCATTAAGATCATGAAAAGGAATAAGCAAACAATCGAATATTGAACATCGCATGACATAGACAACAATTTTGATCATTAAAAGTTTGATTCTAACTTGCCTTGTGTAGGGAAGCTTAACAGATAAGTAAATATGTACATACAGAAGATACAGGGAGATTCAATAAAAGTTCTTATCGTTTAAAATGGTGCTAATTTTGCCCCAACCAATCAGATGTTAGCTTTCAAATGTTAAATAAGATCTGATTGGTTGGGGCAAAATTAGCACCATTTTAAACGATAAGAACTTTTATTGAATCTCCCTGTAAGTATCAAAAGCCATTTTTTCCATTTTAAAGTAAATCCTTTGTGGCGATGCAGCAAGGGTTACCCAAGCAATGTATGAAAGCAAACCTATCACTTTTGCACAACATTTTTAAGGGCAGGAAATAGCTGGCTTCAAATTAGGTCAACAGATACAGAAATATTCGCAAAGAAATTGACAGCCAGTATTGTGTTGGTAAATTGAAATACAATGCGCAGTGCCAATCGATAGAGCCTTTTGATACATAGCACTGATATTTTTCCAAAATTTGTACCCAGTTTACACAATTCTAGATAAAGTGGCTATTTTTCACCAACAACTATTAATAATTACCTAAAATAACAGCTATGACAGTGGTACAGAAGTAATAAACAATAGCTCGGAGACCAATTTTTCCAGAGACATTAGAGTCCAAAGCAGCAACGCCTAAAAAAAGACAAAAATGTAAGATACTGTTTACACAATGATTCATATCAAACTTAGCAAACAGTATGGCCGGCAAATCATCCATAAAATAGAGTGTTAACCCTGTTAGGTTTTTATATATTCTCTATAATCACTTAGCCTAATAGCAGCCATTTTGTTCTTTGACGCCATTTTGTGTTCATATTATTCAGATGTTGTTGTTCTCGAAATGTTCTAAGATGTTCTTTCCCTTGTCTCATGGGGTAGATAATATTTAATCTCAAGGTCTTTTGCCTCCTACATTGTGTGTCAACCTGACTTTATCTTCACATTCCAAGGTTTTACTACGTCATTTGCAGACACAAAGTCTGGCAATGCCCTTTCTCTTGCAAAGCCCTTTTTTTGGTTTGATATATTCCAATGTACGAAATGAATAAACTGAGAAACTGGGTTTTACTGCACCGAACGTGTTGTGTAATCCTTTCTCCCGGCGCTGTAAACGGGTCTCTTAGTGGGTCTAAGACAGGCATCAGGGTCCGGCGAGACTAGTGCAGGATATTTATTCTAACAAACTCCAGTAGTGGGTTTACTTGGGAAATATTAGGTAAGAGTGATGTAGGCACAAATATCTAAAGATCTAATATGTAACCTTAAATCCCCTCAGTGTTTAATGTGTTCGTGGGCGGCTCCCTGTACTAAGGTTTAGGTCGCCTGCAATCATAGGGAGTATGGCAGTTATGAACGCTCTCTCTATACCTCATATAGGGAGTACGATTGTGAATGTGTGGACTCACATCTGTCAAAGATGACAGACAGACTCTTGCAGACAGATTGTTACAGTAAGACCAGCCAGGTAAGTCACTATTGTGAGGTCAGGGTTTTCGGACAAGTAAGGTAAGTATGACTTTTTGTGGGAGGGGTGGACATGCCCATCTCCATACAGACATTATCCAGCAGTAAACAAGGAGTCTATTCCTTTCTTTGGAAAGGGGAGGGGTGAGCAGTTGGGAAACCATCCTGCAGTGCATAGAACAATAAACAATTGTTCAAAAGTTGTTGTTGGAACAATCTTTTACTTATCTAACGTGTATGTAGCTTCATTCAGAGACTGATGTTCTTTTCAATTAATGGAACACACATAGGTTAATGCTGATACAAAGAATCTACTATTAGAAAAATGCTAGAAAAATAAATCTCTCTGATGTAATAAAGAGGTTGAATATAGGTAGATCTAGTTAAAGATAGAGATTCCTACAAATATAGCCTTATCAACACCACTATGTATTTGTCTATCTGTCAATACAGAGATACATTATGTATATGTGGAAGGTGAATTGTATACCTGTGATCATGCTGGACACAATTAAAGGTAAAATGATGAGTTTAAGCATTCTCATCAGAATTTCTCCGGGAAAAGAAAAATAGATCTTATCCAGATTAGAGAGGTTGCCATGTTCTCTAACAAGAACTCCTAGCCCAATACCTAAAAGAAAAACAAAACAAATAATTTAGTCTATAAGCTACATTTTATAAAAATGCATATTGCACACTCTGTGCTGTGAAAAGGAAAGTTGCAGCAGCAGCAGCACAGAGCAGGTTTCTAATACTGATGATACAGAGTAAAATTAGTCAAACTAAAGTCACCAGACAACTATGGCCCAATAGATGGGGCAAATTCACAAACATAAAATAAACTGTGCCTCATATTTCCTTTGCTGTGCTTGCTGGGTGATTTATGAAATTAACCTGTGGGTACTAGGAGTTAGTTCCCATAATCCACCTTAGAGTGGTAAAACCCACGGTGTGACACAATACATAGCTTTCATTTAATAAAAAAAACAAAACACATCCAATGCTGCAGTCTTAACAAAGATATGATCCTTTGATTTTCATACAAAAAGTAATCTTTGCAGTGCATTTCTTAGCTACCATAGATGTAAGAAACAGAATATTAACATTTCAGTAAAAATTAAAAGTCTGGGATTGAACCTACAACCTCATGTACTCTGTCTTGCTAAAAGCAAAGCTTTTACCCCTATTCCAAAGAGAGATATTATATGACACAGTAGTACATGTAGGAACTTTATCTTTTGCTGGAAACATAATGGTAGCAAAAAAAAAAAGTTTGGGGATTTGCACCTGTGACCATTTGGACTGTGTGTTTCTAAAACATGTGCTTTACCAGTTGAGCCACCACTGCAGATGCAAATAACACAGGCCCATTTAGTAGCGTGATATTTTGCTAGGAACAGAATAATTTAAATTTTTTTAGTAAGATAAAATGAATATTTTGTATTGCCTCAGGAAGACTGTATGTAATTCACATTGACTGGTAAATAAACTGCAGGGTAATAAGTAGCTTTCAAAGTCTTATCAGGAACTTCCATATTGGTGTAGAGACATCTGTATCGAAAATACTCTGTGCATATAGACAGTGAATACTGGGGTAAGGGGGTGTGGATCTTGAAAACTACATGGGACGTGGGTTGTACTAGAGAAGAATCTTCCAGCCAGAAAAACCTATCGGTAAATCTCTGCTGATCATGTGGTCTTTTAGGGACCACATGGTCGGTCACGGTTGCTCAGAATAAAAAATGAGTCCCTGTGTATCCAACCTAAAACTGAAAAGGAAATAAAATCAATGACCATTTCTAACCAGTTGCAGATGGTCTAGTGTTATGGTTTGTGTTGAATTCTCACACTAAATCTCCCCTATACATAAGTTTCATGTTCACTTCCAAGCAGCTATTTAAAGGGTATGTAGGCAAACTTTTTTAAAATGTTGTGGAGTATCATTAACTAGATTCTCTATAGAAGAGAGTAAATATATTCAAACAAAAGATTCTGGGTTTTCACTATGTAAACAGCACTTCCTCATACAGTTAAAGGTTACCAAACTGAGTGTTATAAAATGTGATGCTCCTGTTAATGTTTATCATTTATGTTTGTGAATAAGTTGCAGTTAAACAGATAAAAAAAACACCCGTGTGTTTAAAATCAAATTGGGAAAGTTCTGCTGTGCATGTGGACCGTATAATAAAATATTCATAGATAAATAAGAGAACAGAGAATATAATGCACAATAATAATGCAACACTGAAGACTTTAAAGACTGGTACACATGGGCCAACTGATTCTCGATATTCCCAACAACAGAGATAAAGCATGATAAATTGCGGTCCATTTAAGGTGGTAGAATTGCCCTTGATTTACTAACATGTACAATGTAAAGGCCCATACATATGTGAGATCGTGTGGGCTGACCCACGACGCACAATATGTATGTGTGCCTGTTTCGGTTGACAGTCGTGCCGTGTGTTAGGTGAAAAGGATGTTCGGACGGGCCTGGTTGATGATCTGCTGGGTGCCCCCCCCCCCCCATGATCTCACATGTGTATGAGCCTTATGTGTCATCACTCGGGGCCTATTTAATGGCCAAAATTTGTCTCTGGTAGTTTATTGGGCCAAAATACTGCACTGTGTGTACCAGCTTTTAGTGTGCAAATGGCTGGGGAAAACATGTGACCAACTGTGCAATATGCTGTAAGGCTCAACATAGCTCGCTTTATCTCCCTCATGACATACTGTAAGTAAATAACAGCTTCATTAGGCTTAAGAGGTATTGATCTGCAAAATAATTCAGTAACCTTAGCTTCACAATGCTACAAAGGACCAATATTGGATAGTTATGGATACAAAAATGTACATATAATAAACACACTCCAAGCCAAAATATATTTTATAGTGCTGACAACATTTCAGAGGTCAAGTCCTAAATATATTTCACATGTCAGCATCTTAAAATCATTGAGTGCGTATTTTCACTGTGTATTTTTGTATGACTATAGCCCTGGGCAGGACCTCAACTATTGGTTCCCAAAGTGCACAACTTAACATTTATAGTTAGAAGCTAAGGATATTGCTAATGAGTTATTTAAGTGTATGGTCCCCTCACACTCTCCCTATACCCAAATATCCCACATCACAGTCAAAGATGTGTAGGGTTTCCAGATTTTGAAATACAAAATAGAGGACAAATGTAAGGAGTGTGAATGTTTGCGTACACCAAAAACGCTTGGCCACGTCCACTCTCCCCAAAACCTCGCCGACTTTTTGGGGTAACGACCACATTGAAGTAATCACCTTGCATGCTGTAAACATAGTATTAGGCCTTGTTCACACTAAGAGAGACGAAAATGGACAAAACACACGCAGACCATTATTTTGGTCCATTTTTGTTCTTTTTTTTTTTTTTTCATCAAGGCACCCAAACTTTCTATCAAAGATAGACACTAAAACTATATTAAAGGCAGGTACTCAAACTCTATTACAGATAGGCACTCAAAATCACAGACAGACAGTCACTAACACACAGGCACACACTGGGAAATATTTAAGAATGCGCAGCATGACAATTTAGTGATACAGCGTGTTATGGTAATGTACGACAATGGCCATAAATGTACGGCTGTGGTTGTACATGTACGACTGAACATAGGTTAATTAACGAACGTTCGGCCATAGAATACCAGGCGGTAGTAAATTACCACGACTTTTCTATGGAGATCATAAACCTACGATCACGTTGTCATAGATTTACGATCTATGGTATTTAACGATCGGAAATTAACGATCGTTAAAGGTGCGGTATCACTAAAAAGCGAAGCTGCACCTTTATGAATATGGCCCACTATCTCAGAAAGGCACTCAAATGCTCTCTAACACAGATAGGCACTCATGCACAGGCACTAAAACTTATTCACAGGCAGGTACTCATGCACAAACACTCACACTTTCACAGACAGGCATTTTTACACAGGATCTAAAGCACTCAATATCACAGACAGGCACTCATATACTCACTCACTGTCACAGACAGGCACTCACGCTCTCACAGACAGGCACTCACTCACTCTCTCACATAGACAGACACACATACTGTCACCAGCGCACTGTTCAAACATAGAAAAGATAATCAATGCACATTCCTGGGCCCCATACAATATCATATTATCTGCACACTGGCATACTTTATAAACAAAGAGGTTTTAGTTTACATTACTGTGATCACATGAATGAAAAGCCTTCCAACCACGTCAAGGTAACCCCAGTCTGGAAAGTCCTAACGTCTAACCTTTTCAATTTCTTTTACTTCAATTACGATTAGCAAACTTCTGCATTCCCCATACTTGTGCACTGGATCACTTTTTAGCAGACTTTCTCACTTCCCCCCAGCCCTTTGACGTTTTAAAATGAGGGAAGAGGCCATCCATCCAGTGCTTTATATTAAAGGCATAGGATCTCACTTTGGGGGTGTTGGGGGTGCTATTACCACATGGAAGCTTTACCATGCTTCCTAATAAATACATATAATAGAAGGGTTGTGGAAGCACTCCAATTAGGCTAATTTACAACTACATTTAGTGGAAGTGCTACTGATCTGGTCAAAAATTTATACAAACATAGAAAAGATAATCAATGCACATTCCTAGGCCCCATACAATGCTGTGGACATTGCAGGAGGCAGACAGATGAGCAGCTTTCCCCCATTCATTCTCACAAGGAGTTAAAGGACAATTATACTCACCTCCCCCTCATTCCTTTCCTCCCATTCCTACAAAGTACCCAGGGTGAGGACCTAAAACGCAAAGTCCTCACCTCTGGGTACTTAACAAAAGTCCTGCACTACTTACTTGTAATCTCCCTCGGTGCTGCAGTCCGATCCTCCCCACTGGCACTTAGTGACAGGTTTCGAACCAGCCAATGGGAAGATGCACTCTGTCACTGACAGTGCCAGTGGGGAGAATCCGAACGCAGCACCGAGGAAGATTACAAGTAAGTAGTGCAGGACTTTTGTAAAGTAATGGGGGGAAAGGAACGAGGGGGAGGTGAGTAGAATTGTCCTTTAAAGCAGATAATATTTCCTCAGTGCTGGCTGTGCTGGGGATGTAACAGTGTAGTGACTGCAACATTTTCTCCCTTGGCTGCTGTGCTCTGCTCAAGCTGCAACAATGTATCAGAACAAACTTTTTTTTAACCCCCCCATTCCTTGCCACTGCAGATGTTTAGAAACTACAACTCCCAGCAACTAAAGCATGCTGGGAGTTGTTTTTTTCAAACATCTGGAGTGCCAAGGAATGGGGGTTACTGTATGGGTTTACTGTTCATTTAAAGGGCAACTAATGCCTAAAAACAATACAGAATCAGGAGGATGGTATCTATTGTTAAAAAGATTGCCTTCTGATTCTGTATTTTTGGTGCTTTAGTTACCCTTTAAATGGACAGCAAAATTATTATACAGTAGTCAAATGCAGTAACAGCCATACTGGATTTGGCTATTACTGTATGGGAATTCTGCTGTCCATTTAAAGGACAACTAAAGCCTCAAAACAATACAGAATCTGAAGGCAGTAGTTGTCATAATTTCTACCCTCGACTTATACTCATATCAATAAGTTTTTACTCATTTTTCAGGTAAAAACTGGTACCTCGGTTTATATTCAAATCGACTTATCTTCGAGTATATACGGTATTTTGAAATCTCATCCAGGCAAGTACTAAATTGGGAAAGGCTTTATATTCTCCAACACAGGATCTTGTTTTTTATGTTATTTTACACCAAGAACCAGGTGAGCCAATGACTTCCATGACTCAAGAATTAATTGAATAACCATATTTCAAGGAACTCCAAGGTGACTTATATACATATAATATATGTTTTATGATTTCCTGTTTGCCAGCAATACCCCATCTTCTGGTGGCCTCTATATGATCTTCCGTCCGGGGACATTTATGCGGCTGAGGTACGTGGCACTGAGTTGCTGAGAAAGACTTTATTGTACATATTGGGTAGAGGGGCCCGGGATATTTTGTGCATAACCAAAGTAGAAGCCATACTTCCTGGTTATAATTGGTTTGCTAGTACGTAGTAGTGTGCCAATTATATCTGTTGTATTCAATTAGGTCAACTGGACTTGAAATGTAGTTCTTGAAGACGTTTCACTAGTCATCCGACTGGCTTTCTCAATTCAGAATGACTTGTACAAGAATCAGTGGCAATTATGTACCCTGGAAAATCCCAATTAGCATATCACAGCCAGGTGTTAAGGGCGTGATTGGATAGTGGCTAAGAGGTGTTATAGGAACGCCCAGAGTAAGGTGTTAAAACAGCATTGTACATGGCAGACAGTTGGTGTCAAACCCCCCCACCTCTATTTAGGCTTGGTTTCTTTATTTTCACATAAATGGCCTCCTTAACACCTCTCTTGAACCAGTCACGTTCCTTCACCAATATGTTAACATTACAATCTTCAAAGGTATGTCCTTTATCCTTAAGATGCAGGTACACGGCTGAGTCCTGACCCGAGGAATTGGCTCTTCTGTGCTGGGCCATACGTTGATGCAGTTGCTGTTTGGTCTCCCCCACATACAAATCAGAGCATTCTTCACTGCACTGCATATATGATGTCGCATTTCTTGTGTTTTGGTATTGGGTCTTTCGGATGTACCAATTGCTGCCTCAGTGTGTTGTTCGGTTTAAAGCAGACAGGGATACGATGTTTTTTGAAAATTCTTCTTATTTTCTCGGAGACCCCTGCTACATATGGGATGACCATGTTCTTCCTCCTGTCTTGCTTTCCCTTCACTGTTGGTATTTGTGTTCTTTTTCTTCTCCTTCTACTTCTTTTGACAAAGGCCCAGTCTGGATATCCACAAGTTTTAAGGGCTCCTCTGAGATGTTTCATTTCTTATCCTTCGCCTCTGTGCTAGTGGGGATGTTCTCTGCTCTGTGTTGCAAGGTTCTGATGACACCCAGCTTGTGATCTAAAGGGTGGTGGGAGTCAAACATCAATACTGATCTGTGTGTGTGTTGGTTTTCTGTAAACCTCTACTTCCAGTTTACCATTTTCCTTAACTCTACCAAGCAGTCCAAGAAAGCAAGTTTGTTGTTTTGTACCTCTTCCCTGTGAATTTAATGTTTTGGTCTACCGCATTAATGTGTTCTGTGAAAGCTTGTACTTCCTTCTGGTGGATTTTAACCCAGGTGTCATCAACATATCTGAACCAGTGGCTGGGTGCTATGCCCTTAAAGGTATAGCGCCTGTGTTTCTACCTCCTCCATGTAAAGGTTGGCCACAATGGGTGAAACTGGAGATCCCAGACACATCCATGTTTTTGCTTATAGAACTTATCCCTGCATTTGAAATAGGTGGTATTCAGGCACAAGTCCAACAAGGAACACACCTGTTCTGGGTTGAGATCAGTTCTGCTGGTAAGAGTGCTGTCTTGGCCCACTGTTTTCTCACTATGTCAACAGCCTCCTTGGTGGGTATACAAGTGAAGAGAGATGTCACATCATAGGACCCAAGTTTCTTCTACACAAGTACTATATCTTCAATCTTGTTGGTGAACTCCTGAGGTTCTGGATGTGATGCTTAGAACTTCCCCAAAGGTCCCTAAGATGTTAGCTAGATATTTGCCACCTTGTATGTTACAGTGTTGATGCTGCTAACTATAGGTCTTAGTGGGGCCCCTTCCTTATGTATCTTTGGGAGTCCATATATGCATGGATGTGCCTCACCAGAGTAGAGGCGATGATACATTGCTCGGTCAATGGCTTTATCCTTTGAAGCTGTTGTAGTAAGTCTATGACTCTTTTCTTGTAACCGCTGGTGGGATCCCTTGTTAAAGCCTCAATGTGTTGTTATCGGCCAGGAGCATGGTCCCTTATCATGGTAGTCTGAGGTGTTGAGTACACTGTGCATCTTCCTTTATCTGCCGGTAGAATGGTGATACTGGAATCTTTCTTGAGGGATGTTAAGGCTCTTCTTTCCTGTGTAGTCAGGTTAGATGAAGGAGTTTTAGCATCCTATGGTCATCCCATATGTAGCAGGGGTCTCCGAGAAATTAAGAAGAATTTTCAAAAAACATCGTATCCCTGTCTGCTTTAAACCGAACAACACACTGAGGCAGCAATTGGTACATCCGAAAGACCCAATACCAAAACACAAGAAATGCGACATCATATATGCAGTGCAGTGAAGAATCTCTGATTTGTATGTGGGGGAGACCAAACAGCAACTGCATCAACGTATGGCCCACACAAGAGCCAATTCCTCGGGTCAGACTCAGCCGTGTACCTGCATCTTAAGGATAAAGGACATACCTTGAAGTTGTAATGTCAACATATTGGCGAAGGAACGTGACTGGTTCAAGAGAGGTGTTAAGGAGGCCATTTATGTGAAAATAAAGAAACCAAGCCTAAATAGAGGTGGGGGGGTTCGACACCAACTGTCTGCCATGTACAATGCTGTTTTAACACCTTACTCTGGGCGTTGCTATAACACCTCTTAGCCACTATCCAATCACGCCCTTAACACCTGGCTGTGATATGCTAATTGGGATTTTCCAGGGTACATAATTGCCACTGATTCTTGTACAAGTCATTCTGAATTGAGAAAGCCAGTCGGATGACTAGTGAAACGTCTTCAAGAACTACATTTCAAGTCCAGTTGATCTAATTGAATACAACAGATATACCATGACCTGGATGAATGAGAACCTTCACAAGCATAGTGTGCCAATTATAAAGCTATTATTTACAGGTAGCTCCATTTAAAATCTGAAGAGGTGTAATAACAAAACAAACTGATAATAAAAAGACAAAAAAAAATTGCAATCATATCCACACCAGAAAAATGTAAAGGTTTCATGCAAATAGTATGTTACTTCCACATTCCCATAACCTATATCACACTAACCCTCAAACGCATTAACTAATTACTTTAATCACCTTTCAGTTTTACACTAAGGATTGCCATGACACTTGCTAATGTGGCACTTTAATACTTGGCACTATTCCCATGATAAAAAGCTGAAACAAACCCTGTGGGTTGGTTCCAAATTTCTAGAAGGATTCAAAAGCTCCCAGAAATGCAATGCAGTATTCCACATCTCTGCTCTGCAAGAGATCTCAAGCAAAGCCAAACATAAATTACTGCTAGATCAAGGTTTGTATTTTACATTATCGAGCCCCAGACAAATAGAGACAAAACGCTTCTAGGGCCACTTCTCCTGAAAGTGATTTATTTAATTAATAAATTAATTTCTGGTGCCAAGTTATAATATTCCTGTCACTATTTAACTGCGGCGCAAAGTCCAGGAAACAGGGATCCCACAGACAGAAATTTACCTTTTTTGTACCTGACAAAAGTCAGTTCCTGTGAGTGGAAACAGCAGGATTAGGTGGTGTTGTGCATTAGCAGGGACAGTTTTGTTGATACCATGCAATGTGCATTCTGCTACATGTATAGGAACCTGGAGCAGACATTCCAGGGGACCTATGTCTGTTAGGTGCGAGTAGGTTGCCCGTTTGGTGGAGAGTCTAAGTGGAGAGTCTAAGGGGGCAGCTTGCAGGGATTGGCAAACCTAGGGGGGCAGCAGGCACTGGCTGGGGCCAGTATAGAGGAGGGTAGAAGTGGGGTAGGGAATATGAGTCTCACTGGGATAGATAGCCCAGGGGGTAAGCAGGGAGAAGATTGGCCAGTGGTTATTGAAAATGCGAGAAGACTGGCTGACAAAATGGGAGAACTAGAGAAAATGGTGTAGACTGAAAAGTATGATGTAATAGGTATAGCAGAAACATGGTTGAACAATTCTCACGACTGGGCTGTACATTTAGAAGGATACTCCTTGTTTAAACAGGATAGAGAAAGTAGGAAAGGGGGAGGAGAGTTATTTTATGATAAACAAGAGTTGAAGCTAAATTTAAAAGAAGAGATAACTGGCAATATGGATGTTAAAGTGCAGGTGGAATTGGGCAACAGAAAGGGGGGTAATGTCATTGTTGGGGTCTGCTACAACCCGCCAAATGCTAGCAGGGAAAGTGAGTCACCTTCATATGCAGTTGGCAAAGGCTGCAAGTTAAATTAGACTGTCATTGATTGGCGTAGTGGAACCGCCATCACAGAAAAGGGAGAAAAATGTTATTCTCCCTCTTTACCTGTAACTCCACCTCTGTCCTTGTACTCCTCAGTGATTTCTAATATCCTTTATACAGAGTATGAAACTCCATGGTGACTTATAATACCTGTATAATTTACAGTTAGGGGGTACATTCTTTTATATATCTTAATTTACCCCTATATTAAGGCATTGGCTTTAAACCAGGAGTATGCGTTGCCCCCTCCCGTACAACAGCTGTCTGTCTCTCTGTACCATTGTAAATATCCCATGTCCCCTAATACATTAGTTATTCACTCAGCTATTGTATATCTTTTTATTTTCTGATAAATGTGGTTTCAAGTATTTACATCAAAATACTTGAGTGTGCCCACACTGTGAGAATAGGAATCTAGAATTCTTATACACTGACACATTATCAGGACCATCAACCAAGTGTTTTCTAAATCACATATTAAACATGTGCACTGGGGCTTGGTGTTCATTGTAATCTGCCAGAGAAAATCCTATACCAACTGTACATGAAACAATTTGCCCCTTATTGCATTGGAAAAACATAAATGACTTATTATTATTAATGTGATTTATCCCAGCTGCAAGCCAGTGCTCCACAATAGATATGCAGTAAAAAGAATCCAAACAAATCTTTTCCCCTTGTAACAACTATTCCCCGTGGAATCACTGAGATTAAAAAAAACAACAAAAAAAACAAACAAATTGAAATTCCCTTCCGGGATTATATTGTATTTTACTGTTAAATGCATTTGCCAGATGTTGGGTATCAAATAAAAATTAACCAGTATCAAGATGATGCAGCGTGTTCTCTGTGCTGATGTCTGAATTCAATAAAACTCAATTTGAAATGACCAAACTAGCAAAGATTCTTCCCTTAAGCCTCGTACACACGTTGGATAATTTTCGTATGATGCAGCCGACGAACCACATAGTCACCACGATAGTCGTTGGATGTAGACATTCGTACGTAACATAATGTTTGTATCATCGCGCAATTATGAAAAGCAGCGCATGCGCCTTTTATATATTTTTTCGGAAAACGATAACGATAATCTGCCGACCATCTATAAATATACGATCTCGCGCAATTATGAAAAGCAGCGCATGCGCCTTTTATATATTTTTTCGGAAAACGATAACAATAATCTGCCGACCATCTACAAATATACGATAATCGGCAGAACAAATCCGCCAGGCTGATCGTCGGAAAAAGCCGCCAATAGTCGTCGGTCGTTGATGCTATATTTACGTATGAATATCGTGCGATTGCTCGTTCGTTGGCTGCATCGTACGACTATGATCCAACGTGTGTACGAGGCTTTATGCATGAATTAGATTCTATTTATTAAATAGACAAAACCATATATTGTAGCTTTTCCAGAGAATCAGTGTCATACTGATTGGCTTGCACTTGGTATTTTACATCATTGCCATTATGTGCATTATAGAATGTATCAATCTTCAATACTCTTCTAGACAGAAAATAAATATTCCCAATAGTAGTATTATCTGCTCTGTTATGTTTATTCCCCAAATTACATTCAATTGCTTCTAGTTCTCAAGTATAAATAAATCAGATTGTATCTAATCCAATGGTAAAATATTATTTGTAATTGAATTATTACCCTGTCCCTATCTCATATCTTTAACCTCATTTGGCTTGGACTAAGCAGTCTATATTGAAAAAATCCTCCATAAACAGTTTTATTTGAATAAGCATTGAATAATCATTTCCTCCTGCATAATAAGGTCTAATGAGCAATTGAGTTTCAAAAGACAGGTTTCAACAATGGCTCAACTTTACTGTGGATGTGTGTCTCTTTCTAATTATGTTACCAAACGTCATATGTAAAAAGCAGAAATAATGCAATTACTTTACAACAAATACAATGTGGATTGGGTTGGTATTACTGGTACTGAAAAAAAGCAAAGGGAAAAGGCATTTTCTTATTAAAAGAATAAAATGATAGAATTTACAAATTAGTTTGCTGCCCATAAACATACTACTTGCAATTAGTATACTAATTGCATTTCTTTCAAATACAAGTGGCATTTTGTAAACAGCCAATAATGAGATTCAGTGACATTTATATAATATATTGTCTTAGAGCTTCATGCAGTTTGAAGAGCCTGGTGATTTTCAGGTGGTTGAAAAGTGTTCTTTGGGGGCATTTCACATATAATACTAGTATGACGGCAAGTGCAGCCGTCAGAAAAATTTAATGGGTAGGCCACACCAGCATGTTTTAACATGATCCGACTGGGTGTTAAAAAATGCACGCTGGGGTTGGCCTACCCACAGTAGGTGTACTGGCACCTGTTGCACTGCGATTCACTGAAATATTGGTTGTTTGGCCCTGAAAAATCTGCTTTTGTGTACCAAGCCTAAGCACCTAATTCAGCAAAGGTGCAGAGACAACATGACAAGGCTGGCCAGTCAGCAGTTGATTAGCTAATTGATGTTACATTAAAAGTTGAAGATCGGTTAATGAGGCAAAACGGTCTCGAAGGGGAAAGGGAGGCCAAAGCTATATATAAAATTAACATTAACCTTGTGCAACTCTTTTCCAGTATAGCAGGTGGTTATTAAAACAGGATGAAGGGATAGTGGGTGAGGACAGATGCTTTGGTTACTCCAGGGTTTGGAGACCTGAACAGTCTGGTAGTTCCCCCCCAGCTTGTTAGTAATACCATTTGCATTATATCTACCCCAAGAACTGGGCTGGTACCCTTTTGGTACCATAGATGGATGTTTTTTTCCAGTAGTCCTTAATTCAGAACTAAAGTACATGTGAGATGGCTCCTGACCACTTGGGCGTGGATCAGCTGGCTGTCATAAGGATGTAATAATAAGTAGACTGTAGGGCATGTAGCTGGGAATTGCGATGTCAATACCCAAGTTTTTCGTGGAAGTAAAAAGACCATGGAGCTAAAGGAACACCATAATACTTGCTTGACTTTATAGTGAAATAATGTTTAAACTAAGCTTCTCTCAAATACAAGAAGCATTGTGTTAGATGAAGTTAAAGTGCGGTGTGATAAATCATAGAGCTGTACTGTGCTCTGTAATTAGACTGTACATGAAACTGTGCTGACAATGAGAGAGTTTTTACACAATGAACCATTGTTCTTGTACCTATGGTCAGGTTACACAAATCACCAAGATATCCACAGTTTCCACACCTGATATTGGGATTAGGCTGCACAGTAGAGGCAAGTCTAGAAATGATCCTTGGTGTGTAAACACATTTTAGCAATATCAAAAGGTCCCAATCAATGAGAGATTACATTAGAGACTGAACTGTCATCTTCAGGTGATGACTATTGTAGACAAGCCTTTTCTTTTAACACATAAATCAACTCAGGAAGGTGTCTGCTTTGTAAACATTCAGCATCCCATTCTATGTATTTAACAGTTTCATTGTTGACTCTATATTCTGTTTATTTTCATCCCGGAGCAGTTACTATTCTAATGAGGGCCCCAGAACTGGCATATAAAGTATAGGGAACAAAACTACAATTACAGTTTAGGGGACACCACATACCCATTGAATGTAATAGGGGTCATTATCAAGGAGGTGAGGTTTAAATTAAATTGAAATGTAATCAGAACTACTAATTGTAGTTATTCTAAAAAGATTTCTTAATTAAATATTTAACTGGATTGTTTTTTTTTATATTATAGAGCAATATTACTGAATATAATAAAGCCCTTGATAAACATATCAGACATGCTCAAGCCAATTAAGCCATTATATAGTTTACATGTCTGTCAACTAGTTTTCAGGCTCTCACTCTGACAAAGGTGTCAGTTTATATGTGAATGAACTTTATCCAACAAACCATTTAACCACAAACATCTCTGGACCTCTAAGTAATTTGATTTTCTACTTCAAGCTGTAGATAAGTAACTGATGGGTTGTGGATTGTTGGTTTAAGCCAGAGATAACCATCTGACCTTGGTTACCCAAATCATATGTATTAAAATAAGTTTAGCTAATGATTTAGAGGAAATGTTGGATCCAGAAGTTCAGTAACAGACTAAACTTAGTAATAGAGAGTTGCCAACATTTTGAAAAAATTTCTAGTGACAGTTTTCAAAGAAGTTGCATGCACACTTCTGCAAGATTTAGACATGCCCATGTTTTTCTGTAAACAAATAAAGGTATTGGAGTCGGTGTCATCAGTTTACCAACTCTGCAGCATTTTCCCAGAAGTTTATTGGTAGCAGCAGTTAGAACTTAACAGTGAAGTGAAACAGCAGTAGTGCTACAGATTTAAAGGTCTGTTGGTCTCACTTAACAACCAATTTTTCAATTTGTCTGCTGTCTGCCCAATCTAGAACATTCTGTAGGACAAAACTGAGAGTGGGACAGAATGTTAAATTAAGGGGCCTATTGGTTACTATGTAATATAATCACTATAATATATATACTAGCAAAAGTGTGCCTGATGGTGCACAGTGTAAATTATGTGTGTGTATGTTTTGCTATATGTGGATACAGTGGATATAAAATCTTAACACAGGGATATTTTCAACTGTTAAACAATCAGTCATCAGCATCCAGGGGTGAAAAATTGGATAAACCTGCAGGTCTGAGAATAGACCCAGACAATCCTGCCACAATGTGTGGTTCAGACTAAACAGCACCATTGGGTGGCCTGAGACCCTAAACAGGATCTAGATTAACATGCTATGTTCATACTAATTAGTACTCACCACAACATGTACAAGATTAACAGTTGCTATGGGGTTAGAACTTGGGAGCTCAGAATACTGATTAGCTTTATAGGTTAAGGTGAGTACATAATATAAAATGAAATAGAGTCTTCTTATAACAGAAGGTACCTCACAGCCGGTATTATAATAGCATTGCCCGAATAATCTAACATATAAATACATATTTCTCACTCTCAGTTTACCTAGAGAAATGGGCATGGACATGCAAAGTGTCTCATTTATAGCCTGTAGCTAACGTATTTGTCCAGATGCAATACCGTCTAATGGTATAGAGCAGGGGTGTTGAACTTGTGACCTTTCACATGTTTTAAAACTAAAACTCCCAACATTCTCTGTTAGCAGTAAGTTTCTTCTTTATGTCCATTGGCTAATGAATGTATACAGATGCAACACAGCATAATCATATACAGCACGGGTGTTGAACTTTTCACATGTTTAAAAACTACACCTCCCAGAATTCCCTGGTTGCACAGAATGCTGGAAAATTTAGATTTCATACAATCTGGAATAAAGCCATTTTTCTGACTTACAGACATTAAAAGCCCATGGTCGTGCTTTAGCGATTCCTACCCAAGGGCTTGAACAAGCAAGTGATCCATCTGCCCTTCACTTACATCCATAGCTATTACACTATTGGAATAGGGAAGGATTATATAGGTCACTTTAGGCAGTAGGAATGAATCATGAATCTTACCAAACTTGCCCTCCCTTTCCTATTCCACCAGTAGTAAGTATCTAGCGGGTCTAAGTAGAATTAACCTGCAGGTGTGCCAGTGTGCAGTTCAAACTAAACAGCACCATTAGACAACCTGAGACCCTATATAGGATCCACATTAACAGGCTAGGTTCATACTTATTAGTAATTACACCAGAACGTTTCAGATTTACATTCACTATGGGGTTAGGACTTAGGAGCACCGGATACTGATTAGCTTTATAGGTTAAGGTGAGGTGTGTGTGTGTGTGTGTGTGTGTGGGGGGGGGGGGGTTAAGTAGCTAAAAGCTCCCCAAAGAGTATAAAATGAAATGGAGCCTTCATATAACAGAAGGTACCTCACAGCCTCATGGTATTATAATAGCATTGCCCTAATAATCTAACATATAAACACATATGTCTCTCTTACAGCTTTCCTAGAGAAAAAGGCAGGAACATGCAAAGTATTACACCTTTCCTATATGTAATATCCTATACCTACAACTCCACAAAGGCAATTAGTGGATTGGCACATGTGTATTTTCAAAGGTAATGTCCATATTTTCCCACAAAAACACTGTGGAGGATTAGTTGATGATTAGTGGGAAACAAAAATGAAAGAAACATTATTTAGCATTAATTTGTATAGTGCATTCATCTTCTGAATTACTGCCACATATTACATTGCATAAACACAATTATTGCACAAGTCAAAATCACAACAGTAGAGCTGGTAGGAATGGAAACTGTAAGGGCCTGCATTACACAAACCAACGTAACAGGAACAATGGATTATTTATGTTATGTACAGCAGGTTGAAATATTTTTTTTTAGAATCTAATTGGTGGAATGTACAAAAGTAGATTGTAAAACAAACTGCTTGACCTATTGGCCCAGGTGTGGAACTAGAATATCCAATGCAGCAAAAAAAAACCCAGAAAATGAATTATTTTGTCTGTTGTGGAGCTGCCATTATAACGTGTGTGGTGTAGATCCCACAAACTTAACTTAACTTGTACTGATCAAATCTTGGCTTCTTTCCATCTATTGCTAATTATCTGTTATGGTTTATTTATTATTTTATTATGGTTTATTTACTCCCACAGAAATGCGGGAGTGTAAATATTGTTGCAATGTGAACTTTTGGAATCTACCTCATGGATCTGTGAGACTTGCCACAGAAAGCTATCTAGCTTATGGTTACAAACTCTCAATAACCAGGACTGCTAATAGACAGGACTGTTGTAAACCACAATTCCTCAAATCCCTCAAACCAGCTCATCTTTTTAGAGGGTGTTGGGTACTGTAATTCGGTCATGATTTCAGTGTCAGATATTTTGTTTGGATAAATGGTACCCTATCTGTGCATGAAATACTGTGTGCCTGCTTCAAGCAGGAAATGAGCAGTGCAAAAGGGACACATCACATTCCAATTAAGGAAGATATGTACACACAATTGTTAAAACTAAAACGAATAGATAAGATACAATGTCCTATTTGTTTATCTATGTATCTATCTATTGATTATCTATCTATACACACACAGTATATTATTTCACTAAACTTCAAAGCTCAATATTCTTTTATGCCTCTTTGCAATTCCTAAATATCCAGCCCCCAAAAACCCTTCTCACTGCTCTGACACATTTATACTATATTTGGAATTGCTGTGTATGTGACTGTACAATAAGCACCACTTTCAATGGTAATTATATGGCCCAAAGTGACAGTTGAAGCAACAATTCAGTGTCAGTTGTATTTTGCAGCATTTAAAGGTGAAGATGGAATTTGCTGCTTTGCTGTCTGCAGATTCACATGGGCAAGAATACAAATTGTATAAAGAAGGAGCAGAGGTATCCATTAAAAGACACCATGCTATGCCCAGCACCATCTATATTCAAATACATAATGGTATATATATTAAGCACAAATGTATGCAATATGCATTAGATTAGATCCACCAACACGAGACCCCCCCCCCACACACACACACACACACGTACAATGATCCAGATGGACACTAACCTAGGACCACTGATACAACAGTGGCAATGAGCAGCCAATTGTCCCTTAGTATCCTTTTGCAGTTGCAGCTTCGTTTCAGTTTCTTCCCCATGGTATGGTTAGTCTGTTCCTTCTGCTACTGCCTAGTGATGTATCTAGGCTTCTGATTGCTGGAGGGGGAGGGAGCCCAGTGCAGCTCTAGAAGGCTCTGTGTGCTGAAGACAATAGGAAGATGAGGAGGAAGCAGAGCTATTGATTGTGTCTCCATGTGCAGTGCAGTGCAGTCTGTCTGTCCCCTATATGATCATGTCATTGCAGTACTATCACTGACCCAGAGCTCTGGTCTGTCTAATTGTCTGTGTGAATGAGAGTGAAAGGCTGATGTAATCAGTAATGTCTGTGTGCAGAGGGCTACATGCAGTATACACACTATACCTGTCAGATGATATCTGTGTTAAGCACTGCTAGTGATAATCAGCCACCTGCAGCCTCCCAAATGCCTATAACAGCAAATAACCAACCTCCTCCACCTCTCTCTGTTTCTGGCACTCCTCCCCATCCTGCCTTGGATTAAAGGGTAAGGTGATCTGTTCCTCCCTGATGTTAACTTTTTACAATTCCAATTCACATTTACACATATTTTGTTTTAACGGTTTTCCACAGTTAAATTATTGCCTGTTTTAATGGTCACCATGAGCAGAAAGTAGAGTGTTTTTCTTACATAGCTGCTAATGCTTAAGGTTTTTACAAAACAGTTAACTAATTACAATTTTAATTATGTTTTAAGTTCCCCTTTACAGTAAATCTAAAGTGACAGGAGGGTTGTGGAAACGCATTTTAGGTTACAGGTGCAATCATTGGCTTATTCTTTTGGATCTGATTCCAGTGACTCACTGCAGAGGAATTCTCCTATTTTGCAACAATTACCAGGATATCATATTATTGTTTTTTGTTTACTTTTTGCAAATAATGTGAATGGTGAGATCTGCCACATATTATTATTTTTATATTTCATTCATTCAGTAATCTGTTACTTGTCTCAAATATTTCTATGGTATTTTTGTGGAATCTCTTTGGAAGACCTGCTATTTACCCTTAAATAAATGCATTACAGTCCTTTCAGCTTAGTCCATTGCTTTGCGGTATGAGTATGACCTCTTGTTCCCTAATTATTACTTCTTGGAAAAAATACTATCTTAATAGATTGTGTGGATTTCATTCTTCCTACCAGTGAGGTAACATGGAGCATTAACCTGACATTGTATTGTAGGAAAGGGTAAATGGCAGTAAATGAGCCACACATCTTATTTAATCCAGATATCTATAATAGTCTGCATTGTTCTGGACAACCACCCAGCCCGATCACTTTATGACAAATGTTACACGCGTAACCTCAGTTGTAAACCGAGGTACATCATGGGAGAAATAGTGCATTTACCTCCTGTTCTTCAGTAAAACAGTTAGAAATAAAGTTAATTTTTTGATGGACATACCCTTTAAGCTTTTTTAGGCTTGAAAAAATAATGCTGAAATCTAGGGTTATGCAATTCTAGTCCATGTAATGTGCCAAAACCTTAAGGAAGAAACAGGAATAGCCCTGACTACTAATTAATCATGGCAACAGGGAGTTTGGCTCTTGACTTTCTATACTGTATATTAAACAGAGCTTATAAAAAAGAACCCGAACTCTGCAATTCCTCTTTAATATGTAAAAGAAGCAAAAGCTGAACATTTGCATTAAATTATAATGTTTGGATGCTTACCAAGTACTGATAGTGTAAAAATCCTTTGGTACAACTAAAATTAGTGATCATGTGACAAGGTAGCAAAAGGTATTCACCACACATTTGTGTGGCAAAGGAAAATAATGAACCATCACTGAGAGGGTCATTCAGCATTGTTGTTTCTGGAATCAGAATGTTGTTAAGATTAGAAAACATAGCTTTAAGGAGAAGTACAAACTAAAAACACACAAGATGTATCATTTCCCTGGGTGAAGCATAGTAAAATTCACTCTCTGTCTCTTTATAAACTGAACAATGCGTTGCCTAGCTGTCTATTCTAGCTGTTTTTTTCCACTGCACACATCTCTGGCTGGGGCAGACAAAAGTATTTGTATTTGTGATGCATTTGAAGTTTAACAATCCTTGTGCCATCGACACCATAAATGGTTAAGTAAACCTGTTATAAAAAAAGATTTGGGGGTTCTGGTAGATAACAGACCTAACTATAGCAAACAATGCCAATCAGCAATGGCTAGAGCTAGCAAGATATTGTCTTGTATGAAGAGGGGTATAGATTCAAAAAATATTTTTCTCCCTTTTTACAAATAACTTGTAATGCCTCATTTGAAATACGCAGTGCATTTTTGGAATCCCATATATAAAATGGAATGAGTTTAGAGAAAGGCAACTAAATTAATTAAAGGGGAAAGAATGGGGCTTGACTATTCTATATACTAAAAGACAGTATATAATATGTATCACAGACGTAAAAGCACGAGAGCTGAATCATCAAATTCCTCCCACTGTCTGCGCGCCATTGGAGAAGCCAGCACACTCCACATTGGAAGTGGGATGATGCAGTGCTCGCGTACAGACCCGAGAGAGGAAGAGAAGGCCCGTAATGGTAAGTGGAGAAGATAGAAGCCCAGGGTTTATATGTGTGTGTCTGTGTGGGGGGGATGTAGGAGAGAGATTCCGTGGGGGGGGGGTGAAAGAGGAGGAGGAAGATTGACCGATTCTTAAAAAGAATCGAGAAAGATTAGACAAGTTAGGGCAGCCCCCCCTGCGAGATTGGAGGCCGGGCCCCTGACTCCTCTCCACGATGTCTTCCTTCTTTCGCGATCAGCCGTTTTAAACAGCTGATCATGTGTATGAATGAAACATATGCGCAATCAGCGCAGTTCAGTTCCGGAAGTTCGGGTCCGTCTTTTAAACAGCTGATCACGCATATGTTTCATTCACACGTGTGATAAGCTGTTTAAAACAGCTGATCAGGGAAGAGTTCTCTGACGTTCTTCTGCTTGTGGTGGGCCCTACTACCGTCTGCGGGTGGTGGGGGTGGTAGTTACGCCCAGTTAGGGCTGTTTACAATGTAGAAGCGATATGATCCTCTTATACAAAAAATAAATGGGCAATATAATAAAGTGTTCACTAAAAGCTCATTTCAGGGGACTTGTCGACATCCTTTGAAGGGTAACTGTGTAATACTTTCAGACGGTCTTTGTTACAGGCATTATATAAAAATGATTTAGAAGTTCGGGGGCAGGTCTTATGATGCAGCTGATGATGCCCTGTCAAATGCTCCAACCTTAAACTTGGAGGCAGACCCGAAGTGCAGGTACCTTTTCCTGCTAGTACTGTGAGCGCAGGAAAAAACGCACTTTATAATGCTGTAACTTTGGAAAGGCTGCATGCTAAAATCATGATCCTGGAGTCATTTTAAAGATAGTAATGTGCCCTTTTTACTCAAGGCCACTTGTATGGAGACCATAGTTTCCATTTAGATTACGGTAAAAGAAAAGAAATTACATTTTTAGGTTAGGAGAGGTTTCTTTACAGTGAGAATAACTGTGGAACAGTCTTCCAGGAAATGTGGTAATGGCTTTGAAATTGAGCTAGATAAGTTTCTAAAATTTCAAAATATTGAAAATATTTTATTTATACTGATATTAATACATAGTTCTGGGTGATGCAGGGATCCTTTCTGATTGCCTTTTGGAGGATAATATTACTCCTTTTCAGCTGCTTTTTTTGGCCTTCCTTTGGATCAACTGTTAGGTAGGGCTTTTGAGTAGGCTATAAAGGTTGGACTGGATGGACGTAAGTCTTTACTCAACCTCCAATACTATGTAATATGTAACTATATATCTATTTCAGTTGACACAGTGCACAATAACACTTGGGTAACTTATTAGAATCTGGTCACATGTGTTCCCAGTAAGAAAAGCTTTGGATACAATTGTTAACGTATAGAAAAACTGAAATATATTGCACAATAAATGGGAAAATAATAGAAAGAAATCACCACTGAATACAGTTCTTACTCTACACAGACATACTCTATGACCTTGTTCCTTTGGGAATATTGAGCCAGAGAAAGTATAATTAGAACTTAATAAGTTTATTATTGGAATGTTTTATTTTGATGGGAACTTTATTATCTTAAATAATCCTGCATCTCCTGAACTGTGGTTATTACCTGTGACTTTTATATTCAATATTGAATTTACAGCAGCAATAACTACAAACTGGGTACCTACCTTCCAATCCATCATCCTGACTGACCGTTCAGCTCTTCCGACCATTCGGCCAGGGCAAAGGACTGTTGGTCGAGGTAAAGGTAGCTGCCACCAACAGTTTACCACGACTGAGCGTGTGGTCCATAGAGGACCGCATGATCTGTTGTGGTTTTCTAACACGTCCGATTATTGTTTGTCTGATTCAGAACCATTTTAAAAACATCCAATATTTCAGCTCGACCGACCGATACACTGAAATGTGGGTTGGGCTAAATTATTGGATGGTGTGAACCCAGCTTAACATTTTCACAAGTCAGGAATCGGGATACAATTGTCCTTTTGACAAAGAATATCAGTTTATCTCACACACATAATCACTTTAGCTCGCATAATCTTTAAATATAACACGCATCAGAATGTCCCAGGAATTTAGAGTGCCTGGAAAAAACCCACACAAGCAAAGGGAGACCATACAAACTCCTTACAGATGTAAGGAGTTGTGTTGTTGAATATCAAGTATACATAAAAAAAGAAAAATGTACGTGTGCACAGGGTGCCAGGTAACACACTATAGGAACCATATAAAAGATAGTGAACAACTCCAAGAGAGCTATACTATATCAATTATATTTGCTTATTGTGATAATAAATCACAATAAGCAAACTTACACAGAGTTGTACATGGTCTGGGTGCATATGCCCTGGACCCACCCCAGGGTTTGATGCTCTTGGTAAGCAAGAAAGGCCTATGATTAAGTGCCCTATATGCACGAAACACCTCAGGTGACCTCCAGGTCTGTGTGTTCGTATGAAGATATTAATAAAGCTTGTTTTTCCTTACCTCCAGTTCCGTTCCTGTGGTGTGCATGCTCTCTGCTATATTGTTAGATAAATAAGGCATAAGTACTAACCATTGAGCCACCATGCTGCCCTTATCATTATAAAAAAATATTACTATGTTAACTACTAAAATCCCTGTGTTGTTTTCTTGTTGTGTTCTATACCTAATGCAGAAAATTCATTTGAATCTTAATGTTTCTGAATATAAAAAAAGGTGATACGTTGGCTGGCCGTTTATCCCTTATGAAGGAAAAAATTAGTTTAGAAATAGTGGGAATATTGGGAATCATTTATTACTTTTGGAGACAGTTAGTAAATTGACCTTGTACTTTCACCAGCCAAGTATGTGATATTATCTAGAATTGTGCAGGCGAACAAAATTGACTTGTCTTTCTTAAGTAATAGCTATGCTACAGGTAAAGTGCATTGCACTGCAGGTTTCTTAAATGTGCCTTTATTACAATAATGTTACAATAAATGTTAGGAGGATGTGTATGTCTATGTAGACAATGACAAGCAGCAAAACATGAATACGATGGATTGTCACTGGGCAGTTTTATGAGTAAACTAGGATAACTAGAGTTAATATTCACCTGTATGTGTTACTTGCAATAGGTGTGGCTACTGAGAGAAAAACCTTACAGAGGGCATCTCCTCAACCTAGACCCCAAACAGAAATAAAGATATGGCCTCCTTAAAACGCATATTGATACACAATAGAAAACCAGTAATTTAGATTTGTGTACAATCTCCTTACGAATTACAAGTATTATGATACATGAACAATTATTTTATACAGTAAAAAATACCCTCCCTCATATTCACAGAATGTGGCAAAATTTGGAAGCTGAGTATATTTAACAGCTATGTTTAAAATTGGCATTATTTAATCTATTCAATGTTCCTGTTCTTTTAGAAAACATTTAATTTTTATGTATTAAAGGGCAAGTCCAGCCTAAAAATTACTCAGCCTTAAAATTATTATTAACCCCCCCCCAAACCCCACTTTTGGTAGCTTTTCATATTTCAAAGATGCCCCAGAACTTACTTACCTGACCCGGTCCCTCGCCAGCTATTCCACGACGTTCGAGCTTGTTGCGAGCAAAAACAGGAGCAGGGGACATCTGGGCTTACAGCCGCTTCTCTTCGTGGTCGCGGCTGTCAGGCGATTGGGTGTGACGTCATGCCGCGTCCTAACTGACCGCCGCAACCAGGAAGTAGAGCGGCTGTCAGCACCAGCCGCGGAGTAGAAGCGGCGAAGGACCGGGTCAGGTAAGAAATTTCTGGGGGATCTTGGAAATCTGAAAAGTTAACGAAAGTGGGGTTTGGGGGGGTAATAATCATTTTAAGGCTGAGTAATTTTTAGGCTGGACATGCCCTTTAATTCCCCCCCCCCCTTATAAAAGGATTATCTGGACTAATTTAAGCAAATAAAGCTGTGTATGGATTTCTATTTAATATTTGATCTGTGCAATTTGGAATAAAAAGCAAAATCAATTGGACATTAAAAAGACAATTCTTACATTGTGTGATTCTGCTATAAAGTGTTTTGTTTCTGTTTTTCTGTTACGCCCTGCATGGAAGAAGAAATGTAAAAATATGAACATCAGATTTCCCAGAAATTCAATTTAACACAATTCAGTTATAGACCATATCCTAATTAGTATGGGAGGAAGTTCTGTTTTCACTTGTACACATTATACAGTCACAATATTTTCTGTATTTAAAATCAATTTTATCCCAGACCCTGTGATATTAGAACAACGCGTCTAGGGTGTAATCTAGCCTTTCTTATAGTCGGATGTAATCTAGTATATGATCCCGCATCAAAAATTCCAGTATCTTCCTCACCGCTGATGTTAAACTTACAGGTATATAGTTACCAGGCTGGGAACAACTACCTTTTTGAATATTGGCATTAAATAATTTTTTTCCAATCTAGAGGCACATCACCAGACAAAAGTGAATCTGAAAAGATAAGGAACAATGATCTAGATAAAACTGGACTTTGCTCTATTAGAATCTGTGGATGTATTTTATCAGGTCGGGGATCTTTACTGATATCTATTTGTCTCATAGGGAGAACGCTCGGGACTGTGTGTTTCCATCGGCTCCATCGGCTGCGCTAGTCTCCTCTATAGGGAGGATCCAACGGTATCGTTACTGTGTGTACCCAGCTTTATTGTTTCCAGGCCGTACCCTCTGTCAGCCAGAGTAAATATTCTTATGACTACAGTCTCTGCAATTAGAACTAGGTTTCTCTATAGTGTACTGTATATATATAGAAAAAACTATTTAGCACATTTACCTTGATCCTTTATAACCGTAAGAATGCAATATTAGTTGCTACCTGACAGGCACTCCTTATCTGTGAACCCTTCTACAATAACCCTTCTGACCTAACTCCAATTCTGTGGAGTTAGGTCAGAAGATGACAAGAAAGTCATCATTGGAGTATGTTATAAAGCACCTTCTATTAGGAGAATGAGTCACAGTTACTCTTACAAATGGAAACTACTTCCCAATTGGGACAGGCATTAATTATAGGAGATTTCCAGACATCGACTAGAACAGTGGGGAATGTAAATCAGAAAAAGCACATAGGTTTGTAAATATGATGAATGAGAACGTATTGTTCCAATTGGTACATAAACCAAGAAAACAAGAAAAGATTCCCTAAAAGATATAGTGATCATTAATAGTCTTGAATGAATTTCTAATACAGGTGTGGGTTCACATTTGGGGAATAGTGACCATAATATGTTTAATTTTAAGATGTCAATGAATTGTGAGGCTATATTCATGGAGCTTAACACAGAAGTTAAATGGAGAACATTTAAAAGTCTACTAAAAAAAAAAGGCAGAAAGGCAGAAATCTCAAACTCCTTCTTTGCTTTTATAATTGAATGCCACTATGTATCCATAACTGGTCCAGGAAAACCCCCCAATAAAGGGTGGGTGCTGTCAGTGAACTATGGTCCCTAGGGACCCAAACACAGGAAAAACACAGACAACTAGCACAAGTGGCTAGTGCAGAACCCGACTTACCGGTAACTTGGAAAACAAGTTCCAAGGCACTCCACTACCATAGACCTAAAAAATATACAAGTTACCATATGTGGTTGGCCCCAATGGCAAATAAAACACCACACAGGTAGGTTCTAAATAAAGTGGATATATATGTGCAAAACAGGACCATAAAGTGCAAGTAGTGATCATATAAATACTAAAAAACTAAAAACAGTAGGCTAACACATACAATGTCCATATAATATAAATAACCCCAACCAAATATCAACCCTCTCTGCAAATGGATGGAATAAACATCCAGTCTCAATAAAGGGGTGCCACCAAACGGTGAATAGTCCACATCCCCCAGGCAAGGGTGTAAGATATAAAGATATGGGTAGATCTCACCCCTCATGATTATCTATCTGGAAAATGCCACACAGATTCAGTCCAAAGTCCAGGGTCCCTCCGGTATCAGCCCGTGCTACCACCATCAGGGTCCCAAAAGTACGGAGCAGCAGTGTAAGCCAGCACGAGGTTCGGTGAAAACAATAACACCGAGCACAAGTGAATAGTCCATAGATAATTGCCTGGGGGATGTGGACTATCCACCGTATGGTGGCACCCCCTTATTGAGACTGGATGTTTATTCCGTCCATTTGCAGAGAGGGTTGATATTTGGTTGGGGTTATTTATATTATATGGACATTGTATGTGTTAGCCTACTGTTTTTAGTTTTTTAGTATTTATGTGATCACTACTTGCACTTTATGGTACTATTGTCCTGTTTTGCACATACTGGTATATATATGCACTTTATTTAGAACCTACCTGTGTGGTGTTTTATTTGCCATAACTTGTATATTTTTTAGGTCCATGGTAGTGGAGTGCCTTGGAACTTGTTTTCCAAGTTAAGTTAGGTTCTGTAGTAGCCACTTGTGCTAGTTGTCTGTGTTTTTTCCTTCTTTGCTTTTGTTTACACCAATGAAGCACCAATAAGTAAGTGTACCTTTTATAATCTATCTACTTCTATCTCATTGAAAAAGAAGTGTAAAGAGATTGGATCTGTTAAATGTAATTAAAGGTCTGGTATGGTATTCTTTTCTCTTCTCAGGATTCTAAAGGAGCTAAGCTCCTATGTAATTGCCAGACCACTGTGTACTTTAAAATAATCCTTACCAGAAATATATGCTTCCTATGGTTTCTTTTAGTGCACGTTCAAAATCCAGGGACTAAACAATAGGAGCTGTCTGTGTGAAGGTTTCTGCCTCCTCCTTATCCTCCAAGAGGTACTCAGGCATGCGCAGGGGAGACATCCCCCTCCCTCCATCTTTGCTGCTTGGTGTAGGGCACCCTAGCCAACCCCCTAACGCCATGTTTGTTTTGTTAAAAAAGCATCAGAAACCTACTAACATTGCTTTGTTCCCCCGGCGCTCTGCATTGCCAGCAGCCACATCTGTGATTGGCTTCCTCTTAGCCAATCACAGACTGGGCTGCCAGTGGGTCAAGATCAGAGCAAATGAAATAAAGCAAGTACATTTCTGCTGCTTTTTTAACAAAACGAACATGGCGTGTTCATATCATATCATGCCAGTTTGCTTTCCAAGTACCCAAATTATGTAAATTTGCTGTTCAGAGAAAACTGGCATGATAGTGGTACTTGTACTGTAAACTGGCATGATATGGGTACTTGTACAATGTACAAGTACCCATATCATGCCAGTTTGCTTTACAAATACAAATTTGCTGTACAGATGAAACTGGCATAATAGTGGTACTTGTACATCAAACTGGCATGATATTGGTACTCAGTTTGCTGTAAAAGTACAACTATCATTCCAGTTTGTTCTGTACAGCAAACCGACATAATATGTGTAATTATAAAGCAAACTGGCATGATATGGGTACTTGTACAAGTACCCATATCATGCCAGTTTACAGTACAAGTACCACTATCTCCTTACATAAAATCCATACTCACCAGATTGTCCAGAAGCCTGCTTATATCTTGAGCCCAGCCCAGCAGCTGTTCCTACCAGCAGAAAAAAGAAGTGGTCTTTTATAATAGCGGGGCAAGTGGGAGTTATTATGTACAATAGACTTTAAGTAGTTCTAAGGAGTGTCATGAAGTATCTGCTAAAGCAAATAAAATTCTTTCCATATAAGAAGGAGCAATAGCTTCAAAGAAGCAGGGCACATTGCTGCCTATGTACTGTATATAATCAGTATGCAGAGAAGTTTTGGGCACCAATGCATAAAAAGGATATACATGAATTAGAAAGAGTATAGAGTTAGTAAACTGGACTGTTAAATAGAATAGAGAATTTGTGTTATGGAGATAGCTTGGGTTTTTTTTCCCTAGAAAAGAAGTGTTTGCAAGGAAATATGATAACCCTATACAAATAAGTTTGAGGGAACTACAGCCAATTAGCAGGGGATTTTTTTCTCTCCTAGAAAAAAAAAAAGACTAGAGGCCACCCCTTTTGCTATTTTATCAAAATATGATTGGTCAATATTTGACCATATGATTGGATAAAAATATTTTGCAAAAGAATTTCAGCAATCCCATATGATGAGTGCAAATCTGTGTTGAACTCAGAAGTCATTGGGATGGTAAAGAGGATAGAAGAAGATAGAAGCCTCCGAGATCAAGATAGCAGCGTAATCGGCGGATGCGGCGACGTTGGTGTCATTGGCACCAGCGAGAAAGAAGATGGCGGAGACCTGTGGTCTTTTTTAGGGCCAGGGGTGGTCCCAGTTTCGAGCTGCAGGACCCCCTTATCTTAAAGTCTCTTATTGGAGCCACAAGGGCTCTCTTAAAAGCCAGGGCTCCACGTTTCAAGCTGCAGGACCCACAACAAAGGCCCCTATAGGGGCCACAAGGGCTCTTTCAAGAGCCTATGGGGGTCCTGGTTTTGAGTTGCCAGACCCCTTAACCCCAAAGGCATGTTTGTGTGTTTTTACTGTTTTTTTGTTATGTAAATAAATCTCCCGAAAAAATAAACTGTCCATTTAACAGTTTTCATAGTGTGGCATGATTGCCATCTAGTGGATAATCTGCATAACTGCAGATACTGCAGTCATATTTTGCAGTTAGGATCTTGAAACATACAATAAGGGCTAGGCAACAATTCCCGCGATTTCCGATGCGCATGTGGTTGCGCATATGTTGCCGTTTGGTACCGCATGCATTCACCATTTTTGGTGCGTTAACGCATGCATTTCCATAACGGAAAGCACAAAATTGCATGCGCAGAACTGCAAACGCAAAATGCACAAGAATCGCGCACACAATTCTGGCACGTTGCAGTGTGCCCTCAGCCTAAGAGAGATCCACCCATAGCCGCAGCTGCGCTGGGTAGATCTCCCTGATAAAGTTTCATCAGTGGCTGTTCAAAGTAACATTCAATGTTACTTGAATATTTAATGCCAGCTATTTGTGAGTGGTTTGCGGTGGCTGTGCAAGCGTCTCAAAAGCCATTGAAAGCAACAAGTTAAAGTCACACTAACCGATTATCAATGGGAATTGTAACTCATGTGTTCATAATGAATGAAAAATATTTATACATACAATAGTCAAGATAAAAACAAATAGAGAACATTGACCAACATGCTAAACTAACATGATTTTTTTTAATAAGGTTCTTGTCTACACAAAAATGTAATGTTTTTAATGTTCAGGCTTTTCCCTGATTTATAGCCCCAAAACTGCTGCTAAAAATAATAAATTGTTGTAGCCCATGCTTCTCCTTTAATGCTACGTCTAGAATATAATCAGGGTATATACTAACCTGCAGTTATTGTGCATGGACACACAATGGATGCAATACACTACTGCTTGTCAGCCATCAGGTGGCGCATAACACGGAAGTTTGCCGCGCGGAAGTATGTGTGTGTATGGGGGTGGTTGAGCCGCTTCCGTGTATGTGTGTTGGTGTTACTGATTTCCACTGAATGGGAGGGCAGGGTTTAAAAATCTAAAATGTGTACCTCCCACTATGTCTGCTAAACTCAGATTTACATACCACCATAACCTGTAAGCATCTACATTGTGAACACTAATGAATAAGGAACAATTCCAGTAATCAGACTTTAACTGCAGGACATAGTAATTACCTATAGATTTATTTGAATTAGGTAACTGTCACTGACACATCAGGGGAAATTAACCTAGAGCCATAGCACCCTTTTCTTATTACTGAAAAAATGACTTCACCTTAATCTATAAATAAATACATGTAAGTAGCACTTACTCTGAGATGTGTGTGTTGCTGCATGCCTTCAATACAATACTTGTTTTGCTCAGGCTCTGACCACTGACCTGACTATTTTTCCACATACCAACTGTCAAACCATTCCAGCTACAGCAAAACTGCTTACAGAAATTCTGAAATGTAAGATGTTTCAGGTTGGATATCTAAAGAAATAGGGGTCAGATCAACAAAAAAATGGTACAGTGATAGTTGGGATAAATTATAGTTTCCATGAATGGGCAATATAAAAAAACTAATTTTCCAGTGTAGATACCCTAAAGTGATGCTAACATATTTAGGAAAGGTAAAGAAGGGGTTTACAAAGGGGGAGGGTTTCACAAAAGACAACTGCACAGCTGCCTCAAGCGATTTAATATTGTGCGTGCAAATCTATCTGACTTTAATAAAGCAAACTTATAGTTGGAGTTATTGTTACACAGAGGGGTTAGGTTTGTTTGGGATTTAGCAGAGCACAGTGATGTAGCTATAGATGAAATGGCGCTGCGTCCCCTGAGCATCAGGACCCAGATACAAGGGCTGCCCAACTCAAACAGTCCCCCTCCACAGGGCCACATCTACCATTAGGCAGCGTGAGACCTTTGTCTCAGGTGGCACATCTACACTGAAGAAGAAAGGCGGCAGACAGGCAGTGGTGGAAAAAAATGTTTTCCCTTGACTAGCAAGCGTGCAAACCCGGCCACGAGAAGTGTGAGCACCGTCCTCATGGTTCCAATGGACAGTACCTTAAAGTTGCTTAAAACTTCACTTCTGCTTCTCAAGAGTCAGGAGTCCAGCACCCACACCCTGTTGCTCAGCATAATGTACAGCTAGTCAAGGAAGGAAGTCAGTGAAACCAATCAAAACGCTCCCATAGTGCACAGCACTATTCATTCCTTGCTGCCTATTTGTCCTCTCTTGTGTCAGCAGGTGATTAACAGTTCAGCTGCAGCAGCCAATACAGAGAGGGAAGGAGGGGCTGGTGTGGCACAGAGGCAGTTAGGTGCAGATATTACAGAGAGAGCAGGCTGAGCAGCTGCAGTGAGGAATCTTCTCAGTATCTATTTCCCTTCCCTTTGCCTACCATTGTGACAGTGGTACTGTGACAGACTGAGTTTTTTGTGTCACAAAAAATAGCCTTTTTTGGGTATCAGTGAGTGTTTTTGGAGCCTTTGGTGTGGGGTGCTGGGCCTTGCTGGGTGCCTGTCTTTTCATCTCAGAATATTGCTGTGAGAGTGAGATTTATCTGTCAAAGTGTTTGAATGTACCTTTAATAACATGTATCTAAGGGAGGTAAGAGCCAACACTCTTGTTGGCACTTAAACCCCATACACATGAGATGCTAATTCGACTGTCAAATGCTGCGATCAGTTGATCAGTCTGGCATAGAATGTTATAAGTTTGAAGGAGAACTAAACTGAAATTGTTATATTTTATAGTTTGAATGATTCCTCCCAAGAACACCAATTAACTGTAACTAAATAACTCTTATTAAAGTTTCCCTTGTAACAGATATGATGTTAAAAGGCATTTTATATGATTAGGTTAGCTTTAGTTTGTTAGGTTAGGTTAGACTAGTTAGGTTAGTTAGGGTCCTGCTGAAAGAGTCTACCTTGACGTGGTGGTGGGCTTACAAATCTTTTGTCTAAAATATTTTCTACTACAGAAAGTATGGCATTTCTAATGTATTGTAACAGTTCAACCAACATGTATAGCACAGGCTATAAAATAAGTTGATTTGTTCAACAAAAACCTGAAAGGAGCAATATGGTTGTGGCAACACAAACTGTTTGAGAAAGGTATGTAATATCTGTTTATAGAAATTTGTAATTGACTGTCTGAGGAACTGTTTAAATACCTACGTGATAGGAAGTTCAAAATTGTAAAATTTCACCCATGTCAACCAGCAAAGCCATGGCCATTGGCAAAACCACGCCCATGGACAAAGCCACACCCACTTTAACATAGTGGCGTGCAAAGGGCGGTACTTAAAAGTTTGGCTCAGGCAGCAAAAAACCTAGAAGTACCCCTTCTCCTCATCAGGACATTTATTTGGGGGCATAACTGTAAATAATGTGGTTCCTTTCCTGTGTTGTTTGCTGTGGCTGCTGGGGTGGTGCCTTGTATCTGTGGGAGGGTATAAACATTGGGTCCCAGTGTGCTCCTACCTCCTGCATCCCTGGTAGTGCTTGCAGCTCTGCTTGAATCTCCTAGCACAGTGATGGACAACCTTTTACAGGCCGAGTGCCCAAACTGCAACCCAAAATCCCACTTTTTATTGCATAGTGCCAACATGATAATGTTACCTAAAATTTTACTTTATAAAAAACAACTGAAATAGACACAGACCAATACAGTAGATAGAATCAATTATAGATTACCTATTAACTTTTACATTACCACACTGGACCCCTCTGGGGTGTAGCTACCAGGGGTTCTGGGAATGCAACCGCACAAGAAGGCGGCCCCATTTTGTGCTAATATTATAGCATCTGACCTCTCTCTACTACAGACAGCCACTACACTTTCTCTCTGGCTTTCTGGTAACAAACTCTGGTGAACTCTACTATGCATGAGTGCCCACAGAGAGTGATCCGAGTGCCACGATTGCCATAGGTTCACACCACTGTCCTAGCATATTAATTGCTTTCTAGTATACCTTGACCCATTTCAGCAGCTTTTTGTGCATACACACTGACTGGTGTTCTATTAAACATAACATTGACAGCTCACCATGCAAATGGCTACCCAGGGGGAGCATAGTTACTGAGAAATTATTGCCAGGTCCTTGTGCGGAGCAGTGGAAAAAATAGCATTTACAGTAATGAGGGAAAGGTAAGCTATAGCCTCTACATGCCTGCAAAATAAAAGGATTGTGAAAAAATCCAATCCTGGAAAATCAGAGGCAAGAGGCACAGCTAGCTATTTACTAGCTAGCATTTTTTTTCTCAACACCATTTTGTTTCTTGCTGGGGTTTTTTGCCAGCTAGAGACCCCCTTTGGCAAATGGCTTGTTTCTGGGTAGACATATTCAGTCAGATTTTTTTTATTTGACCCCTTTAGTCCATCAATTGCTTTCAATTTATTCTTTTTAAAAACATATTAAATATTTTTTTTCTTCAGTGCAGAACCATGATTGATCTGGTTGAATAATTAATTTGGCTTCTTCTTTTTTTGGACTGTTTAACTTGAGACAGGAAATTCAGTACAGACATGCTTTTATCCATGAAAACATTGCCTTGTTATCAGCACATTTTGGGACATTTTTTCCTATCGACTATAATGGGTCCTCAAACATGAACATTCTGGAGTTTTCCATGCCAACCATTTCTAAACAATTACAAGAGTTTGTTTTATGGTCTAAGGCTGAGGCCACACTACAACGCATCAAATCGCTTGCACAATCGTGAGCGGTATCGCATGATTTCTTAGCATTAGCGCGCGTTGTTTTGCATTTGCGCATATGTTTGTGCTGTTTTCAAAGAGAAAACGCATGCGATTGTGCGGACAAAATGCTTTAACGCAAAATGGAAATGGACGTAAAATCGCATCGGAAATCGCAGGAATTTTCACGTTCCCGTGATTCTCTTCGATGTAAGCGAAGTTTGCAGGCGCAATTGTGATTGAAAACGCCTGCGCAAACGCACCAAAAAGTGCTAGTGTGGTCTAGCCCTGAGATGCTTAAAACATACCCTCTAACACTATACAGATATAGGTACACACACACCTACTGATTAGAGGTGGCCAAACTTTAGAAAGTTTGGTCCGTTTTCGAGCTTTCGAACTATATGGAAAGTTCAAAAATGGACCCATTAAAGTCAATGGGAGTAAAATAGTTCGAAAAGTTAGAATGAAATACAATTAAATATCAATGGTAACTTAATGTAAATAGCTGTGGGACCTGGGAAATGGTCTGGGCAACATATTTACTCGATATTTACTCGCGTATAGGTATAATAGACATTTTACTAGCGTATTCGATAATTCAATATTTACTCGCGTATTGGTATAATAGACATTTTACTCAGGGATTAGATAATTTGGTATATACTTGTATATTGGTATAATAGACATTTTACTTGCGGATTCGATAATTCGATATTTACTCGCGTATTGGTATAATAGACATTTTACTCGCATATTTGTGCCTCGAACGTTCGAACATTTGATAATTATCAAAAGTCTGGAAAATATCTAAAATCCAAGGAATCTGGGTCCGGGATATTTCGAGAATTCCAAGTCCGTTCGAACTTGAATAGTTCGGGTCGTACTCGGGTTTGAGTTCTAGTCCATCTCTACTACTGATACATGCTCACAACCCAATCCACCCTTCCATTTTCAGGGCAACCATACCAAAATCAGCAATAATGTTTGTTTTATGGTCTGAAATGCAAAAACATACCCATTTCCAATCCTTAAAGAGTATGTCCACCTAAAAAATTTTTTTTATATAAGGTCCCCCTGGGCTCCCAGCCCCAACCGCTATAATTTTTTTTTTAGAAAGCCCCCCAAACTCTACTTACCTCCCCTCGATCCTCCGCGCGCTCCCGGCCCTCTGCTTGCAAGGAAATGCAAGCAGAGGGGCGGGGACCGGCAGCGCGTCTGTGATTGGCTGAGCGGCAGCCAATCACAGACGCGGCTGCCGGCAGCTCACTTCGCCGGAGGAAAGAGGAGAGGTAAGTAAGAGTTGGGGAGCTTTCTAAAAATAAAAAATACCCGGTGGGGCTGGGGACATGGGGGAGCAGGATGTTAAATGGGTTTTATGCTAGGGGGAGGGATAGTAGAACGGGAGGGAGAGGGAGGGAGAGGGAGGGAGAGGGAGGGGGAGGGAGGGGGGGAGAAGGGCTGCAGTACGCATGGCAAAAATCTACCTGAGGCCAGCTAGCAGGCAGTGTCCTATATGGACTCTGCTAGCCTCCTGGTAGTCATTTTTTGGGACTTTGGGGGGGGGACTACAGGAGAACCCTATGGAGCTGGGATGTGAGGTAAGGATTAAACTACACTACATGGTGGGGCCTGTAGTTGGGGGGATTATAGTTTTGGGGGTGGACATGCCCTTTAAATGAGAGTAGCCACCACCACCACCATGGATATGTACCTATAGTCAAATTGGGACTGAACATTCAGTCAAACTTTTAAACAATTAAAAGTTTTTTTAATGAACATTATTTAAACCTTCACAGTCTAATAGCATAAATAGTAGAGATGGACTAGAACTCGAACTCAAACCCAAGTTCGAGCCGAACTTATCGAGTTCAAACTTCTTCTCGAACTATCCCGGACCCAAATTTCTCGGACTTTTGAACTTTCCGGACTTTTGATAATTATCGAATTCGAAAATCGAGTGATCTTCGAATCGTTTATGGGATAATTATCGAATGTTCGAATCGTTAATAGGATAATCATCGAAAATCAAACACGTGAGCTCGAAAGAATCTCGAACTTTCCATAAAGTTCGAAAGTTCGAAAATGGACCGAACTTTTGGAAGTTTGGCCATCTCTCATAAATAGTAAATCATAGTGCATTCATCTGTATCTATATAATGACTATAGAATTTCAGCATCATAAATTATAATTATCTTTAACTTTATTCTTTATTCTGTGTTTTCTGGTACTTCATAACCTGATGAAAAGAAATAGACTGTCAGAGATACTGCATACATTGATACATTCTCTTATACATTGATAAAAGAAACATACAGGGCTATGTACCAAAAGCCGCAAACGCCTTTTTCCGTCTAAAAGTCACGTTAACCCATGTACCAAGGGTTAACCTAACTTTAAGACATAACTAACAATGCAACCACCACAAGCTATGTACCGAACTGATAACAGCTCTCAGTACATAGCCCTAATAATATCCAGGATACTGCATTCATTGATACATTTACTTATACATTGATACAAGAAACATAATATCCAGGATACTGCATACATTAATACATCTGCTTAAACTCTGCTAGTGGAAAGGTTTTATAGACCAAATTTAATTTATAAAAAGAGATTATTGCCGGAAATCCTACCACAGGTGCCCCTGGATCCCCCTTCCAGGTGAAAGGCAGCCAAGGAGATGCACACAAAATGTCTTCCTCTGGTCACTATAACACTTAAATAATAAAGTACAACCTGTGTGGGTAAGACCCATAATAAGTTATATATATATGTTTAATAAATACCAAGTAGTCTAGTCTAAAAACGATACAACTCTATGGGGAAAATAAATAAAGTTCAAAACTTAACAATACATTATAAACACTTTTATAAATACAATCAGGGAGATGCAATATCCTGTGTTAACGGGAAAATAACTGCTAAATTCACACTAACTTATGTACTAACGTGTTAGCGAAGGTTTGGCGATGCCTGCGCCATGTCGAATTATTTTTTACTTTGCGCATCGCAAGCGATGCAATAAATTTTGCAGTTCATAAGATAGATGTTATAAGAAATATTGGTATGTCCATTTGAATAAAAGGAACAAGTGAACAAGGTTCCTAGTAGTGAAGCAAATCCCCCTATAAAAAAAAAAACAAAAAAAAAAAAAAAAAAATATATATATATATATATAAATATATATATATATATATATATATACATAGCTCCATGGGTAGCTAAGTGTCTATCCAGAACCACAGTGGCTTACTGATTAAGCCAGGGTAAAAACCATACAGTTAAGGTGTGTGCACACAAATGTCAATCTATTAAAACATAAACATCACTGCTCCTGCCCTGTAGAAATGTGAACTTGTACCGGCCTTCTACCGACCCCCCAGACTGTTAGCGAACATCTATCAGTGGGATCCGTGTAAGACTTATATGCCGCTATATCTTTACACCTCCATTAAGCCAGTCCTCCCCTCAGAGCGAGATGTGCAGTGAACAGTCATGTGACCTATAAACACTAAAATATTTCCTGGTTCCAGGTATTGAGGTCACCACCATGCGTTTTACTCCATAGAGCTTCTTCAGGTAGTGTCAGTGACATCAGTCTGTACTCCTCCTTCCTTTACAGGCTATAGCTGTATTCATGCCTCCATAGGTTGTGGACATACCACAAAGAGCTTTTAACCATTTAGATGAGCTGCTACTTTAGTAAATTTACATCCTCTATTGCCCGGCACATAGCACAATCAATAAAAAGGGGGGATCATATATAATTAAACACCCTACTTTAAATATTCATACTCTCCCAGTTCCATATCCTATATAATAAAATGCAAGTGTGTGTCCGTGTGTGGCTTTTTCATTGTGCAGATGCGCGTGTGAGAGGGGGAGCTTCTCGGCCTGTAAGAATTGTTGCATCAATACACAAGCTAATGCCACAGGAAACACCTGATGCTTTTCGGGCCACTCCTAGCCCTTAATCACAGGTAAAACACACACGGGGCTGACTCCTCCTCTTATAGACTCACCCCTCTCAATCTTAAAGGGACATGCCCAGGGAAAGTTCAGTCCGGTGAGACAAACAGTTATTCAAGAACATTTCACATTAAAAATACTAGAAAGCCATGGCACTAGTATGTACTCCAAAGGTCTGAAAGGGTTAGTTGTAAAAATGAAAATAAGAAGACAGATGAAGATTAGAGGTAAAGTAAAGACTAACAGGGAGATTCAATAAAAGTTCTTATCTTGTAAAATGGTGGTAATTTTGCCCCAACCAATCAGATATTATTTAACATATGAAAGCTAACATCTGATTGGTTGGGGCAAAATTACCACCATTATTAACGATAAGAACTTTTATTGAATAACCCTGAAAGAGGAAAAGAGTTTAATGAGCTCCATGGCTCATAATCCATATAGATTATTCACTTCTTTTTAAAAAAAAAGAAGAGTCAATCTATTTTTGTTCCTACTATCTGGCAGAACACGCTGGATACCTTGCACCTTAAGATATTTAAGTTTGGATTGGTTACACATCTTAAAATGTTTACCCACTGGGCTTACTTCATTCCTCTTCTCTATATCCCTAATGTGTTCCCTGATAAAGGACTTAAGAGTTCATGTGGTGCAGCCCAATTATTGTCTCTGACACCAATCACATGTCAATAAATATACAACATGATCCACATCACAATTTATATATTGTTTAATCATATATGATTCCCCAGTAACTGAACTTTCAAATCTATCCGATTTCTAGATAAAGGTGCAAGTTCTGCAGCGCGTTCTCCCGCATTTGAAGGTTCCATTGTACCTCAACCATGATTTTCATGGGTACTAGAGCTTACAAACATGCTGGGTAGAGATGTTCGAAACTGTTGAGTTTCATATCGTTTTCGAATTTTCTAAATTTTCTGAAATTTAGGCACCCTTCCATTTTGTTTGTATTCCCCTTTTTTGTATGGAAATATCTGAAGGGCATAGTATATGATTTATTGTTCGCCTTCTTTTGTAACAGAATCTTACCCCTTTGGCTCCCTACCTGAAGTAGGGAGCCAAACTTCTAATCTTGTCTTGGCATGGGCCAGAATATGTTAATGTTACTCTTACCCATACTTTGTTTACCACATTGCATCACAAATGTGTGTCTGTTCTGTTCTTCCTTATTCCTTAGTTTCATAATATCACTTTTGTCCATTTTTCTCACTTTAAAGGGCATCTATAGTGAAAAACACACATTGCCCCATTGCAAAGTTAAATTCATGTACTCTGGGCTGCCTTTCTCCTACCTCTGTCAGTGACTCTGTTTTTCCATGGTGTCAAATCCCTCTGCAGCACTCTCCCCTTCTCCCTCCCCTCTGTTACCTCCTCCATGTCTTAACTTCGGCTACCTAACAAGCTTCTCATGTGCAGCAGGAGTTAAAAGTTCAACATCCTAAAAAACACACCCTTGCTCAGTGGCCAGAAAAGCAAGCTGTCCTGGATACACGGAAGAGAGGGGAGAACAGTAGTTTACTGGTTGCTGCAATACGATCTCTCTCTTTGTGACCCATCATCAATCAGTGAAAGCTATCAAGAAAGGGGGTCAAGTGCAGCCTTATCTCTGCAGAAAAAAAGGTACCTCTCTCCTCCTGCTAATGTTCTGTTTGAATCAGAGCAGGGAGGAGGGAGGGACTTGAGCAGAAAAGAGGGCAACGCCACAGGGATTTGATTGACAGCACAAGTAGGTGTAGAGGAATGCATTTACGTATTCTAATTTGTGTATCTTAGGACAGAGAGGGAAACTAAAGAAAGTGAAGACACTCTGGGGTTGGGGAGAATTATAGAACACATGGAAGGAAAGAGAAAAAAGTTAATTTTCCCACTATAGATGCCCTTTAAGGTATGCTCACTCAGAAGGTCTGCTTTGTTAATCACCTCTTACATGTATCCTCATTCTATAAACTTCCTTCTAAGGTTCTGAGTGGTATTTTCGTACAGTGTTGTGTTGCTGGTGATTCTTTTTGCCCTCATAAATTTGCCCTTTAAATACTTTAGTATCCCTTTAAATACTCTGGGGTTGTGGAAGCTTTTGGCACACAAAAGGCTAGTTCTGTCAGCTGGTTTCATATATAAGTCAGTGTAGGTCTGACCATTTTTTATAGTATGTAGTTTCACATCTAAGAAGTATAAGCATGTTATGGACACTTACTGTGTAAATTTGATGGTAGAGTGGGAGGTGTTGTTTTTTTTCCATCATTTGGTTATATAGGTCCATTGTACTAGCCAAAATTATCAGAACATCATCCACAAACCTAAAATAAGCTTTTATATACTGACAGTACGGTGCATGGTTTAGGAACATTTCTTCTTCCAGCTTTTTAACGACTAGATTTGCAAATGAGTGGCCTACAGTAGTGCCCATTTATGTGCCCTGTGACTGCCAGTAATAATCCTCCAAGAAGCGAAGTAATTCTTTTTCAGTACCACTTCTAAGCAGTCCATCAAAAAATACACTTTACATGTAGCTTAGCTTTTCTTCCTGTGGGATAGACGTATAAAGTGACTGGATATCTAGTTCATACGGGTAAGACCTTGTCCCCAACCTTGTTAATAGGTCGGTTGTGTTTTAAACACAGATCAATATCTTTTGTACTAATGGTTGAAGGTACTGATCCACAGATTGTAAAAGTGCTTCTAGGACTGGTCCCATCCCAAGGTTTAAGGCTATCTCTAGAGAGCAGGCCATTTTCTGGAATTTTTAATTCCCCAGGGCAGTGCCCCCAGGCTTTAAACAACCCTTCAATATGAAACACCACAACTAAAAAACACTGTGTCCGATTTGTTATCAAAGCCCATATAAGTAATGTAATATCACAGTGTCAAATTATTTTTATAGCAAATTGGTTACATACATCATACTTTAAAAAAAAAACACACTCTAGGTATTGGTTTTGCAAGAATTTTAGCAGCTGGTTTCCCCCCGTTTTTTGAAATGTGAAGTGAGGTGCAGTTTCACGAAGTGTGCAGCTTGAAAAAGGGTAGTTTTTTTCATTGATCATAATTTTATTGTAAAAAAAAATTAAAAAGTGTGAGTATCACTTTAAGATTCTTTATATACAGCACTATTGCAGATTTCTGTAGTTAAAAATCATGTTCCTGGAGCAGCTGTTCATTCTCCCGCTCACCCCCATGTTAGCCTCTCTTTCCCTAGCCTGGGTAAGTGCAAGGGGGAGGAGCAGAGAGCTGTGAGTCGCACCAGGGACACCAATATGTAATAGTAAGTCAAAATGAAAAGTATGAGTATGTGCCGTATTTATAAAGCAGGGGTATTATTAAATAAGGAGCTTTAAATAACACTACCTGTTGGTAAAAAAAACGGGATTGGGCTAAGGTAAGTAATGCGATTCTTGATATTGAATCTCCCCGATTGTTCCTTAACTAAGGATACATACGCTCCTTGAATATTATGACTAGCTGCCTCTTGATTTGATTCACATGTGAGCTGCCCTAATCAGCACTAAGTAGCTGTCTTTTTTGCCCGTGTCCCAGACACAAGTTTTAAAACTCACAGCACACCCAAACACACACAACACTTATACCATATGAGCACAAATTCCTGAAAATTCTTTTGGCAAAAAAGACAAATTGCAAAACTGTCTGGCACTGAAAGGGTAATAGAGCTTTGTGCAGGCTTTCAAGCCAAAGTTTATGCTTGAACTTTCCCTTTCTAGTTTCAGTTGATTGAATTATCTTACAGGTTTTTGAGATATTTCGGACATGTGCACTTGTTGGGTAATCAGTAAAGACATGAATTAGTACACAATCGAATATTGACTCCCATGTATGGTTCTGTGACCCATTCATTTTACAATTGATCATTTTATCTAACAAGTTGATCAATATGTTAAAAGTCAACATGTGTATGGCTAGCTGTCAATTGGTTGCAAATGACATTGAGAATATGACAATGACTGTATTAACCAGTTGCATATACACAAGGTAGTGATTAATTCCTTGTTTCAAATGGGACTTTTATTAGTTACATTATGTCAATGTCAGGAGAAATGTTTACCAAGAGCAATATCAATACTTCAAAGACTTAAAGCTCATACAAATGTGCGATTGCAGGGTCCATCCCGCTGCGCACGATATGTATGAACATGCTTTAGGCGACAATCGTGCTGTGTATGGACGATTCATTTGGGGGCAATGGCTGTGTGGTCAGATCTGTCGACGAGTCCCGTTCATATACAACATGTGTTGCGGTACAGCCCCCGCGTTCATACGCGTATGAACCTTTAAAGGATATCTATACTCTAAAAATGAACTGTTTAAAAATGGAAAGTACCAGAGAGGTAGGATTAATTATTCCTACCTCACAATATCATTTCGTTGGGGAGCTACAGCACTTATAGTTTTCATTTGCCAACTATTCCTGTATTAAAGATAGTGCTGAAGCCAGGAGAATTACCAATCCTATATCCCTGTCCCAAGTACTGTTCAGTTTAACTGTTTTTTAAATAAACTATATACAAGATAGTTATCCTTTAATAATGATCAAGATTTATAAGAATTTATAAACTTCAGCCGTAATGATGAGTTATTTTCTTTAGGTGGCACTATATTTCTATACATGTGGATGATAACGTACAAGAAATGTGGAGCTGAGGTAGAGTTTTGCATGGCAGTCAATGGCTGCTGATCAGTCTAGTTAATATCTTTATGCAGAACTTGAATCTGGAGTTTGTAAATGAATAACACAATTAAATTCATGTTTATTTTCTAGGAAAAGCAATTTGGAACTTGCTAAACTCGTCTACAGGAATCCACATTACTTTGAAAGCAAAAACTGTTTTAAAATTCTGCAGAATAGTAGTAGGTATTATATTTCCCTAATAGACAAAGCAATATGTTATTGTTTAGTTAATATTCTCCTTACACTTTTACTGATATGATAATTTCTATAAGTAAATAACACACCCATGGAGTCTAGTACAACTTTTGTTTTTCAATATGTGCAGCCTTAATGTAATTTACTGTATTACAGCACAGACTGGGGAGTTTGTAGGGTTTGGGGTACCTGAGGCAAACTTAGTAAAGGAGCCCCTGTCAGTAATAGGTAGCTTTCAGGTGTGAGTGGCTTCATGGGGGAGGAGTTGGTATGTTAGTGGATAAACATTTGATTTGCCCTGGGCAACGTAAGTGCAGTGATGGCAAATCAATGGGAGTGCCTAACGGGAGGCTGAGGCAAGATCAGGAGACAGGAGAGAGATAAACACACTTTGTGGCACTCATGCTTCTGGTGGTTGCGTGCCCGATTGCAGTAATCTCAGTTTTTTTTTTTGGCCACCTCTCTGCGTAAAGGCGTAAAGTGCCACCTGAACCAAAAGGCTTACTCTGTCTCATGGGAGAAGAGGGCCTGGGTGCCCTGATTCAGTAGGTGTTAAGCTTGATGCTTTTTATTTACCCATATATATCAACTTTTGTGAGCTATAGTTCCTGAAATATTTGCAGAAAAGTGTATGCGGTTTATAATGAAAGCCCGTCCTAGGGCTGGCCTTAGGAAAATGGCACCCTGTCCCTGATTTGTACCTGACGCACCCCACATCTATATACCTGGTTCCCAGAGAACAATGTGGAAAAATGTCCCCATAAAGACATGCAATTAAAAAAAAAAAACATAGCGGATTAAAACAGCACAGCTGTTACTCTGCTGACTGCTTCTTGTCTTGTCCTGCTTCAATCAAGTCTGCTACAAGTGCTTACAGTCTGTTAGTATCTGGAGTGCGTGCTCATATATATTATGCATATGTCATTACGCATTACATAGCGCATTTATTGTACAAATAGAGCAGCAGAGCAAAGAAGGCTTACGTGTATCAAGGTTTTGTCTGTGACAGAGGGGTATGTGTGTGTGTGGGAGGGGGGAGTGGTGCTGATTCACAATTTGTATCTGCAGGACCATGACAGGTGAAAAATATAATTTTAAGACTCCTGTCAGCCCGCCCCCTCCCTTTTCACTACTGGCCAATAACACCTCAGCACTGATTACATGTTCATTAATTAAAAAGGCAAGCAAAAAAATATTTAAATTCTTTTAAATCACTCTGCAACGCTTTTACTGGGCTTAAGAATTTGTTTTACTGCTGCAAAAACACTTTAAACGACTTGGGCGGTTGGGCAAAAAAGGGGCATAATCCCAATCTGAAACAAAATGCAAATATCTCAGGAACCTTTAGAAACAGTTCAACTTTTTATGCTCTATAAATAGAACTTAAGTGGGTTTTTTTGGGCAAATATTTCCTTTAAAAAGAAAATTCAGATGCTATATTTTTTCAGTTAGCAGCAATCCTTTAAATGCACAAAGGTGGGTTTATATTATTGTTAGTGCAGTACTATGTTAAGTACTTCACATAATTATACCTTACCCTAAGTGAAGTGCTCTACAATAAATGTGTTCTTATGTTATTGTCTCCTCTTACACACATCCTTAAAGGGACAGTTCAGTGGAAATGATTAATATTAATTAAATTGTTAGTTTGTGTAATGCCTTCTTAATTATTTTACATATTCTCTCCCATTTTGAAAAATCTGTTGATTTCATACCCTTTGCTGTTCCCTGCTGTTGACCTTAGTGAGCTGACATTTCAGGTTCTAACGGTCCTTCTTCTTCCCAGGATGCACCACTACCTTGGAATGTTACTAACCGTAAGTAATTTCTACTGATTGGCTGTTGGATGGGTCAAAGATGTTCAGATCTCTACTGAGCAACTGAATCAACCCAGGCGCTTGGTCAAGGGCAAGACCATAACCATCTCTACTATGGGTCCGGCAAACAGGAAGTCAGTATTTTGGTTGCATTTATTTATACACAGACAAAATATCTGTTGTATTCAATTAGATCAACCGGACTTGAAGTTTAGTTCTTGAAGACGTTTCGCTAGTCATCCGACTGGCTTTCTCAATTCAGAATGACTTGTACAAGAATCTGTGGCAATTATGTACCCTGGAAAATCCCAATTAGCCACAGATTCTTGTACATAATTGCCACAGATTCTTGTACATAATTGCCACAGATTCTTGTACAAGTCATTCTGAATTGAGAAAGCCAGTCGGATGACTAGCGAAACGTCTTCAAGAACTAAACTTCAAGTCTGGTTGATCTAATTGAATACAACAGATATACCATGACCTGGATGAATGAGAACCTTCACAAGCACACAGACAAAATGCTGAATTGGTAGATTAAGGTCATTGGGATGAAAAAATACTGCTCTTTTTTCTGAAAAGTACATGTATTTGCACTGAATTTTATTTATTTATTTGCACAAAATAAAAATATACAGGGTTATTCAATAAAATATCTTATCGTTTAAAATGGTGCTAATTTTGCCCCAACCAATCAGATGTTAGCTTTCAAATGTTACATAATTTCTGATTGGTTGGGGCAAAATTAGCACCATTTTAAACTATAAGAACTTTTATTGAATCTCCCTGATAGTATGCAGGTTAATCTAAACTATTATATCTCATCTTTTCAATCTTGAGTTTACCTAAGCAAAAGAAAGTGACCTTCCCCATCCCCCACCCCCTCCCTTAATAGTACCATGGTAAGGACCTAAGTTGTTGTTGATGTAAAAAGTGCAATTTGTAGAGCTGCTCCTCATGGATTGTCCAATGGGAATATACACTATTACAGCAGTGTGCATCTTCCTATAGATTACATTTAGGAGCCGGCCCTTGGTATTATTAGGTGAAAGGTTTGGGAGAGTGGTGTACCAGTATAGTTCTCTATTAAGGTTATTGTAGATAATACATATATTGCTTTGCTTTGGGAATACAAGTTAAAACAATGAATGCATGGTAGCTCAATATTACAGCAGGAAATCATCAGAGCATATCTTACGTTTGGAGCAATAGTGGCTAACTTCAATCAGTAGTGTTGCCGTAGTGTTTACATTCAGGTTTTTATTCTGGTAAATATCAACATTAGCAAACGTTTGACAACTAGTAAGTAGTTAGATTCTACTGGTCTTGGTAGGAAAAACCCGAATTAAAACATTTATTTGATTGCTATAGGTACATTTTTGGCAGTGTTAATACATAACCAACATTACTTCACAGCCACTCAGGGCAGATCTCCCTTAAGACATCCATCAGCTGCTGTACAGCTCTGGGTAGATTGTGGAATTGATTCAACCATACTTGACTATTACGTAGTCACTTAGTTGGAGATGTGCAACCGCTGGCAATTAGCTGGTGGCAGCTTTGTGGGTTTTATTTGTGATACCTGCACAGCTGCCACAAGCAAGGGGTTAAAGTCATCCCTGTTCCCTGCAATTTGTTTACATGCCTGTTTGGTGAAACTCCTGCTGAATCTATATTAACAGAAATAAATTTGAATCTGATCTAAATGTGTAGTTAAAATTTGGATATTATGTGTTCAATCTTAAAGGAAAGTATGGTACAAGAGACATTTTATCCTGATCTATTGACCAGGCACCACTCATCAAAAAGATCAATTGTGTTTTTCCTAAACAAAGATAAACTTGTTTAATAAGTAAAATATTTACTTTACCTTAATCCATTGTTATCCTCCATTTGGAACACTCAGATTGATTAATAAAGCTACTTTATTTCCTCCTGTGCTATAGTGAAATTAAATTAAGGGCATTTTGTTGTGGAAAAGTTTACATATTTCACAAGATATATCTTTAGAACTGGTCATTACAATCAGCTGTTTCAGTTTCTGGATTACTAGCAGACATAATCATCAGACATGCATACAGAGCCCTGTATGAAGATTTCCAGGGTAAGCTGAAATTTATCCAGACTCCCAGGGTAAGTTAGTGTTGACCTGGGTCTGACATCTGTGCATATTTACATCTTTCTTTTAGTATATAAGATTAGTCAAGATAACTGTCTTAGACTTTAAAGGGTATATCCACCTTAGAAATAAAAATGCACCAACGCTTGCTCTACAAAACCACAGACTGCTCCTTTCCCAAAGATGCCACCACCTCTACTCTGCTGTCAATTATGGCTGTGCTGGGCAATGTTAGGACCAATGAGAGATTGTTTCTCTATAAAACGGCTCAAATAAGAGCTGTGTTATGTGGCTCAACATCACTAATAAACACTAATAACACTATCAACTAACATTATTTATTTAGAGTCAAATCAGACAGTGTCTCTGTTTTAAGAGGATGTTTAATGGTAGGAGAATATCCCGAAAACACGTTCAATATCACAAGCATAAAATAATTACTATAGGACCTATTACTTCATTTGCATAATTATAATCATTGTAAATCCCCTAGATTTAAATTTCTAAAACTGCTGTGCAAACTACAATTCAAGGAATGGTTAGGGTTAGGAATATGTTGTAGGAAAATGTTAACCTAACCCAGCAAGGACTCACCTAAGACGTTTTAGAACCATAATAAACCTTAACAACGAATACTAGTTGTTAGGGAATGACAAACTCCTAGCCTTGTGTTCTGGGCACATCAGAACTATCCCTCATTTTGTCCATTAAACAGGGCCAGATCTGTGTAGCATATTGCATCAGAACTGTTGGCAATGTTTACTGGTTTGGAACATGAAAGGATCAGAAACTCAAACATATGGTTGTCTGGCATTACAGCAGAACACATACATTTACATAGAAATGGTAAGAATAATTTTATGTAAATAATAAGGCTTTTGTGATAACAATGTGTATTTATACCAAGAACGCATGATGCACATTTCAAAGCACCTTATATTATCATACTATCTGTGCAAATGCATACAATATAACATTATATATTACATTGTTTTACTTCTTTATAATCAGAAAAATGAAAATCCTTCCAACCATCAGAACAGAAAATATGGGATCCTGGAATGTGTATTGATCATTTGTTATTTGTATGACGTTTTCATCTTGATCAGTAGCACATAACATAATGTTAACCTGTAATTTTACCAGAGGAGTGCTCCTACTGCAGTGCATAAGTCACACTGACCAATTGAACATCTGCTTTTTGCTTTCTTACTGCAATTGATTAATTAGATTGGTTGGCATCATTCACGGATTACACACATTAGATAAAGATTGTTAGGCCGATTGTAAGATGATTGGTCCAACAATATTTATCTTTTCCCCCTACTTATAGTTCTATAGGGATAGGGAGTGATTAGGAGACCCCCTCACGGCACCCAAACATTGTTTAGTAAACTGGCAGGACTGATCAATAAACAATGTTGAGGTGATCCTCCACACACGTTACATATGTACACATTTTACATTTGACATAAACAGTTTTAAAGGACAACTATACATAAAGAATGACAATATTTTTTGTATGTAATTACAGGGTGGAGGGATTGGATATTCCTACCTCCTGTCGTTCTTGCTTTATTTTTGTTCCTGTGAGAGCCAGACCTGTATATCCATCATGATCACTAATAAGGTAGAAACTGCACAATGCACTTGAGCTTCAGTAAAGTCTTTGTTATGCTTCTGACCCATGTGTCTTGTAATGCTTAAGGTATCTTAAAAAGCCATCCCAAGATAAATTAAATAGTATAAATTAATTACATGTGAACAGTGGGGGGGTTATTAACTTGTGGCCCTCCAGATGTTTAAAAAATAAATTTCCCAGCATTACCTGCCTGGCATGAACTTTCTTTCATGTACACTGTACATACTAATAAACCACCGATGTCCACTCATTGTAATGCTTTCTATTATTAGATTCCTCGTTCCATTCATCTTATTTTTTTGTTCTATTAGCATAATAGCATGGATCCATGGACCCAGATGTAGATATAGTGTCATGCTCGATGAGTAACCAATATTTTTGAATTAATCACATAAGTTTTTAGAACCCAATATTTGCAGTAAGAAGCCTTTTAGATGGAAATGTGTTTTACCAGGGGGAATACAGAAGAGAAAGCGTTTTTTTTGCCTACAGTGATGTGCTTTATGGCAATATCCAAAAATATTGAGCTAAGTATTTGTTGGGACTATGCTTATAGTTTAAATTTCATATAACTGGGATAAATTTACTTAGCACACTCGCTGTTTCGGGTGCTTAAGCCTCTAACCTGTCACCCACATACTGCAATCAAACTATAAAACTGTATAGTAAATCAACTTAAGGAACACTCACCGCTTCCTCTCGGTGGTCTAGGTGCGGCCTCCCCCACCATGGGTCCTTCGCTTGGTCTTTAAACTTGAATACACATCTAAAAGAAAAATACGATGCTATTCCACCAACAGCATTGTGAACTGTTTTAGACAGTTACATTTTTAATCTATCAGGAAATCTGACTTTTCATCATTAAGCAGAATATGGAATAAGAGACTGAAAGAAAGCTATTGATGTTTTATTCATTTTTCGAAGATGTTTTCTTACTTTTGGCTATTATGATTTTTATAATGACCAGTTTATAATAGAAATCTAAAATGTAATTCCGGAAACCAAGAGTTAAGAATAAATTCAATGAAGTACAAGTGTTCAGTCCTTGTGCTTGAATGAGCATTAAACCAGGCCACTCTGATTACTCCTAGGTAACCTCAGGACGTCAAACAACAATAGTGTTGCCATGACAGTCTAATAACTGGCTATTGCTTCACAAACAGACCAAAGTAGTAAGGACAATTTCTGTTTAACAAATCCAATGCAATGTGAAAACAAGTAGGAAAGAGTAAAACCCAGGGCAATTTTCTAAAAACAAATATCTCCGTTAACGATTCAATATATTTTAAGTATTTCAAAAAAGCTCACTTTAAAGTAGAACTAAAAACACATTAATGCCATAAATTGCTGATTGAAAAGATAATTTCCCCTTTTTTAAAAAAAAAAATAGTTTCTGACCAAAGATAGTTTCTGTCAGCCAAGAAAAATGGATATGCTTGGAAATGTTAATTATAGAAATAAAATGCAAATGCACAGGAAAACAAAAGACTGAGGCCCAAACTTAAAACACAACTGCAATCTAAAAATTAAGGCAGGGAGGTAGGCTTGGTTATTCCTACTTCCCACTATTAATTTTATAGTGGAGCACCAGCACATACAATTTTCATCTGACAGGAAGCCTGGCAGAAGCAGTTTTCTTTGTGCTGCTATTCCTCACAGAAATTATATTGGGAGTCAGGAAATAGCAATCCTACCTCCCTGCTTCAAGTACTAGTTTTTTCCTTTCCAAACTTTATATTCACAATATGCTTCTTTAAGGATACAGGCAATATTTAGATAAAGACTGTTTGAGGGAAGTGACCAAGACAACTACTGTTGACCAACCAAGGAAATGAGGCAAGTAGGAATTTACTGAAGATTTTTTCAAACTTCCCACAGGTGTGAAATTACATATGCTTTAAAATTGCTTAGACAAGCGAATCATCATTTTAATTTGTGGTTTCTAGTATGCAAGGGTTTTGGACCATAGTTCTCCTTCAATGTAATAAAAACATTGTTTCTACTCCTTACTACCAAAACTTGTGTTTGTTCAGTATGTTGTGTTTATCCTACCATTAAAGAGCAAAATAATCTTCATCCAAACTTGATATTGGATAAAGGAAAGAGCAGATTCCACTGCGCATTGTAAGTAATATTCCTCTGGTAATGTTTGGGACATTTCTTAGATGCAGGTTATTTTACCCAGCTTGCCTAGATCTATGAATCAATTCTCATGTCCCCATAATATTTAACACATTTACACAGTTTTAAATTCAGACAATTCCAAAAACCAAAAGACTTTAACACTTGTGAAAAATGATAATAAACACATAGTTGGCAACATTTCAACATTTTCTAGGGCAGTGTTTCTCAACCAGGGGTCCCTGAGAGGTTGCACAAGGGTCCTCAAGAGATTGACAGAAATTAAATGGATACACCATTTTGATAAATACATACTGTATATATATTTCCATATATTTATCAATGTTTTGTAAAAATTATCAGGGTTATTCAATAAAAGTTCTTATCATTTAAAATGGTGCTAATTTTGCCCCAACCAATCAGATCCTATTTAACATTTGAAAGCTAACATCTGATTGGTTGGGGCAAAATTAACACAATTTTAAATGATAAGAACTTTTATTGAATAACCCTGAATGTGTTTGGTGTTGGTGTTTGGTGTATTGATGACGATTGAGTGATAAATAAAAATAAGTAATGTTTTTATGTAAGGGTCCCCTGCGGTGAATCTGAGTGCATTTTTTAAAAATAGATCTATATATTTATAGATCTATCATTTATATGTATAAATTATGTATTTTAATGATTTGATGACTGAGAAAGAAAAAGAATAATATAAAATTATCATTTTACCTAGGGGTTCCCCCGAGACACAAATTGTTTCAAGGGGTCCCCTCAGATATAAAGAGAGAGAGAGAGAGAGAGAGAGAGCGAGAGTGAAGCTGCACAACAATTTGCAAATAAAGCAGTATATTAGATTGATACATCTATTAGATGGATAACTACAGTTAACCTGTATCAAGGAGTGCTGCCATTCCTGTGTGTGTGTGTGCGTGTGTGTATATATAATATATATATATATATATATATATATAGATATATATAAGAGAGAGAGAGACGAAGACGAGAGAGAGAGAGATAGAGAGAGGAGAGGAGGAGAGAGAGAGCAGCAGAGAGAGCTAGAGAGAGAGAGAGAGAGAGAGAGAGAGAGAGGAACATAAGGCGGTGCACTCAACTGGATTTTATTTAGTAAATTTTATTAAAACTGATCAACATGTTTCGGCCATCTTGGTGGCCATCATCTGGATAACCACGCTTGTGAGACATTGTGCAATAAATAACATAGTACACTCCTCTAACACTCGTAACACCCAATCACCATAATAGTATCCACCCACCTCTTAATATAAAACAGTCTTCTCTCATTACTACACTAAATAATTAGCATAGTATTAAAGTGCATTGTGCATCAACGTTCAATGATAAATAACCATCATGATAAAACTCTAAGCATAAAAATAAAAAGTAAAAAGTTAAATGCCGACACTGTTAAAATGTTACCACACACTTAGTACTCCTTATAAAAGAGAACATATCTCACATCAGAAGGAAATACACCTATATCCAGTATACAACAGGTTAATACAGCTCAAAGAGTTTAGCACCTATATCCAGTATACAACAGGTTAATACAGCTCAAAGAGTTTAGAGCCCTCCCCTTCCTATAACAAGTCAATCCCTCAAAAATTAACCCTAAATTTACAAAAACAGAAATAAATCATAATCCCCGTTTAGGCCTTTAGGGGCCAATGTCTGTAGTTTGTTCACCCTCCACACCTCTTTTTTCTTCAATCTCATCTCCCTGTCCCTCTGTCCTGTTTCAGGTATTACCTCGAGTACCATAAATTTGAGGTCCTCTGCAGTGTGACCTGCGTCCACAAAATGACGGGGAACTGGTAAAGAAAAACCTGTTTGTGATTAATCGAAGATTTATGTTGTGAAACCCTGGCTTTTACCTTTTGTGTCGTTTCTCCTATATAAAGGAGCCCAAATGGCCAAAACAGCACACACTGCAGATCGAGAGTTGCAGGTATATAGACCCCTCAATTTAAATTCAGCTCCAGTTTTAAGGTGTATGAAGCTAGTACCACTCACAACTGAGCGACACTGCACATAATTGTGACAAGGCACCATCCCTTTCTTGTGACTTTTAAGCAACATCTTATCCATACCCCTTATAACACCGTATCGTACAATTTTTGCTCGCCATCCAAATGTGATCCATTTAGACTGGACATTGACCTTTTATAGGTTCTATTGTGCCGTCCGTTAAATTTTTTTGAAAAAAGTCCATGTCTGATGCTAAGTCTGGTTTCACTTTAAAGGATCTGTGTCTTAAGCAGAAGAGTAGGTTTGTTCCAACTACAACCTTCTCTCCTACTGAAACTTTCATTAAACTGGTGCAATTCGATATACAAGCCCTCACCCAGGACGGAGGTCTTACTCAGGTCAAATCTCACAACCTCAACAAAGAGGAGGCTGCAGATTTGGAACATTTGATATCTTATAAAGACCTGGTTATAAGATCCTCCTACAAGGGTGGAGCGGTGGTGGTATTGGATTGGTCCTATTATGAACTAGAGATTTTGGGAGAGTTATCTGATTTGAATGTAAGCAAAAAGTTACAATGTAATCCTTCTTTCTGTAATAAACGGCCGGGAGGCCGGGGTACTTACGAGTACACTTTTAGGAGGAGGCAAATAGTCCGGAAGATGCAGGACACAGAGGCTGCTTGGAACTGTAGGCTGGATACTGGAAGTAGGTGCTGCTGGGAACTGTAGGCTGGATACTGGAACTAGGTGCTGCTGGGAACGTAGGCTGGATACTGGAACTGGCCAAATGAGTAACTGGATACAGATGAGGTAAGTAGATGATACTGGATACAGGCAAGGTGAGTAACTGGATACAGATGAGGTAAGTAGATGGATACTGGATACAGGCAAGGTGAGTAACTGGATACGAAGTAGGTAAGTAGCATGTGCAGGAGAGGAACAGGATCCAAGGCAGGTGAGTACAAGGAGCTGGGAGGTAGCAAACGCTACTATCAGGCACCGGGTCCAGGAGGATGCCGGTTTTTAAATTCTCGCGCCGCCCGGCATGTTGGCGTTGTGACGTCATGACGTCTACGATGCCGCCCACCCGGAAGTGCAGTGTGGCGCGGGACCGGAGCGGCAGGTAAGTTTGTGACACTTTCATCTTTAGGAAATCTCTCTCTGATTTATTTGATCTATATGTCAGAAGGCAGTATTTCAGGTGAATTGTGTAATACTTTTAAATTTTTTTGAAGTGGAAACATATTTTTGGAGTGCTGCTAAATGATTTTTGACCACTGGTGCTAGAAACTGCTTCTTGCTAAGTACTGATCTGTTTGTAAAATCTACAGATCAGAATCAGATGTTGCATTACACTAGTCAGAATCATAAGGGGTATGGATAAGATGTTGCTTAAAAGTCACAAAAAAGGGATGGTGCCTTTTCTCAATTGTGTGCAGTGTCGCTCAGTTGTGAGTGGCACTAGCTTCATACACCCTAACACTGGAGCGGAATTTAAGTTGAGGGGTCTATATACCTGCAACTCTCGATTTGCGATGTATGTGTTGTTTTGCCCATGTGGGCTCCTATATATAGGAGAAACGACACAAAAGGTAAAAGCAAGGGTATCAGAACATAAATCTTCAATTATTCACAAACAGGTTTTTCTTTACCAGTTCCCCGTCAATTTGTGGATGGAGGTCACACTGTAGAGGACCTCAAATTTATGGTACTCGAGGTGATACCTGAAACGGGACAGGGGGACAGGGAGATGAGATTGAAGAAAAAAGAGGTGTGGAGGGTGAACAAACTACAGACATTGGCCCCTAAGGCCTAAACGGGGATTATATTTATTTCTGTTTTTGTAATTTAGGGTTATTTTTGAGATTGACTTGTTATGGAAGGGAGGGCTCCTAAACTCTTTGAGCTGTATTAACCTGTTGTATACTGGATATAGGTGCATTTCCTTCTGATGTGAGATCATTTCTTGTGGGAATGTTAACTGGAGATGTTATATTACTACTGCCCATATCTTAAAAAGAAGCTGTGTCTCTCGAAACATCTCTTATAATGTGGGCAGACACTATTATGATGATATAAAGCCTTTTTATCTGCATTAAGAAACTGGTGTGCGACTCCTTTCTAACCATTATTGTATGAGATTTGGGTACTTAGCGGAGTACTTTAGGAGATAACATATGCTGTTGTTGGTTTCGTTGCTGCTGCATATATACATATATATATATATTTATATATTTTTTTTTTTTTTTTGCATATCACTTCTGTAAAACCTGGTGTCCCTCAAAACAGATCATTCTCAATGAAAACAAGTTACTACAGAGACTATCATTTGTCTACACTTACCACACACTTCAACACGTGACTTTTTACATTCCACTGTTCACCCCTCCTGTGAATCACGGGACATTGCAGGAGTATGAATCTGTCATGCAGATTCCAGAGCTGCTGGTAGGTATGCAAACACTTTAGGTATAAATAAATCACTAGGTTTAACAGTTTTAAAAAGACAGTATACACACCCTCACCCTCGCTCCTCTTCCTCCATAGCTGCATAGTACCCAGGGTGAGGACCTAAAATCGCTAAGTCCTCACCCTGGGTTCTTTCTCTAACTCCTGCACTACTTACCCCAATCTGCTTCGCCGATCACTTCGTTCCTGCCTCGCCTTCCTGCTTCAATGACAGATCGCGAGGCAGCAATAGGAAGATACGCTCTGCAAGGAGGCGTGTCTTCCAATTGGCTGCCTCGCGACTGTCACTGACAGTAGAAGAGAGGTGGAACAGTCTGGATCGCCGAAGCAGATTTGCGGTAAGTAGTGCAGGAGTTAGAGAAAGAACCCTGGGTGAGGACTTAGCGATTTTAGGTCCTCACCCTGGGTACCTATGCTGCAGTGGATCGGGGAAAAGGTGAGTATAATTGTCCTTAAACTGTCATAACGCAAATATGTTTTAGAGGTATTATTGGTATGCCAAATCCCAGATTATTTGCTTACAGAATCAAATAAACAGCATGCTATGGGTCAAATTGTATTTTTGTGTCTTGTTAACATTGGGTCATTTATGATCATGCTTAACCCTCCATATTTGCTTTTAAAAAACTACAACACTGCTGCATGATGGAGAAAGAAATTGCCAGCGCTCAGTCTAACACACGCTGAGGTGTTGACCGCTGCTAGAAACACTATGTGCCAGCGCTCGGTCTAACACTCCACATTCTGGAGTTGACCAGCTGCTAGAAACACTATAGTGCCAGCGCTCGGTCTAACCCACATTCTGGAGTTGACCACTGCTAGAAACGATAAAAACCACTTGTACACACAAAAGGAAAATTGCCAGCGCACAGTTTACCTTTAAAATAAAATGAGGTGTTAGTACCATACTTTGGCCACAATACGTAAGCTTGCATGCCATGTCAAGGCCCCTCACTAATGTGAACTCTACTCTGCCTATTAGCAATCTAAAGGTAGTGCATGATGGTCTAGACTACTGCATAATGGTCTAGCAAATAACTTATTAGACAATCTGGAAATATGTTTTTCTAATGGGATCAAAATTCTGATTCTTGATTTGTTCAAGAAGTGGAACAACTGTTGTAGAACAGTTGGATCTCCCTGTGTAGCTGAGTGTACAATGGACGTAACAGAACATTCAGACTGACAGACTGGATAGACATAGAAATGCAGCAGGAGTTGCGCTCTATTCTCTTGATTTGCTGCTAGAAGTGGGTTTAGGAATCACTATTTGCAGTGTTCCAGTTCTCTTTTGTGTAAAATTTTATTTTCTGATAATGCATTGTGTGGTTTTCTTCACATGAGTGCAGAAGCATGGAAAATTGTCATTGAGGCGGAATGATGTAACAGGAGATCTGTGCAGTATATATATTGTTATGGGAAATTAACTCTTTTCTGTGAACACAATTGAGGGATTTGGATTAGTGCAGCCATATAAAATATGGTTTCTATTGAAAGGACTAGTTGCCTGAACAACAGCGGCAGTTAAGTTGTTATAACTAAAATGACAGGAAATGCAAATGATGTAAATGTTTATTGGTGTATATTTAATAACTATAATGTTTATTATAGTATTTATGGTCTCAACCCAGAATACTAAATTTAAAAAGTCCAGTAAAATGTTCCCTTGATAGTTGTGTGTGGCCTAAGGTTAACCATTTCATTCTTGGGGGGGAAAAAAAAAGGAAGCATACTAAATACAGAATAAACGAGTAGTGCCCTGGTCAGCTCTCATCAGTCAAATTGGCAAATATGAGCAGACAGGTTTGCATGATCTTTTTGTAGCAAGACAATGCTCTTGCTCTATCTCATCTACTTTCTCTATCTACTGAATCAGGCGTACTGTATTCATCAATTAGGGATTAGGGTGCAGAAGTCAACGGATTTACTTTACCCAAAAAACAACAACTGATCATACAGAGAATCCTTCCCAGTCTGTGCTGCTTTCTTACAGTAACTGCATCACTAAATGATGTAATGGCCAATGACTGCAGACTATTCACAGAAAAATCTCCCCTGAGTAATGCAAAAGCTTGGTGAGGGTGTGTGAAATCTAAACTCATGCAGTGCTCGGAAGAGGAAGGGGAGGGGAGATAACTTATCTGCTGTGTGAGTATGTGTTTCTAAGCTTGGGGTGCTCTGCCTGTATACACATTTTAATTTTGGGTAGACATACCCTTTAAGTCTAGGTGGGTAACTATGGTCTCCACTAGTATGCTATTGTGAGTGCAAGAGGGATGAGGTTATGTAATGTATGGGCTAATGTTTGTCCTTGCTGCTTCGTACCCAATTCTGTTTTGCTTTTTATATTTACAATATCAATAAAGCTACAATATTAAAATAATTGTTTAGGTAAACTTTTGCCATTCTTATTATGTAAGCAGTAACATATTGATTACAGATATTGAATACTTTTCCTGTTAACACAAAGCCATAAACATTGTTAAGATAGAAATAAGTAGTGCAATAAATGTGTTTTGCTATTGTAAAGGCACAATAGAAAGTAAATTACAGTATAGTAACATGTGAAGAAAGAGGAAACTAGTCCAAGTCTGCTAAAAGTCCCAAGTCGTGATGGGTATTGTTACTAGAATTGTTACTTAATTCTCCCTAGCCAGCATATTGTTTGTCACATATTCACCTATTTATATTTATTGCAGTATCACATTACTTCTGATATACCTCAGATTTAGATATACAAAGATAATCCACTGCTAGGTTTGCGGCATATAGAGTTACTCTATCCAAAATGCATCACGTAAATCCAGTAATAAGTATAATGAATGGGGTAGCAAACAGGCAGCAGAATAACTGCTATGTGTTGTGACTTTATTTCATGTAGCTCATACACAACATGTTCTTACTCTGCCTGGTCCATATGGTCCGTTGTTTTATGAAAACTGGATAACGGCAATCATACTCGTAACATATGATTATATGAGGCTTGTATCATATGGTGACTGATGACCAAATTGATCAAGATAATCAGACCTTTTGGTCTGCTAGCATTCCAAAATTTAAATGTATAGAAGCAGTTGATTGTATGATTCTGTCCCTGCAACTATGGCAAACCTTAACTTCTCTATCATTTCAATAAAAACAAAAATGTGAATATAATTTAAAGTTACAATGCCAAAAACCCTTATTAAAAACTATCACCTAAACTGTTTTTCCTTAATCCCCTTGATCTTGGCTCCCACTTGGCCTCCGACCAGCCTATTCATTTTGCAATTCCCGTAAAAGAATGGCCAGATGGTTCTTGGGAGTCGACAGAACATCATAGGAACATTAGAAGGTGAGTTGTAGTGCATGGGCAAATTTACTTTCCAGCATAGGTACCTTTCACATAGTATATGTTTTAATTTCAATTTAGAACGTAAATTAAATAACACATTATTTTATATAATAGGCGTTCTATTCCATGCCTGTATAAAAGCACTCGGCCTGCGACTCTAGCTTTTATATGGTCAGGGAACACCTCAGTGGCGTAATATCCTAATATACACTGCAAGGGGTGCTTTATCCCTTATATATTCATGGTAAGAGTTCAGGGTTGTCAACAAATCTAGTCTCCACTTTATTGAAATAGAACAGAAATGATACTTGTTTGGATCTGCCATGTGATATCTTAAACAGTCTTCAATAGTTTGTACAAACCGTGTCAGGCATCTTTAGATGGGTCCACACCTTCCATCGCTACGTACATTGCAGTACCTATATACGCTCAAAAGAATAAATAATAGAAGGGACACCAGGCTGATTTTGACTGCAAAACAAGTGCTATTTTTGTGGCATACTGTCTGGTATCCCCTCTTATTATTTTTATTTGAGCATATCTTAAATGGTATACACTTGCTGAGTTTTTGCGATCAGATATTGTATTTACATTGATTTAGCTTATTAAAGCAATGTACTCTGATCATTTTTCTTCTTACAGCCCAGATATTACTGAAGAAAACAATTTATCACTTGCCTTTATAAGTAATTCCTGGTAAGGATATATCTATGTGAATCCAAGTCCATTGTGTGTAACTACCTTTGGAACTCTCTCCCTCTCTCGTCTTGTGCCAAGTGACACCCATTAATACTTTCAAATCTACACTGTTATCCTCTTTCTGAGCACCAGAACTATAAAAAATAGTTAGCCACCTCAAGCACTTTGTACCCATCCCCCCTTGTATCTTTATGTTTTCCCACCCACTTAGATTGTAAGCTCTTCGGGGCAGGGATCTCATCCTTTGTGTCAAGGCATGCTGCACTTCAATTTATCCTTATATATGTATATGTATTAACCTATGTATGAAATTGTTTTTAATTTTTATTATCTGTGTAATTACTTGCACTATACCTTGTTTGTATTTTATAATGTACAGCTCTGCATACCCAAGTGGCGCCTAATAAAATAAATTTATACATACATACATACTTTTTTGATGATGCTGATAAAGGGGATGTCCACCCCAAAAACGACATTTCATATTCTGATAAATCCCCCGCACCCCTGAAAAGTGGAAAGTTTGGTATCTTTCGTCATTTCCTCTCCTTCTTCGAGAAGACCGTCCTCCCGAGACACCACCATTACCTCCCATTGGTTTTTGTAGTTTGATCCATATGTAATCCATACATTCCATACCTATCAAGTATCAATTGTGTTTCTAGCCCTATGAATTGGTCTTTCATTATTAAAAAACTCCAAATTTTGTTAACCAACCAGATGTGTTTTCAGGGGTGCGGGGGATTTCCAGGTAGATGCTATTAGAGTCTAGTAACTGCACAGATATAGTGGTACAATTTGTTTCCTTCTTTATTAAGTACCTCTGTATGTTTGTCAAATAGGGCTTCCTATGGTCTAGGGTAAGGTTGGTTTTCATAACATGATTGAGGAGATCATAGCAATCTTTCCATAGTCTAGTACTTCTGGGCATGTTCAACAACAGTGGTATATATATGCTTCTGTTTGACATTGACAGAAGCGAGTGGGGAAGTGTTTGGGAATATCTCCAGTTGTGTTTGGGTATATCTTGACACCAGTTGTGTGTATATTTTAAAACTTTTTTCCTGGATATGGTGTTTGTTGAGCATTTTTGGAGGTTTGTTGCTAAATTTGACCATTGTTCTTCTGATAGTTGTTTGTTGGTCCATTCTTTCCAGTGTGTTTGTGAGGGTAGTTTTTGTTGGTTTGTTGTTTACCTACATGTTCAAAAGTGATTTATTCATTTCGGAGGTTGGACCATGAGTTTCAGGTACGGAGCTTGCTGGGTTTGCCCGGATGATTGACGAACACTACGTGGTTGTAGCTCCCCGCAGTAAGTATGATTCACATTTTATTGTATGCATTCTTTATTTCTCCATGCATTCCGTTAACCAGTAAGAGCAATGATCACAAAAATTTATTTCTCTCTGTTTGTTTAATCCTATTTCATTTTCCTATACCCTGATTCAATTTAAACTGCTCTATGCAGCTTTTCTTTGAAATATAATTCTATGCTACATTTGACTTGTCAAAAGTAAAGACACAGGGGCATAATCATTAACACAGAAGATACATCAGTTTATTGAGGTTGTGTCCACACAGAAGCTGCGCTTTTGTCCCAGGCGATTTACCAAGTGACCTCTGACCTTTTTCCCTTGTAAAATAATCTTACAACCTCATGAGAGGGAAAATCACTTCTTACAGCATATATAATGTTAAGGTACTGTCAAACATGCTGACATTTTATAAATAATATTTAATACAACTGGCTTAACATGTAACATAGTAATTGAGGTTGAATAAAGACATACATCCATCAAGTCACACTTTTCACCCCCTTTTAACCCTACCTAACAGTTGATGCAGAGGAAGGCGAAAAAACCCAGCTAAAAAGGGAAGGGGTGGTGGGGGAATTCCTTCCGGACTCCAAATGGCAATCGGAAAGTATCCCTGGATCAACCAGAACTGCAGTGTATGTATTAATTCCAGTAATCTCAAAATTGTTTTGTTTTAGAAACTTTCCAGCCCACTTTAAAGCTAATTAATGAAATTTCCATTACCACATCAGCTGGAAGATAGTTTCGCAATTTCACACCATTTTCACTGTAAAGAAACCTTTCCTACCTAGAAGATAAAACTTCTTTTCTTCCAATCTTAAAGGTTTTCCAGTGTCCTCTGATATGACTATTAGTGAACAATGCACCAGAGAGTTTACTGTATGGCCCATTATATATTTGTATAAAGTGATCATATCCTTAGGCAAATGTTGCTTCTTTAATGTAAACAGCCCTAACTTGTCTAATCTGCCTGCATATTTAAGCCCCTCATTCCCCTTATTAATTTAGTTGCCCCTCTGAACGCTTCCATTTCCAAGATGTCCCTTTTGTTTATGGGATTCCAAAACTGCACTGCATATTCCAAATGAGGCCTTACCAGTGCCCTGTAAAAAGGGCAAATAAAATTTTTCTTTCTTGAATCTATTCCTCCCCGTAGTAAACAGACAGTACGCTAACTCTAACCATGGCTGCCTGGCATGTGTTGCTACAACAAGTCTGTTGTCTACCAGTACCCACAAATCTTTTTCCATTAGAGATTAATTAACACATATGGTGTACGTTGCAACAGGATTTTAAACCCCCACATGCATCACCTTACATTATCAACATTGATTTTTATCTGCCATTCTGCTCCTATTTTGATAAACTATCTAGTCAGCTTGCAGCAGGGACTGTGTGTATGCAAATCCTTGAAAAATTACATCTTTCAAAAATCTTTTAAGTGTGTACCTAGCTTTAGTCATTTATAAACAGACAAAAAGAAGTGGTTCCAGTATGGAACGCTGAGGCACTTCACTTAGAACTTTAGCCCACATAGATTAGCTCCATTGACCATCAATCTCTGTTTACAATCCAATAACAATTCTTTATCCATGTGCAAATGTTTTTTTCTAGCCAACAGTCCTCAGTTTATACATTAGTTGCCTATGTGCACAGTATCAAAAGCTTAGCAACTTAAACTATACTACATCCACTGCTATGCCTGAATCCAAATTCTTACTCACTACTTCATAAAACCAAGTAAATTTGTCTGGCACAAGCTATTTCTCATAAATCCATGCTAACCCTACAATAAGATCAGTTCTGGAGACAAAGTCAAGCATATGATCCAGCACCTTCTCTTCCACTGATGTGAGGCTTACCGGCCTATAGTTACCAGGCTGTGCAAACTACCTTTTTTGAATATTGGTATTACATTGGCTTTTTTCCAATCCACGGCACATCCCCAGACCAAAGGTGAACTGCAAAGATGAAGAAACAGTGGTAAACTGAACTAAGCTTTTTTAAAATCCAGGAATGCAATCCATCTGGTCCTGGGGCTTTATTGATATTAACTTTGTCTAATTGTTTCCGTACCATATCCTCGTCAGCCATGTGAAATTCCTCATTTCTCTCCCCCTGCATTTATTACAATATCTGCTGTAAGGACTAGGATTCTCTATAGTGAAAACCGATGTAAAAAAACGGTTTAGCAATTAGCCTTTTGGCATCCTCTACAACCATCTCAGCCCCATTGTTTAATAGTCCCACATTCTCATCCTCATCTTTTTACCATTTATACTTAAAAAACATTTGGGGTAGGACTGGCTTTGTTCGGCTATCCGTATTTCATTTATATTTTAGCTATTTTAATTGCTTTCTTGCATTCTTTATTACAGCTTTTACACTCCCTGTAAGACTATATCTGTTGTCAATTAGATCAACTGGACTTGAAATGTAGTTCTTGAACGTTTCGCTAGTCATCCGACTGGCTTTCTCAATTCAGAAGACTTGTACAAAGAATCTGTGGCAATTATGTACCCTGGAAAATCCCAATTAGCATATCACAGCCAGGTGTTAAGGTGTGATTAGATAGTGGCTAAGAGGTGTTATAGGAACGCCCAGAGTAAGGTGTCAAAACAGCATTGTACATGGCAACAGTTGGTGTCGAACCCCCCCACCTCTATTTAGCTTGTTTCTTTATTTCACATAAATGGCCTGGGTTAAAATCCACCAGAAGAAGTACAAGCTTTCACGAACACATTAATGCGGTGGACCAAAACATTAAATCCACAAGGAAGAGGTACAAAACAACAAACTGGCTTTCTTGGACTGCTTGTAGAAGCCATGCAGGAGAGGACCTAATTTTTTTACACTTGTTTCCTAAAGGTACAAATTTAGAAATGTAATAGTTTAATATCCCTTTAAAAGTGGTCCACATCTGCCATATCTTTACCTAGAAACAATTCCCCCCAGTCTATGAGCAGGAGTGATTCCTTTAACAGCATAAAATTAACTTTCCTAAAGTTAAAAGTTTTTGTTAACCCAGTGCACTTTAGTTTTTTGCAACCTATATTAAAGGGTATGTCCACACTTGAAATAATTTTTTTATATGTCATTCCCCCTGCCCCCCAGCCCCAACCGCTCTTTTATTTTATTAGAAAATCCCAAACTTACTTACCTCCCTCTTTCCTCCGCCGCGCTGCCAGGCCCTCTGCTTGCGAGAAAATGCAAGCAGAGGTGGGACCGGCAGTCGCGTCTGTGATTGGCTGAGCGGCAGCCAATCACGGACGCGGCTGCCGGGAGTTCATTGCGGCGGAGGAAAGAGGGAGGTAAGTAAAGTTTGGGGCACTTTCTAATAAAATAAAGATCGGTTGGGGCTGGGGGGACAGGGAATGTTACATATAAAGGGATTTACACTAGGGGAGGGATCCTAATCGGGAGTGGGAGAGGAGAGGAGGATGAAGGAGGGGGAGAAGGGCTGCAGTACGCATGCCAAACTTCTCCCGAGGCCGATAGAGGCAGTCCTATATGGACTCTGCTATCCTCCTGGTGGGCAGTTTTGGGACTTTGGGGGGGGACTACAGGAGAACCATATGGAGCTGGGATGTGAGGTAAGGATTAAACTACACACACAATGGGGCCAGTAGTGGGGGGATTATAGTTTTGGGGGTGGACATGCCCTTTAAATGTCACTATATCATGATCACTATTCCCTAACTTCCCATTACCTTCATTTCCAAAATGAGCACAGGGTTATTAGATATCACCAGATCCAACAACGCATCCTGTCTAGTAGTAAAAGAAAATGCTCATATAGAAGATTTAAGATACTAATATCCAGTTATCCACTTCTTGCTGGGGCAAAATACTGACTTACAGTAAATTCATTTCAAATTATACATGTCTCTGCTCATACTGTTCCTCTTGACCCTGTCCCAAATTGTATATTTGCATTAATAAACATTAGGGAGAAACTCTATGATGCATTGCACTATGGTAGGCTTGTACAGTTTTCAAAAAATAATTTTATCCATTGCAACACCCTTGAGTGACGAGATGGTGTTCCTTCAAGATAACATGCAAACATTTAGATGAGCTTTTTCTACACTAGCCAATGCCCTATTGTTGGATTGCCTTGCCTTGGTTTCCTTGTGTGTGCTCCTTGTTACTGTTTCGATTACTCTGCTTCTGACCTCTGTAAGCCCTGACCCTAAGAATTTAAATTAGTTTAAGTACAGGTAACTGGAGCTATCATGCACAATTCTACTATAGTGGTTGGAAAAACACATTATTAACCTTATAATCACTTATATTTTATAAATATATTTGTAGCTCCATAGAAAATTGCATGAGTTTTTAGGAGCTACCAATGTGGTGGGGGGGATAGGATATTCCACATGGAAAGGTGTATATGTATGTGGTTACTATCCCACTATAACCATTTAAATGACCATCAGTAAATGTATATAAAATTTAGCACTGATTTATATTAGGTACAAACACAAAATATACAAAATACATAAACTTACTTACAGCTGACATCCCTGTTTTTAAATGGTCTGCTCTCTATGGTAGGAGGTAGGAGGAGAGAAAGTGAAAGTGGATTGTGGTGTGTGCTTTGGAGTGATAATGACAGGCATCCCATCCCTCCTGTAGTCGCTGGAGTCTCCCGGATTTTGGGTGGTCTCCTGCACACCCAAGACCAGCCCAAACTCCCGTGACCCAACCTACCTGAGAGTCCGCCTCCAGAACACCTTCTTTCTTCTGGCCATGCCTCCTATGTGACGTAAATTACGTCACACGGGCCAGTTACGCCCCTAGCCACACTCTAACATGACGTAATTTACTCTACGTTAGAGGCAAGGCTAGGGGGCGTAACTGGCCCCTCCCCTGACCCGCCCCACACTGCCCCTTTAGTGACATCACATCACTCGGCCATGCCTCCTTCTCCCCACCCTGCCCGAAGCCAGGTTCAGCAGGGTGGGATGTCTGTATTGACTGCAACACAAGATCCTGTACCACCTGTTGGGAGGACATATTATTGGACAGACAATTTACCTTATGGATAAAAACTCTGAGGCAACAGATAAGTGTACAAAGACACACATATACAGCCTGGTCAATATTGAATGTGGTGCACCAAAGACAGGGACACCCCTGATTACTGCACATGTTATGTGGGAACCTGCTTTGTGCCAACCACCAAGTAACCCACTGTGTGCTATGCTACCCATAATCCTTGCATAAAGCAGTGATCTGGTACAAATTGGTGGCAGCGGTGCTGGTAATACCATTTATTCTCCCTGTTTTCTTGTATATTTGTTCTCTGTATTAAGCTATGGTGGCTGCTACTGATTGTATTGTATTGATTTAAATCCTCCGTTTCTTGTACCTGCAGATGAAACTCCCCATTAACTCAGTAGCTCTATCAAGCCCAATTGCCAAACCTATTTTTAAATCTGATCCATTTGATGGGGTAACTATGGAGTGGACTGATTGGCTAGAACAATTTGAATTGGCAGCCACTATTAATGGTTGGGATGAAAGTGCTCGCTTGCAAGTCCTTAGCCTTTTGCTTAGTGGTAAAGCTAAGCAGGTGTACCAAGGATTTACTGTACCACTGAATAAAAAACAGTTATCACGTTTATAAAAATTGCTCTGAAGCAACTGTTTTTCAATTAGATCTGTATAAGAGTATATAAGGATAAATTCATTTCTTTAGGTAAACTGGGAATGAGAAATGTTTGTTTATACGTTAGATTATTAGGGCAATGCTATTATAATGACATGATGATGTGAGGTAACTTCTGTTATAAATATGAGTACCATCACCACTTGCCGTGGTGAATACTAATAAAATATTACCTAGCATGCTTAGTTTCAACCACACACAGCTAACAGGATTGCCTGGGTCTACTCTCAAACCTGCAGATTATCCTATTTGGTTCCTCTGGAAGCTGGTGACTGTCTGAGTAAACAGTTTAAAATACACCTGTGTAAAGATTCTATATCCACACTAGCAAAAACAACCACACATATTTCCATTGTGCACCAACGGGCACAATATTGCTAGTATTATTTATAAAAGGTCACTGTCATGGTCTGACAGTGATACTTTGATGATGGCTAATATCAGTCACTCCAGGGTGAACATATATCATCCTAAATACTGTAGCTTACAAGTTGCCTATCACCACATGCGTACACAGCAAGTGAGTACCCAGATTAACATACAAACTTCTTGCAAATACAGCTCCTAAATGCATCATCCCACCATTTATTTCTCAGTTTATTTTTAAGGTGAGTACATTTAATTGCCAAATATTGGTGCACTACTATTGTGTTATATGTGTCCAGTATCTGTAAAATCTGTAAACTCACTGCACCCGTGTCCTTAAAATAAAATCATAGAAAGAAAAACAATCCCTGAGCAGGCAGTTTCCATGTAAATATTGAACATTTTACTACTGCTCCATCTTGAAAAATCAATCTAGTCTTCTATTTTTTAGTCGTACTTTTTTGACTCTCAGTTGTAAAGAGGCACATAAAACTGTAAGGTTTCCACAAGTAATAAATATGGTAATATCCAGTTGAAATAAATGTTATTGATTGGTATATTGTCATATATTAGTTCCAGATGGTTCTATGTGTGGATTTTTGAAACATATCATTGTGGAAACCACTGTGAATACTTGTTGCATAGTATATTTAGAAAACAGCAGTAAACCTTTTTGCCATTTAATCTTTACAATTCTGTGTTATTGATTGAGCATGATTAGTATCTTAACATTCCTCTGCTGATACATTTATTTTCCTTAATAGGATGTCCATTCTTTGGTTTAGCAATTGTAATTTATGTTTATGTAGAAAGCAGAAGTTAATCCAATGGTTACAGTACCTGAACATTTTAAGGAACTGCAAATTGCAGGTCTTTTTTTTACACTAATTTTTTCTGTACATCTTTGTGAAGGAAATGATTCTCATTCTGATTTTTAAGTGCCACCTAAAATGATACATCATGTAAACTTAAAAATGCCCCAGTAAATAGGACATGCAACTTGAAGGACATTAAATTATGGTTAAAGACAGAAACTTCCTCTAAACATTCCTGGCCTGACCATTACAACTCTTAAGTTTAGAGACAGGAAATTCTGGTTTAAAGGTACAGTTATTCCCGAAAGACTTCTTTTTTAAAAAAAAAAAAAACACATTTAAAATATCTGTAATGCCTCTGTTTAACCAACTATATATTTAGCATATATTCAACATAATATATATAAAAGTTGCATAATATATACTCGCACAGGGCTGATTCTAGCCATTTTGGTGCCCTAAGCAAGTCTCCCCTTCCCAATTGAAACCACCCCCCAACTACCCTATTGGATTAGTCTTTGTGTAGTTTGGAAAACTCAGCCAGTAATTATATTGTATGCAAACAGAAGCTATAGGGACTAGACTGTTATAGCTTATTGCTCATAGCTGATAAGGATCCCTGTCTTTTAAAAGAAAAAACACTGAATGGCACCCTTTCCACATTTTTTGTAAATATTTACTATATCTTTTCATGGGACATACTGATTTGATATGACACTTTATACATGTAAAGTAGTCATGTACATCTGTATAAAGCCTTATATACACATGCGATCACACCGGCCGACCCGCGACGCACGATGTGTATTCACGTCCGTTTCGACCTATAATCGTCTAACATAGGATAGGGATACACACTCACCATATCACCTTTAAATGGCTCCAGGTGCAGTACAGCTGAGCGCCCAGAAACACAAGAAAAGCGACATCATATACGCAGTGCATGTCAGTGAAGAATGCTCTGATTTGAATGTGGGGGGAGACAAACAGCAACTGCATCAACGTATGGCCCAGCACAGAGAGCCAATTCCTTGGGTCAGGACTCAGCTGTGTACCTGCATCTTAAGGATAAGGAGATATCTTTGAAGATTGTAATGTTAACATATTGACAAAGGAATGTGACTGGTTCAAAGAGAGTGTTAGGAGCCATTATTTTGAAAATAGAAACCAAGCCTATAGAGGTGGGGGGGGGGGTTTTTCGACACCAACTGTCTGCCATGTACAATGCTGTTTTGACACATTACTCTGGGTGTTCCTAAACACCTCTTAGCCACTATCTAATCACACCCTTAACACCTGGCTGTGATATGCTAATTGGGATTTCCAGGGTACATAATTGCCACAGATTCTTGTACAAGTCGTTCTGATTGAAAAGCCAGTCGGATGACTAGCGAAACGTCTTCAAGAACTAAACTTCAAGTCCAGTTGATCTAATTGAATACAACAGATACAAGAAAATCAACATCTTATACACAGTGCAATGAAGAGTGCTTTGATTTTATTGGGGGAGACCAAACAGCAACTGCACCCAATTTATGGCCCACACGAAGGCCAATTCCTCGGGTTAGGAACATACCTTTGAAGATGTAATTTCAACATCTTGGTAAAGGAACATGACTGGTTGGAGAGATGTGTCAATGAGGCCATTTATGTGAAAATAAAGAAACCAAGCCTGAATAGAGGTTGGGGGTTCGACACAAACTGTCTGCCATGTACATGCTGTTTTGACACCTTACTCTGGGCAGTTTCGATAACAATGCAATCTACACCTTGCACTTAGAAGGTCCCTAAGACCTGCTGTGATATGCTAATTGGGACTTTCCAGGGTACTTATATTGCCAACAGATTCTTGTGCAGTCATTCTGAATTGAGAAAGCCAGTCGATAACTAACGAAACGTCTTCAAGAACGAAACTTTTAGCCCAGTTGATCCAACTGCATACATATGATATACCATGACCTGGATAAATGAGAGCCTTCACACAGCATATGTCCCTCTATACTTTAAGCAGCAATAACTGTCATTCATATATTACACATGTGATTACGGGCCCTGTGCTTTATACAGTGATTACTGTGTTTCTATACTTTAAGAGCGATTACTAGTCCTCTATACTTGAAAGCAAATACTATGGCTGCATATATATAAACCTGTTTGTCGGAAGTGGTATTTGGTAGTCCCTTAATTTTGTATATGAAATGAGAAATCTTAAAGCATGTTTCTGTGTTTGGTTATATAATATAGTATATTAGACATATGAATCCATACAGTATAAGTGGTATGTATGTAATTTAATGCAAACAGAATGTCATTTACATTACATTTATTGTGGTCTAAGATATTAATGACATACATTACCATACTTAGCAACCTTACTGGGAGGCAGCACATGATTGGTGGGGCCTGTAAAAAAAGGACTGTCTGGATGAAATAGGGAAGTTTTAGGCTGGGTACACACCATCAGATATTTCCTGTGACCAACAGATATTGAGGTGTATCATCGTCGGTGGCCGGTAAGAATATCTGATGGTGTGTGTGCGGTGACCACAACTGGCCGAACAGGCGATTGGGCTTGTTGGTAAACCACGGCCAATTGTGTGGTTTCTATGGGAACCCACGATTGGTTGCGTGAATTGTTAGACACAGCCACTATTTTCACGACTGACAGACTTTATCCTGGCTGACTGCTCGCTACTATCGGGAAAAATTGCCTGGTGTGTACCAGCCTCTTAAGGGCCTGCATCAATTCCCCCCTTCCCCCCCATCCCTAAAAACATACAATATATAAAGATTATGCAAACTAACTGGCAAATGATTTAGATGCATGCCTCCTCTTTAAAAATATACAGTAATCATTAAACCAATTTTCTAACATAAACCTAATCAGATGTGTACGTAATGAGAAATATATCTTGCACAAATTCTTCATTGTTATATTTTTTTTGCAATGATATGAAATCTTAATTTTTACATTTCGAGTTGGAACATCCATTGCTTCCTTTCTATATGCAACCAGTGGGTTCAGGCAATTCAATGTACTCTCAACCATTGAGACTGGGCACCAATCAGATTCCTTTTTCCATAATGACACACAATGGATTTTTTTTTGAGAAATCATCTGTTAATTCTGCAGATTGTTCATGAGGGGCGCAAACCTAGATATATAGGTCTATATCACCTAGATCACTTTGTTGTCCAAATTAATCTTGCTAATTATTTAATCCTTGCCCTGTGCCTGGCTTTCCTCCCTATAAGTTCAGACAATCTTAAGGGGGAGCTGTGCTGGGGTTAGAGCTGTGCTGGTCAAATGCTGTGCAGGAAAAAATCATCCCAAGTCTAGATCATCCAAAGTATAGATGTCCTATGTATATTGAGTTTAACAAGGAGTTAAGGCATGTCCACCCCCAAACTATAAGTTAACCCACTACTGGCCCCTTACCTAACACCCCCAGTTCCAAATGGCTGCCCTGCTAGTCCAGCAAAGTCGAGAAAACTGGCCACCAGGAGCCTGGCAGAGTCCATATAGGTCTCTACCCCTGTCTCCCCTCCGGGAGAATTTTGCCATGCTCACTGCAGCCCCCCTCTCCCCCGTTTTGCTCTCCCTCCCCCAGTGTAAATCCCTTTTGGGTATAGTAAGTCTTCCTCCCTGCCCCAACGGCTATAATAGTTTTTACAGAAACTCCCCCAAAGTCTACTTACTTTACCACTCTCTCCCCGCGTTTCTCCACTGCCGGCACCGCGCCTGTGATTGGCTGTCTTCAGCCAATCATGATGGTGCGCCGGTCCGGCCCCCTGCTTGCAGTTTCATGCAAGCAAGGGACGGGACACTACGCCCCGTCCAGAGAAAGAGTAGTGTAGTATGATCGGGGAGTTTCTGAAAAAACTATTAAAGCGGGAGTTTATTCAATAAAAGTTCTTGTCGTTTAAAATGGTGCTATTTTGCCCCAACCAATCAGGTAGCTTTCAAATGTTAAATAGATCTGATTGTTGGGGCTAAATTAGCACCATTTTAAACGATAAGAACTTTTATCTAAACTCTTTGAGCTGTATTAACCTGTTGTATACTGGATATAGGTGCATTTCCTTCTGATGTGAGATCATTTCTTGTGGGAATGTTAACTGGAGATGTTATATTACTACTGCCCATATCTTAAGAAAGAGAGCTGTGTCTCTCGAAACATCTCTTATAATGTGGGCAGACATCTATTATGATGATATAAAGCCTTTTTATCTGCATTAAGAAACTGGTGTGCGACTTCCTTTCTAACCATTATTGTATGAGATTTGGGTACTTAGCGGAGTACTTTAGGAGATAACATATGCTGTTGTTGGTTTCGGTGCTGCTGCATATATACATATATATATATATATATATATATATTTTTTTTTTTATTATTTGCATATACACAATTTCTGTAAAAACAACTGGTGTCCACTCAAAAACAGATCATTCTCAATGAAAACAGAAGTTACTACAGAGACTATCATTTGTCTACACTTACACACACACTTACACACAGTGAACTTAATTTACATTCCACTGTTCACCCTCCTGTGAATCAGGGACATTGCAGGAGTATGAATCTGTCATGCAGATTCCAGGACTGCTGGTAGGTATGCAAACACTTTTAGGTTAAAAAAATCACTAAGGGTTTAACAGTTTTAAAGGACAAGTATACACACCTCACCCTCGTCCCTCTTCCTCCATAGTGCATAGTACCCAGGGTGAGGACCTAAAATCGCTAAGTCCTCACCCTGGGTTCTTTCTCTAACTCCTGCACTACTTACCCCAAATCTGCTTCGCCGATCACTTCGTTCCCGCTCTTTCCTGCTTCAATGACAGATCGCGAGGCAGCCAATAGGAAGATACGCTCTGCAAGGAGGGTGTCTTCCCATTGGCTGCCTCGCGACTGTCACTGACAGTAGAAGAGAGGTGGAACAGTCTGGATCGCCGAAGCAGATTTGCGGTAAGTAGTGCAGGAGTTAGAGAAAGAACCCTGGGTGAGGACTTAGCGATTTTAGGTCCTCACCCTGGGTACTATGCTGCAGTGGATCGGGGAAAAGGTGAGTATAATTGTCCTTTAACTGTCATAACGCAAATATGTTTTAGAGGTATTATTGGTATGCCAAATCCCAGATTATTTGCTTACAGAATCAAATAAACAGCATGCTATGGGTCAAATTGTATTTTTGTGTCTTGTTAACATTGGGTCATTTATGATCATGCTTAACCCTCCATATTTGCATTTTAAAAAACTACAACACTGCTGCATGATGGAGAAAGAAATTGCCAGCGCTCAGTCTAACACACGCTGAGGTGTTGACCAGCTGCTAGAAACACTATAGTGCCAGCGCTCGGTCTAACACTCCACATTCTGGAGTTGACCAGCTGCTAGAAACACTATAGTGCCAGCGCTCGGTCTAACCCACATTCTGGAGTTGACCAGCTGCTAGAAACGATAAAAAGCCATTGTACACACAAAAAGGGAAAATTGCCAGCGCACAGTTTACCTTTAAAATAATAATGAGGTGTTAGTACCATACTTTGGCCACAATACGTAAGCTTGCATGCCATGTCAAGGCCCCTCACTTAATGTGAACTCTACTCTGCCTATTAGCAATCTAAAGATGTAGTGCATGATGGTCTAGACTACTGCATAATGGTCTAGCAAATAACTTAGTAGACAATCTGGAAAATATGTTTTATCTAATGGGATCAAAATTCTGATTCTTGATTTGTTCAAGAAGTGGAACAACTGTTGTAGAACAGTTGGATCTCCCTGTGTAGCTGAGTGTACAATGGACGTAACAGAACATTCAGACTGACAGACTCGGATAGACATAGAAATGCAGCAGGAGTTGCGCTCTATTCTCTTGATTTGCTGCTAGAAGTGGGTTTAGGAATCACTATTTGCAGTGTTCCAGTTCTCTTTTGTGTAAAATTTTATTTTCTGATAATGCATTGTGTGGTTTTCATTCACATGAGTGCAGAAGCATGGAAAATTGTCATTGAGGCGGAATGATGTAACAGGAGATCTGTGCAGTATGAATATATGTTATGGGAAATTAACTCTTTTCTGTGAACACAATTGAGGGGATTTGGATTAGTGCAGCCATATAAAATATGGTTTCTATTGAAAGGACTAGTTGCCTGAACAACAGCGGCAGTTAAGTTGTTATAACTAAAATGACAGGAAAATGCAAATGATGTAAATGTTTATTGGTGTATATTATAATAACTATAATGTTTATTATAGTATATTTATGGTCTCAACCCAGAATACTAAATTTAAAAAGTCCAGTAAAATGTTCCCTTGATAGTTGTGTGTGGCCTAAGGTTAACCATTTCATTCTTGGGGGGGAAAAAAAAAGGAAGCAATAACTAAATAACAGAATAAACGAGTAGTGCCCTTGGTCAGCTCTCATCAGTCAAATTGGCAAATATGAGCAGACAGGTCTTGCATGATCTTTTTGTAGCAAGACAATGCTCTTGCTCTATCTCATCTACTTTCTCTATCTACTGAATCAGGCGTACTGTATTCATCAATTAGGGATTTGGGGGCAGAAGTGAAAAGGTTTTCTTTTTCCCCAAAAAAACACAACTGATGCATACAGAGAAATCCTTCCCAGTCTGTGCTGCTTCTTACAGTAACTGCATCACTAAATGATGTAATGGCCAATGACTGCAGACTATTCACAGAAAAATCTCCCCTGAGTAATGCAAAAGCTTGGTGAGGGTGTGTGAAATCTAAACTCATGCAGTGCTCGGAAGAGGAAAGGGGGAGGGGAGATAACTTATCTGCTGTGTGAGTATTGTGTTCTAAGCTTTTGGGGTGCTCTGCCTGTATACACATTTTAATTTTGGGTAGACATACCCTTTAAGTCTAGGATAAGGGTAACTATGGTCTCCACTAGTATGCTATTGGTGAGTGCTAAAGATGGATGAGGTTATGTAATGTAGTGGGCTAATGTTTGTCCTTGCTGCTTCGTACCCAATTCTGTTTTGCTTTTTATATTTACAATATCAATAAAGCTACAATATTAAAAAATAATTGTTTAGGTAAACTTTTGCCATTCTTATTATGTAAGCAGTAACATATTGATTACAGATATTGAATACTTTTCCTGTTAACACAAAGCCATAAACATTGTTAAGATAGAAATAAGGTAGTGCAATAAATGTGTTTTGCTATTGTAAAGGCACAATAGAAAGTAAATTACAGTATAGTAACATGTGAAGAAAGAGGAAACTAGTCCAAGTCTGCTAAAAGTCCCAAGTCGTGATGGGTATTGTTACTAGAATTGTTACTTAATTCTCCCTAGCCCAGCATATTGTTTGTCACACATATATCACCTATTTATATTATTTGCAGTATCACATTACTTCTGATATACCTCAGATTTAGATATACAAAGATAATCCACTGCTAGGTTTGCGGCATATAGAGTTACTCTATCCAAAATGCATCACGTAAATCCAGTATAAAGTATAATGAATGGGGTAGCAAACAGGCAGCAGAATAACTGCTAGTTGTGACTTTATTTCATGTAGCTCATACACAACATGTTCTTACTCTGCCTGGTCCATATGGTCCGTTGTTTTTAACTGAAAACTGGATAACGGCAATCATACTCGTAACAGTATGATTATATGAGGCTTGTATCATTAATGGTGACTGATGACCAAATTGATCAAGATAATCAGACCTTTTGGTCTGCTAGCATTCCAAAAATTTAAATGTATAGAAGCAGTTGATTGTATGATTCTGTCCCTGCAACTATGGCAAACCTTAACTTCTCTATCATTTTCAATAAAACAAAAAATGTGAATATAATTTAAAGTTACAATGCCAAAAACCCTTATTAAAAAACTATCACCTAAACTGTTTTTCCTTAATCCCCTTGACTCTTGGCTCCCACTTGGCCTCCGACCAGCCTATTCATTTTGCAATTCCCGTAAAAGAATGGCCAGATGGTTCTTGGGAGTCGACAGAACATCATAGGAACATTAGAAGGTGAGTATGTAGTGCATGGGCAAATTTACTTTCCCAGCATAGGTACCAGTTCACATAGTATATGTTTTAATTTACAATTTAGAACGTAAATTAAATAACACATTATTTTATATAATAGGCGTTCTATTCCATGCCCTGTATAAAAGCACTCGGCCTGCGACTTCATGCTTTTATATGGTCAGGGAACACCTCAGTGGCGTAATATCCTAATATTACACTGCAAGGGGTGCGTTATCCCTTATATAATTCATGGTAAGAGTTCAGGGTTGTCACAAAATCTAGTCTCCACTTTATTGAAATAGAACAGAAATGATACATTGTTTGGATCTGCCATGTGATATCTTAAACAGTCTTCAATAGTTTGTACAAACCGTGTCAGGCATCTTTAGATGGGTCCACACCTTCCATCTGCTACGTACATTGCAGTACCTATATACGCTCAAAAGAATAAATAATAGAAGGGGACACCAGGCTGTATTTTGACTGCAAAACAAGTGCTATTTTGTTGTGGCAATACTGTCTGGTATCCCCTCTTATTATTTATTATTTTGAGCATATCTTAAATGGTATACACTTGCTGAGTTTTTGCGATCAGATATTGTATTTACATTGATTTAGCTTATTAAAGCAATGTACTCTGATCATTTTTCTTCTTACAGCCCAGATATTACTGAAGAAAACAATTTATCACTTGCCTTTATAAGTAATTCCTGGTAAAGGATATATCTATGTGAATCCAAGTCCATTGTGTGTAACTACCTTTGGAACTCTCTCCCTCTCTCGCTTTGCCAAGTGACACCCATTAATACTTTCAAATCTACACTGTTATCCTACCTTTCTGAGCACCAGAACTATTAAAAAATAGTTAGCCACCTCAAGCACTTTGTACCCATCCCCCCACTTGTATCTTTATGTTTTCCCACCCACTTAGATTGTAAGCTCTTCGGGGCAGGGATCTCATCCTTAATGTGTCAAGGCATGCTGCACTTCAATTTATCCTTATATATGTATATGTATTAACCTATGTATGAAATTGTTTTTAATTTTTATTTATCTGTGTAATTACTTGCACTTATACCTTGTTTGTATTTTATAATGTACAGCTCTGCATACCCAAGTGGCGCCTAATAAAATAAATTTATACATACATACATACATTATTTGTATGATGCTGATAAAGGGGATGTCCACCCCAAAAACGACATTTCATATTCTGATGAAAATCCCCCGCACCCCTGAAAAGTGGAAAGTTTGGTATCTTTCGTCATTTCCTCTCCTTCTTCGAGAAGATCCAGTCCTCCCGAGACACCACCATTACCTCCCATTGGTTGTTGTAGTTTGATCCATATGTAAAATCCATACATTCCATACCTTATCAAAAGTATCAATTGTGTTTCTAGCCCTATGAATTGGTCTTTCATTATTAAAAAAACTCCAAATTTTGTTAACCAACCAGATGTGTTTTCAGGGGTGCGGGGGATTTCCAGGTAGATGCTATTAGAGATCTAGTAACTGCACAGATATAGTGGTACAATTTGTTTCCTTCTTTATTAAGTACCTCTGTATGTTTGTCAAATAGGGCTTCCTATGGGTCTAGGGTAAGGTTGGTTTTCATAACATGATTGAGGAGATCATAGCAATCTTTCCATAGTCTAGTGACTTCTGGGCATGTTCAACAACAGTGGTATATATATGCTTCTGTTTGACATTGACAGAAGCAGAGTGGGGAAGTGTTTGGGAATATCTCCAGTTGTGTTTGGGTATATCTTGACACCAGTTGTGTAATATTTTAAAACTTTTTTCCTGGATAATGGTGTTGTTGGAGCATTTTTGGAGGTTTGTTGCTAAATTTGACCATTGTTCTTCTGATAGTTGTTTGTTGGTCCATTCTTTCCAGTGTGTTTGTGAGGGTAGTTTTGTTGGTTTGTTGTTTACCTACATGTTCAAAAGTGATTTATTCATTTCGGAGGTTGGACCATGAGTTTCAGGTACGGAGCTTGCTGGGTTTGCCCGGATGATTGACGAACACTACGTGGTTGTAGCTCCCCGCAGTAAGTATGATTCACATTTTATTGTATGCATTCTTTATTTCTCCATGCATTCCGTTAACCAGTAAGAGCAATGATCACAAAAAATTTATTTCTCTCTGTTTGTTTAATCCTATTTCATTTTCCTATACCCTGATTCAATTTAAACTGCTCTATGCAGCTTTTCTTTGAAATATAAATTCTATGCTACATTTGAACTTGTCAAAAGTAAAGACACAGGGGCATAATCATTAACACAGGAAGATGACATCAGTTTATTGAGGTTTGTGCCACACAGAAGCTGCGCTATTGTCCCAGGCTGATTTACCAAGTGACCTCTGACCTTTTTTCCCTTGTAAAATTATCTTACAACCTCATGAGAGGGAAAATCACTTCTTACAGCATATATAATGTTAAGGTACTGTCAAACATGCTGACATTTTATAAATAATATTTAATAGCAACTGGCTTAACATAGTAACATAGTAATTGAGGTTGAATAAAGACATACATCCATCAAGTCCAACCTTTTCACCCTCCTTTTTAACCCTACCTAACAGTTGATGCAGAGGAAGGCGAAAAAACCCAGCTAAAAAGGGAAGGGGTGGTGGGGGAATTCCTTCCGGACTCCAAATGGCAATCGGAAAGTATCCCTGGATCAACCAGAACTGCAGTGTATGTATTAATTCCAGTAATTCTCAAAATTGTTTTGTTTTAGAAACTTATCCAGCCCACTTTAAAAGCTAATTAATGAAATTTCCATTACCACATCAGCTGGAAGATAGTTTCGCAATTTCACCATTTTCACTGTAAAGAAACCTTTCCTAACCTGAAGATAAAACTTCTTTTCTTCCAATCTTAAAGGTTTTCCATGTGTCCTCTGATATGACTTATTAGTGAACAATGCACCAGAGAGTTTACTGTATGGCCCATTAATATATTTGTATAAAGTGATCATATCCTTAGGCAAATGTTGCTTCTTTAATGTAAACAGCCCTAACTTGTCTAATCTGCCTGCATATTTAAGCCCCTCCATTCCCCTTATTAATTTAGTTGCCCTTCTCTGAACTGCTTCCATTTCCAAGATGTCCCTTTTGTTTATGGGATTCCAAAACTGCACTGCATATTCCAAATGAGGCCTTACCAGTGCCCTGTAAAAAGGGCAAATAAAATTTTTCTTTCTTGAATCTATTCTCCTCCCCTTGAGTAAACAAGACAGTACCTTGCTAACTCTAACCATGGCTGCCTGGCATTGTTTGCTACAACAAGTCTGTTGTCTACCAGTACCCACAAATCTTTTTCCATTAGAGATTAATTAAACACATATGGTGTACGTTGCAACAGGATTTTAAACCCCACATGCATCACCTTACATTTATCAACATTGATTTTTATCTGCCATTCTGCTTCCTATTTTGATAAACTATCTAGGTCAGCTTGCAGCAGGGACTGTGTGTATGCAAATCCTTGAAAAATTACATCTTTCAAAAATCTTTTAAGTGTGTACCTAGCTTTAGTCATTTATAAACAGACAAAAAGAAGTGGTTCCAGTATGGAACGCTGAGGCACTTCACTTAGAACTTTAGCCCACATAGATGTAGCTCCATTGACCATCAATCTCTGTTTACAATCCAATAAACAATTCTTTATCCATGTGCAAATGTTTTTTTCTAGGCCAACAGTCCTCAGTTTATACATTAGTTGCCTATGTGGCACAGTATCAAAAGCATTAGCAAACTTAAACTATACTACATCCACTGCTATGCCTGAATCCAAATTCTTACTCACTACTTCATAAAAACCAAGTAAATTTGTCTGGCACAAGCTATTTCTCATAAATCCATGCTAACCACTACTAATAAGATCAGTTCTGGAGACAAAGTCAAGCATATGATCCAGCACCTTCTCTTCCACTGATGTGAGGCTTACCGGCCTATAGTTACCAGGCTGTGCACAACTACCTTTTTTGAATATTGGTATTACATTGGCTTTTTTCCAATCCAGCGGCACATCCCCAGACCAAAGTGAATCTGCAAAGATGAGAAACAGTGGTAGAACTGAACTAAGCTTTTTTAAAATCCAGGAATGCAATCCATCTGGTCCTGGGGCTTTATTGATATTAACTTTGTCTAATTGTTTCCGTACCATATCCTTCGTCAGCCAATGTGAATATTCCTCATTTCTCCCCTGCATATTATTACAATATCTGCTGTAAGGACTAGGATTCTCTATAGTGAAAACCGATGTAAAAAAACGGTTTAGCAGATTAGCCTTTTTGGCATCCTCTACAACCATCTCAGCCCCATTGTTTAATAGTCCCACATTCTCAGTCCTCATCTTTTTACCATTTATATACTTAAAAAACATTTTGGGGTAGGACTTGCTTTGTTCGGCTATCCGTATTTCATTTTATATTTTAGCTAGTTTAATTGCTTTCTTGCATTCTTTATTACAGCTTTTACACTCCCTGTAAGACTATATCTGTTGTATTCAATTAGATCAACTGGACTTGAAATGTAGTTCTTGAAGACGTTTCGCTAGTCATCCGACTGGCTTTCTCAATTCAGAATGACTTGTACAAGAATCTGTGGCAATTATGTACCCTGGAAAATCCCAATTAGCATATCACAGCCAGGTGTTAAGGGTGTGATTAGATAGTGGCTAAGAGGTGTTATAGGAACGCCCAGAGTAAGGTGTCAAAACAGCATTGTACATGGCAGACAGTTGGTGTCGAACCCCCCCACCTCTATTTAGGCTTGGTTTCTTTATTTTCACATAAATGGCCTGGGTTAAAATCCACCAGAAGGAAGTACAAGCTTTCACAGAACACATTAATGCGGTGGACCAAAACATTAAATTCACAAGGGAAGAGGTACAAAACAACAAACTGGCTTTCTTGGACTGCTTGGTAGAAGCCATGCAGGAGAGGACCTAATTTTTTTACACTTGTTTCCTAAAGGTACAAATTTAGAAATGTAATAGTTTAATATCCCTTTAAAAGTGGTCCACATCTGCTCTATATCTTTACCTAGAAACAATTCCCCCCAGTCTATGAGCAGGAGTGATTCCTTTAACAGCATAAAATTAACTTTCCTAAAGTTAAAAGTTTTTGTTAACCCAGTGCACTTTAGTTTTTTGCAACCTATATTAAAGGGTATGTCCACACTTGAAATAATTTTTTTATATGTCATTCCCCCTGTCCCCCCAGCCCCAACCGCTCTATTTATTTTATTAGAAAATGCCCCAAACTTTACTTACCTTCCCTCTTTCCTCCGCCGCGCTGCCAGGCCCTCTGCTTGCGAGAAAATGCAAGCAGAGGGTGGGACCGGCAGTCGCGTCTGTGATTGGCTGAGCGGCAGCCAATCACGGACGCGGCTGCCGGGAGTTCATTGCGGCGGAGGAAAGAGGGGAGGTAAGTAAAGTTTGGGGCACTTTCTAATAAAATAAATAGATCGGTTGGGGCTGGGGGGACAGGGGGAATGTTACATATAAAGGGATTTACACTAGGGGGAGGGAATCCTAATCGGGAGGGAGAGGGAGGATGAAGGAGGGGGAGAAGGGCTGCAGTACGCATGCCAAACTTCTCCCGGAGGCCAGATAAGAGGCAGTCCTATATGGACTCTGCTATCCTCCTGGTGGGCAGTTTTTGGGACTTTGGGGGGGGACTACAGGAGAACCATATGGAGCTGGGATGTGAGGTAAGGATTAAACTACACTACACAATGGGGCCAGTAGTGGGGGGGATTATAGTTTTGGGGGTGGACATGCCCTTTAAATGTCACTATATCATGATCACTATTCCCTAAGCTTCCCATTACCTTCATTTCCAAAATGAGCACAGGGTTATTAGATATCACCAGATCCAACAACGCATCCTGTCTAGTAGTAAAAGAAAATGCTCATATAGAAGATTTAAGATACTAATATCCAGTTATATCCACTTCTTTGCTGGGGCAAAATACTGACTTACAGTAAATTCATTTCAAATTATACATGTCTCTGCTCATACATGTTCCTCTTGAGACCCTGTCCCAAATTGTATATTTGCAGATTAATAAACATTAGGGAGAAACTCTATGATGCATTGCACTATGGTAGGCTTGTACAGTTTTTCAAAAAAATAATTTTATCCATTGCAACACCCTTGAGTGACGAGATGGTGTTCCTTCAAGATAACAATGCAAACATTTAGATGAGCTTTTTCTACACTAGCCAATGCCCTATTGTTGGATTGCCTTGCCTTGGTTTCCTGTGTGTGCTCCTTGTTACTGTTTCGATTACTCTGCTTCTGACCTCTGTAAGCCCTGACCCTAAGAATTTAAATTAGTTTAAAAGTACAGGTAACTGGAGCTATCATGCACAATTCTACTATAGTGGTTGGAAAAACACATTATTAACCTTATAATCACTTATATTTTATAAATATATTTGTAGCTCCATAGAAAATTGCATGAGTTTTTAGGAGCTACCAATGTGGTGGGGGGTATAGGATATTACACATAGGAAAGGTGTATATGTATGTGTGTACTATCCCACTATAACCATTTAAATGACCATCAGTAAATGTATATAAAATTTAGCACTGATTTATATTAGGTACAACACAAAATATACAAAATACATAAACTTACTTACAGAGCTGACATCCCTGTTTTTAAATGGTCTGCTCTCTATGGTAGGAGGTAGGAGGAGAGAAAGTGAAAGTGGATTGTGGTGTGTGCTTTGGAGTGATAATGACAGGCATCCCATCCCTCCTGGTAGTCGCTGGAGTCTCCCGGATTTTGGGGTGGTCTCCTGCACACCCGCAAGACCAGCCCAAACTCCCGTGACCCGAACCTACCTGAGAGTCCGCCTCCAGAACACCTTCTTTCTTCTGGCCATGCCTCCTATGTGACGTAAATTACGTCACACGGGCCAGTTACGCCCCTAGCCACACCTCTAACATGACGTAATTTACTCTACGTTAGAGGCAAGGCTAGGGGGCGTAACTGGCCCCTCCCCTGACCCCGCCCCACACTGCCCCTTTAGTGACATCACATCACTCGGCCATGCCTCCTTCTCCCCACCCTGCCCGGAAGCCAGGTTCAGCAGGGTGGGATGTCTGTATTGACTGCAACACAAGATCCTGTTACCACCTGTTGGGAGGACATATTATTGGACAGACAATTTACCTTATTGGATAAAAACTCTGAGGCAACAGATAAGTGTACAAAGACACACAATATACAGGCCTGGTCAATATTGAATGTGGTGCACCAAAGACAGGGACACCCCTGATTACTGCACATGTTATGTGGGAACCTGCTTTGTGCCAGACCACCAGAGTAACCCACTGTGTGCTATGCTACCCATAATCCTTGCATAAAGCAGTGATCTGGTACAAATTGGTGGCAGCGGTGCTGGTAATACCATTTATTCTCCCTGTTTTCTTTGTATATTTGTTCTCTGTATTAAGCTATGGTGGCTGCTACTGATTGTATTGTATTGATTTAAATCCTCCTGTTCTTGTACCTGCAGATGAAACTCCCCAATTAGACTCAGTAGCTCTATCAAGCCCAATTGCCAAACCTATTTTTAAATCTGATCCATTTGATGGGGTAACTATGGAGTGGACTGATTGGCTAGAACAATTTGAATTGGCAGCCACTATTAATGGTTGGGATGAAAGTGCTCGCTTGCAAGTCCTTAGCCTTTTGCTTAGTGGTAAAGCTAAGCAGGTGTACCAAGGATTTACTGTAACACTGAAATAAAAAACAGTTATCAGTTATTAAAAATTGCTCTGAAGCAACTGTTTTTCAATTAGATCTGTATAAGAGTATATAAAGGATAAATTCATTTCTTTAGGTAAACTGGGAATGAGAAATGTTTGTTTATACGTTAGATTATTAGGGCAATGCTATTATAATGACATGATGATGTGAGGTAACTTCTGTTATAATATATGAGGTACCATCACCACTTGCCGTGGTGAATACTAATAAATATTAACCTAGCATGCTTAGTTTCAACCACACAGCGTAACAGGATTGCCTGGGTCTACTCTCAGACCTGCAGGATTATCCTATTTGGTTCCTCTGGAAGCTGGTGACTGTCTGAGTAAACAGTTTAAAATACACCTGTGTAAAGATTCTATATCCACACATAGCAAAACATACACACACATATTTCCATTGTGCACCAACGGGCACAATATTGCTAGTATTATTTATAAATAGGTCACTGTCATGGTCTGACAGTGATACTTTGATGATGGCTAATATCAGTCACTCCAGGGGTGAACATATTATCAGTCCTAAATACTGTAGCTTACAAGTTGCCTATCACACACATGCGTACACATGCAAAGTGAGTACCCAGATTAACATACAAACTTCTTGCAAATACAGCTCCTAAATGCATCATCCCACCATTTATTTCTCAGTTTATTTTTTAAGGTGAGTACATTTAATTGCCAAATATTGGTGCACTACTATTTGTGTATATGTGTCCAGTATCTGTAAAATCTGTAAACTCACTGCACAGCGTGTCCTTAAAAATAAAATCATAGAAAGAAAAACAATCCCTGAGCAGGGCAGTTTCCATGTAAATATTGAACATTTTTACTGCTCCATCTTGAAAAATCAATCTAGTCTTCTATTTTTATGTCGTACTTTTTTGACTCTCAGTTGTAAAGAGGCACATAAAACTGTAAGGTTTCCACAAGTAAATAAATAATGGTAATATCCAGTTGAAATAAATGTTATTGATTGGTATATGTGCATATATTAGTTCCAGATGGTTCTATGTGTGGATTTTTGAAACATATCATTGTGGAAACCACTGTGAATACTTGTTGCATAGTATATTTAGAAAACAGCAGTAAAACCTTTTTGCCATTTAATCTTTACAAATTCTGTGTTATTGATTGAGCATGATTAGTATCTTAAACATTCCTCTGCTGATACATTTATTTTCCTTAATAGGATGTCCATTCTTTGGTTTAGCAATTGTAATTTATGTTCTATGTAGAAAGCAGAAGTTAATCCAATGGTTACAGTACCTGAACATTTTAAGGAACTGCAAATTGCAGGTCTTTTTTTTTACACTAATTTTTTCTGTACATCTTTGTGAAGGAAATGATTCTCATGTCTGATATTTTAAGTGCCACCTAAAATGATACATCATGTAAACTTAAAAATGCCCCAGTAAATAGGACCATGCAACTTGAAGGACATTAAATTTATGGTTAAAGACAGAAACTTCCTCTAAAACATTCCTGGCCTGACACATTACAACTCTTAAGTTTAGAGACAGGAAATTCTGGTTTAAAGGTACAGTTATTCCCGAAAGACTTCTTTTTTAAAAAAAAAAAAACACATTTAAAATATCTGTAATGCCCTCTGTTTAACCAACTATATATTTTAGCATATATTCAACATAAATATATATAAAAAGTTGCATAATATATACTCAGGCACAGGGCTGATTCTAGCCATTTTGGTGCCCTAAGCAAGTCTCCCCTTCCCAATTGAAACCACCCCCAACTACCTATTGGATTAGTCTTTGTGTAGTTTGGAAAACTCAGCCAAGATAATTATATTGTATGCAAACAGAGAGGCTATAGGGAACTAGACTGGTTATAGCTTATTGCTCTATGGCTGATAAGGATCCCTGTCTTTTAAAAGAAAAAACACTGAATGGCACCCTTTTCACATTTTTTGTAAATATTTTACTATATCTTTTCATGGGACAATACTGATATTGATATGACACTTTAATACAATGTAAAGTAGTCAGTGTACATCTTGTATAAAGCCTTATATACACATGCGATCACCGGGGCCGACCCGCGACGCACGATGTGTATTCACGTCCGTTTCGACCTATAATCGTCTAACATAGGATAGGGATACACACTCACCATATCACCTTTAAATGGCTCCAGGTGCAGTACAGCTGATGCGCCCAGAAACACAAGAAAAGCGACATCATATACGCAGTGCAGTGCAGTGAAGAATGCTCTGATTTGAATGTGGGGGAGACCAAACAGCAACTGCATCAACGTATGGCCCAGCACAGAAGAGCCAATTCCTTGGGTCAGGACTCAGCTGTGTACCTGCATCTTAAGGATAAAGGAGATATCTTTGAAGATTGTAATGTTAACATATTGACAAAGGAATGTGACTGGTTCAAGAGAGGTGTTAAGGAGGCCATTTATGTGAAAATAAAGAAACCAAGCCTAAATAGAGGTGTGGGGGGGGTTTTCGACACCAACTGTCTGCCATGTACAATGCTGTTTTGACACATTACTCTGGGTGTTCCTATAACACCTCTTAGCCACTATCTAATCACACCCTTAACACCTGGCTGTGATATGCTAATTGGGATTTTCCAGGGTACATAATTGCCACAGATTCTTGTACAAGTCGTTCTGAATTGAGAAAGCCAGTCGGATGACTAGCGAAACGTCTTCAAGAACTAAACTTCAAGTCCAGTTGATCTAATTGAATACAACAGATACAAGAAAATCAACATCTTATACACAGTGCAATGAAGAGTGCTTTGATTTGTATGTGGGGGAGACCAAACAGCAACTGCACCAATGTATGGCCCAGCACAGAAGAGCCAATTCCTCGGGTTAGGACATACCTTTGAAGATTGTAATGTCAACATCTTGGTAAAGGAACATGACTGGTTTGAGAGATGTGTCAATGAGGCCATTTATGTGAAAATAAAGAAACCAAGCCTGAATAGAGGTTGGGGGGTTCGACACAAACTGTCTGCCATGTACAATGCTGTTTTGACACCTTACTCTGGGCAGTTTCGATAACAATGCAATCTACACCTTGCACTTAGAAGGTCCCTAAGACCTGGCTGTGATATGCTAATTGGGACTTTCCAGGGTACTTATATTGCCAACAGATTCTTGTGCAAGTCATTCTGAATTGAGAAAGCCAGTCGGATAACTAACGAAACGTCTTCAAGAACGAAACTTTTAGCCCAGTTGATCCAACTGCATACATATGATATACCATGACCTGGATAAATGAGAGCCTTCACAAGCATATGTCCCTCTATACTTTAGACAGCAATAACTGTCATTCTATATATTACACAGTGATTACGGGCCTTCTGTGCTTTATACAGTGATTACTGTGTTTCTATACTTTATAGAGCGATTACTAGTCCTCTATACTTTAGAAAGCAAATACTATGGCTGCATATATATATAAACCTGTTTGTCGGAAGTGGTATTTGGTAGTCCCTTAATTTGTGTATATGAAATGGAGAAATCTTAAAGCAATGTTTCTGTGTTTGGTTATTATAATATAGTATATTAGACATATAGAATCCATACAGTATAAGTGGTATGTATGTAATTTAATGCAAACAGAATGTCAACTTTACATTTACATTTATGTGGTCTAAGATATTTAATGACATACATTAGCATACTTAGCAACCTTATCTGGGAGGCAGCACATGATTGGTGGGGCCTGTAAAAAAAGGACTGTCTGGATGAAATAGGGAAGTTTTAGGCTGGGTACACACCATCAGATATTTCCTGTGACCAACAGATAGTGAGGTGTATCAGTCGGTCGGCCGGTAAGAAATATCTGATGGTGTGTGTGCGGTGACCACAACTGGCCGAACAGGCGATTGGGCTTGTTGGTAAACCACGGCCAATTGTGTGGTTTCCTATGGGAACCCACGATTGGTTGCGTGAATTGTTAGACACAGCCACTATTTTCACGACTGACAGACATTTATCCTGGCTGACTGCTCGCTATCAGTCGGGAAAAAACTTGCCTGGTGTGTACCCAGCCTTAAGGGCCTGCATCAATTCCCCCCTTCCCCCCCATCCCATTAAAACATACAATATATAAAGATTATGCAAGACTAACTGGCAAATGATTTAGATGCATGCTCCTCATTTAAAAATATACAGTAATCATTAAAACCAATTTTCTAACATAAACCTAATCAGATGTGTACAGTAATGAGAAATATATCTTGCACAAATTCTTCATTGTTATATTTTTTTGCAATGAGATATGAATATCTTAATTTTTACATTTCGAGTTGGAAGCATCCATTGCTTCCTCTTCTATATGCAACCAGTGGGTTCAGGCAATTCAATGTACTCTCAACCATTGAAGACTGGGCACCAATCAGATTCCTTTTTCCATAATGACACAACAATGGATTTTTTTTGAGAAATCATCTGTTAAATTCTGCAGATTGTTCAGTGAGGGGCGCAAACCTAGATATATAGGTCTATATCACCTAGATCACTTTGTTGTCCAAATTGAATCTTGCTAATTATTTAAATACCTTGCCCTGTGCCTGGCTTTCTCCCTATAAGTTCAGACAATCTTAAGGGGGAGCTGTGCTGGGGTTAGAGCTGTGCTGGTCAAGATGCTGTGCAGGAAAAAATCATCCCAAGTCTAGATCATCCAAAGTATAGATGTCCTATGTATATTGGAGTTTAACAAGGGAGTTAAAGGGCATGTCCACCCCCAAAACTATAAGTTAACCCACTACTGGCCCCTTACCTAACACCCCAGTTCCAAATGGCTGCCCTGCTATGTCCAGCTAAAGTCGAGAAAACTGGCCACCAGGAGCCTGGCAGAGTCCATATAGGTCTCTACCTCCTGTCTCCCCTCCGGGAGAATTTTGCCATGCTCACTGCAGCCCTCCCTCTCCCACCCGTTTTGCTCTCCCTCCCCCTAGTGTAAATCCCTTTTGGGGTATAGTAAGTCTTCCTCCCCTAGCCCCAACTGCTATAATAGTTTTTACAGAAACTCCCCCAAAGTCTACTTACTTTACCTCTCTCCCCCGGCGTTCTCCACTGCCGGCAGCCGCGCCTGTGATTGGCTGTCTGTCAGCCAATCATGGATGTGGCTGCCGGTCCGGCCCCCTGCTTGCAGTTTCATGCAAGCAGAGGGACGGGACACTACGCCCCGTCCAGAGGAAAGAGGTAAGGTGAGTAATGATCGGGGAGTTTCTGAAAAAACTATTAAAGCGGGAGTTATTCAATAAAAGTTCTTGTCGTTTAAAATGGTGCTAATTTTGCCCCAACCAATCAGATGTTAGCTTTCAAATGTTAAATAAGATCTGATTGGTTGGGGCTAAATTAGCACCATTTTAAACGATAAGAACTTTTATTGAATCTCCCTGTAAGTATATTATACAATTATTTTTTATTATTAATTATTTTTTATTATACAATATACAATGCCCTCCAACCTTCTATCCATTCCTGTGATTCCACAATCTTGTCTGCCCTTCTCCTGTGCTCTGTTTAATGTTCGCTCACTAGTTAACAAATCAACCCTCATTTATGATCTCCTCTGCTCTAATAATTTCCACCTTCTTGCCCTTACCGAAACTTTCCCAACATGACTCTGCTATCGAGGCCTCGCTTGCTCATGGTGAGCTCCGCTTTTCCCATTCGCCTTGCTCCTCCGGTCGTGGTGGGGGTATTGGTCTTTTACTTTCCTCCTCCTCTTTACCAGCATTACCTCCCCGTCTGATCTTTCATTCTCATCTTTTGAGGCTCATTCAATTCAGCTCTTGCACCCCTTGTTGCTACGAGTAGCTGTGGTATACACACCACTGTCTATGCCATCTATGGCTACATTCCTCTCTGACTTTGAAACTTGGCTTACTTTCTTCCTTTCTGCTGACAGGACAGTTCTTATTCTGGGGGACTCCTCCCTCTCCTGGCCCTCTTGCTTCCTAAACCTAACCTAATTTTTTGATCTTCAGCAATGGACTAACGCTAGTACTCATAAGGATGGCCACTTTCTGGACCTAGTGTTCACTAAAAACCTCTCAGTCTCGTCTTTTCAATCTAACCCCTTCCCCCTTTCAGATCACCATCTTATCACGTTTCAGGCTCAACACCCTCTTCTTCCTCCTGTCCCTCCCTTTTGTCTGTTCGTAATACTAGATCCATAGATCTCTTGGCACTTGCCTCATCCCTGTCCTCTAGTCTCTCTTCCATTTTGACAGTTGATGACCCTGACTCGCTTGCTAATTCCTATAATTCTATCCTGACTAGCATGATACTCTTTTGCCCCCTTGCATTCCCGCAGTTGAGGAAACTCTAATCCAAAAACTTCCCGTTTTATACGCAGGTGTACACGTGCTGCTGAACGTGCGTGGAGAAAGTCCCGTACAAAGGCTGACTTCCCCCAAGTTCATGCTGCAATGTCTCAGCTCTGGGCTCCTGCTGGCAAAACAGAACTATTACTGGAAACTTATAAATAACAACAATTTGAACCGACGACACCTGTTCTCCATCTTCAACTCCCTTCTGCACCCCACTCCCGCTAACCATCTCCTTTCTCCGCACTCTTCCCAGGATTTTGCGCATTACTTTCAACATAAAGTGGAGTCCATCTGCATGCAGATCTCTGGTCCTCGAGATGACTCTCAGATTATGTTGCCCTTAACTCCCTCAGCTACTCAGCTACTCTAGACCCCTCTTGTTTAGCTAACTACCGCCCGATCTCTCTCTTACCGATAGCCCCTAAACTGCTAGAACAATTAGTCTTCTCCCGTATCGTAACTACCTTTATGCTCATAACCTATTCGATCCTTTGCAATCTATATTCCTTCCTACTGAGATGGCCATATGTAAGGTTGTGAATGATCTGCAGGTTGCAAAGGCCGATGATAACTTTTCTATTCTTATTCTCCTTGACCTATCCTCTTCTTTCGACACAGTTGATCATTCCCTCCTAATGCAGATACTTCAGTCTTTGGGCATTCAGAATGAAGTAGCATCCTGGTTTCTATCCTATCTCTCTGACCATACTTACTCTGTAACTTAACTTTTGCTAACAACACCTCTTCTCCGGTTCCTCTTAATGTGGGGGTACTGCAGGGGTCTGTACTTAAACCCTTATTGTTCTCCCTCTACACTATTTCCTTGGGAGATGTCATCAGCTCTTCTGGGTTCAAGTATAATTGATATGCAGATGATACACAAATCTACTTGTCAACACCTACGCTAAATCCTGACATCCAATCACGTGTCTCTTACTGCCTCCTTGCCATCTCCTCCTGGATTTCTCAACGCTACCTCAAGTTAAATCTTTCTAAAACTGAACTGATCGTATTTCCACCTAAACCTGGTACAGTTCCATCTTTCTCCATCTCTGTTGACAATACCCCCATTTTCCCTATCCAATCGGCACGCTGCCTAAGGGTGATTATTGACTCCTCTCTCTCCTTTTCTAACCACATTAATTGTGTTGCAAAAAACTTGCTGCTTTTTCCTTTGCAATATAGCCAAAATCTGCAGGTTTCTTTCTCTCCTGATCACCGCTATGCTTATGCATGCTCTCATCCTATCATCCTATCATGCTTGGACTATTGCAATCTACTACATACTGGTCTTCCTGCTGCTCTCTCCCCTTCAGTCTATACTTAACTCTGCCACACAAATTGTTTTGCTCTCTAATAAATAAGATCCCAAATCTCCTCTGTACCGGACAACAACCTGGCTCCTTGTTAAACAGCGCATTGTATACAAAATCCTTCTCCTAACGTTTAAAGGCCTTCACTCTGTTGCTCCTTCTTATATTTTTTTTCCAGTGTCCCCATATGTTCCTGCCCGTACCCCCGCTCATCGCAAAACCAGCTCCTGTACAGACCCCCCACTCGTACTGCTTCGCATTAAAGGACAACTCCACCCTCATAAGAACATCTTTTAGTAAGAATGGTCTCTTTAAAATATGTTGATATGTCATACTTTGTCCTATGAATTCATTACTGTATGCCTGCTATGCTTCTGGATGCCTCATGGAAACTGAACAATTTAGAAACATGTACTGAGCCTGTACTGAGCCTGGGCATGCTCAGAAGAGGCAGACTGGGAATTAACATTCAGTGATTGGCTGTGATGTCAACTGTCAAATCCATAACTGACAGTTGCTAACTGGAAGAACCAGGAAGCAGAAACAGGACATTGTGCAGGATTTCAAGTTAGACGTATATATTTCAGATTTCAAACTATTACTGTTTAGGGTTTTGGGGGGTGATTTACCTGTATGTAAATTTTTATTTTGTGGAATTGCCCTTTAAACCTTTCTCTCTTGTGGCTCCCATCCTCTGGAATTCTACCCCCCTCTCTTTACGTCACAAAACATCAATCAGCAGGTTTAAATCTAGCCTAAGATCCTACCTATCTGGTAACCAGGACAGTATATGATTGTTTTATTTGCACTGCATACGTCTCACTCCAGCACTTATATACCCACTCCATTGTATCTGTATGTTACCCACCTAACTAGATTGTAAGCTCTACGAGGCAGGGAACTCCTTTCCTCTTGTGGCAAAGCTCTAGCACTTCTATTTATATAATTTATATATTTATGTACTGAACTATCTAGGTATTTATCCCCCTTGTATGATTTATTGTATTTGATTATTGTACAGCGCTGTGTCCCCAAGTGGCGCTTTATAAATAAACTATACATATATAGTTCTATATGCAAATCAGTAAATTCTCTAGATACCTTTATCTCTTCTCTTCTGCCAGAGCTGTTAAAGGTAATCTCCACTGGAAAAAAAACTTTGGGCATTAAGTTTTATTTAAGAATGGGAAGTAAAGGAGTTGTGTCTTACCTCAAAAAAAACCCTGCAGGAGCCAGAAGAGAAGGTTAGCTACTTACCTGCTCGATCGCTCTTCTGCCGCTTTCTTTGACAGGTCCCAATGGACTCTGTCTAGCATGCGTATAGAAGACAGAGTCCATCGGGACCTGTCAGACTATGCGGCGGAAGAGCGATCAATCGGGTAAGTAGCTTACCTTCTTTCCTGGCTCCTCTTTAAGCCATATATTTTTATTCTATCACATGTTTTATCACATGTCTTTAAGGAAAGAATTTAACTAATTAATGCTCTTTTTATGATAGCAAATGTAATAATAGTATTCATGAGCTGTACATAATTTATATTTTAACAGATTTAACACAAAGATTTTAACACATTTAGGGTTATTCAATAAAAGTTCTTACCTTTTAAAATGGTGCTCATTTTGCCCCAACCAATCAGATTTTAGCTTTCAAATGTTAAATAAGATCTGAATGGTTGGGGCAAAATTAGCACCATTTTAAACGATAAGAACTTTTATTGAATCTCCCTGTATGTATTTTTGATCTATCACATAATTGTTAATCCCACCCCCAAGTAGGAGGGGGTCACTTGTTTTTAAAGGAGAACTAAACTTAATTTTTTAAAATCCTAATGTGAAAGCGTTTCCCCCAGAATACCTTGAAAGATTCCTCTGTAGTTATTTGCATTTAGTAATACATTCTGTAACAAAGGAGGCTTCCATGTTGTTGCCAGTACAACTCATAGCCCATGTTGGCTTCAAAGAGCTACGCCCCCTGACCCCAGGATTCACTGTCTCTATGCACAAAATTTCTAGCTTCTCTTTCTAGAGAAAGATAATCATGGTTATTCAATAAAAGGTCTTATCGTTTAAAATGGTGTTCATTTTGCCCCAACCAATCAGATGTTAGCTTTCAAGTATTAAATAAGATCTGATTGGATGGGGCAAAATGAGCACCATTTTAAACGATAAGACCTTTTATTGAATCTCCCTGAAAGTTTCTAAATGTACCTATGATCACAGTTGAGTTGCTGGTGATGCACCATGATGTGTTTTTAGGAACAAACAAACCAAGAAGTCACAAGTTCTAATGCCCTAGTTTACTTGTGAAACAATATAACATGGTCTACTGCCTGAGTTTATTGCTTTTTTGTTTGTTTGTTTCCATGTTTTTGGAAAAATCTAAAGTTTCTACATGTACAAACTTTATATATAGCAGCTGTTATTTATTTATTTATTATTTCAACCAGCATGAACTGCTGACAGTCTTCCAGTAGCAATACAATATAGTCAACTGATTTTACTGACATTTAGCTCTGCTAAAGTGCTGGGTTGGGAAAAAAATCTACTATTGGGACACAGGTTCAATTCCCCATGCTGTTTTTAGTATGTGTCTAGCAAAAGATAAAGACTCTACATGTACTAGTCTTTTTACTTTTTTTTTTTTGTATGAAAAGCAAAGGAATTTATCAATGTTAGGTATAAGAGCATTTGTAATGTGTTTACACAAATAAATGCACTGAAATCTGTGTTCTGTGTCAGAGGTAGGGATTTCTGAGCTGTAACATGATTGGCTGTCAGCTTCCAGGAAGCAAGATTGCAGTTTCCTGTGCAGTGTATTGCGTACACTTAGCTGGGTGTTCCCAGATAAGGTGAATTATGGGAGCTGACCCCTAGTACCCACAGATTATTTTCATAAATCACCCAGCATCCACACAAAGGGAGAGATGAGACACAGCTTGTTGTGTGTTTGTGAATATGCTCTGTCTATTGAGACAATGTTGTCTGGGGACTTTAGTTCTCCTTTAACTGAGCACATGGTATGTTGATTTATGCAGCTGAGGAGGAGATATGACTCAAAAGTTATATCTCATATGAGTGCGTCTCCCCGTTATCATATTTTGGATATGGAACTTACTGCTAATGGTTAAGCAGCTAAGGGGAAACAGCACTAATGAAGATTCATAGATATTAAGGAGTGCTAGGAGAAAAAATATATACACAAAGTTACCTTCTGGGTTCCAGAGTTGTAGTAATAATTTTATTACAGTTACTTCATGGTGGGCAGGGAGGGTTAATTGTGTTGGCTTAAAGAGCAATTATACTCACCTTTTCCCTGTTCCATAGCTGCATAGTACCCTGGTTGAGGGCCTAAATTGACAAGTCCTCACCCCTGGGTCCTATACATAAAAGCAGTAATACTTACTTACAGTTTCCCTTGGCAATCTAGTCCATTCCACCCCTTTGCCACTGTCAGTGCTAGTTCCCGATGTAGCCAATGGGAAGACACACTTCTTTGAAGAGCATGTCTTCCCATTGGCTACATCCTGGACTGCAGAAGAGGTGAACTTAATGTAAGTATGAACAATGTAAGGTAATGTACCTAGGGTCACCCCTGGGTTTAGGTTCTCGCCCTGGGTACAATTCAGCTATGAGAGAAGAGGAGCGAGAGAGAGAATAATTGTCTTTTAACACTTCTGTCTCTTATCATTAAGTAAACCTAACAATTTTTTTATTTCATTGGGTGCCCAATGCTGTTAAGAAGCTGTTAAGTACAGACACTGCTAGCTATGTGTAAGCCTACAATAACCCAATATAACATCAGGTATTGTGGGTATTAATTCTTATAGATCCCATATAAATGATATGTAACTATTTTCACTTTTTACTGTATTGTCATGTCTTGTGTGTCATAATTCTTTTGACATTGTCTTGTGTAAATATATGCAAAAGCCATAAACAATTTATAGATATTGCAGTCTAAATAGTTACACAAAGATGTTTTGGATTGTACTCAACCAAAAATCTTTATGTTCATGAGTTTGAAGCACAAAACATCAGGTCTAGATTCTGTGTTCTCATTTCTATGAACAAAACCTTATGTGCTTCTCAGTACCACTAAATGTCTTGTTCTAATTTAGTCCAATACTTAGAATATTATTTTCACTATTTTAATGCAAGGAATTACTTGCAACTAAATATATTTATATTATTATTATCACTGGCTTTACTCAAGAAAAGAAATTGCATTTCTTTTTTCACCTTATTAAAAATGTCTTAATTTTCAGATCATAACCATCCTTGTAAATCATTCTATAAAAAAATAAGGCACATTGTTTAAAGGCTTGATCCTGTTTCCAGTATATCCTGTGCATGTTACTTAGGAATGCTTTTAAACCATTTTATATAGTCAAGTGTTATAGGCAAGTCTTTACTTTATCTACGCTTTTGTAGAAAATATCCTGATTGTTTTTTTTCTTTATTACTAAGATTCTAGAACCAAATGCAACCTTCTGTACTTATAATAATAATACACCATCTGCTTGTTTATTAATTCCGTGTATGTTATCTAATGGTTAATAATAATACCACTTACCAAGGCGATACATCAAATAAGGATTTATTGTATGGTGTAGTTACAAGTTATGCAAAGTAAAAAGCCAGTCAAGTATATAAGAGACAGCCTACAAATAATAAATATATACTTAACAATACATACCGTATATACTCGAGTATAAACCATCCCGAGTATAAACCGAGGTACCTAGTTTTAGGGAAAAAAGTAGGAAACACACACTGGCCCGAGTATAAACCGAGGGGATAGTATTTGCCACTAAAGATGTTTGGAAACTACAACTCCCAGCATGCTTTATTGCTGGGAGTTGTAGTTTTCAAACATCTTAAGTTGCAAATACTTACAAATAAGGGTAGAACCTTCTTTATTTGTGCATACTGTATGCACAAATATAGGAGGATTTACTCCTATTTGCAAGTATTTGCCACTAGAGATGTCCGAACTTCGCAAAATCCGGTCCGCTCGAGGATCCGCGAATTTTCGGAAAAATTTGAAAATTTGAAAATCCGCGAGCGGACCCGTTAAAATTAAAAATACCCTTGAAATAACGAGATTTTTCGTATTTTCGAAAATTTTCGAAATTACGAGTTTTCACGTATTTTCGGGAATTTTCGAAATTACGAGTTTTCATGTATTTTCGAAAATATGTATTTTTCAAAAATACAAGTAATCCTTGTAATTTCGAAAATTTTCGAAAATACGTATGTATGGAATTAAGAGAAATCCTTGTATTTTCTAAAAATTCCCGAAAATACGTGAAACTCGTAATTTCGAAAATTTTCGAAAATACGAAAAATCCGCGAATCGGAAGTTTGGAAGGCAGAAAATCCGGAAAAATCCGCCGTTCACGAACGGGATAAATCCGCGGCGGATCCAGGTTCGGATCCGTGAACCGGCCATCCCTATTTGCCACTTAAGATGTTTGAAAACTACAACTCCCACCAATAAAGCATGCTGGGAGTTGTAGTTATCAAACATCTTACATGGCAAATACTTGCAAATAGGGGTAAATCCTCCTATATTTGTGCATACAGTATGCACAAATAAAGAAGGTTTTACTCTTATTTGTAAGTATTTGCCAATTCCTCCCTGTTGAAGCAAAAAGCAGCCTATCTCCTACCTTGTCCGCCGGCCGCGCGATCCGCATCCTTCTACACACCTCTGCGCATCCGGATGATGTCACTACCCGCCCTCTCACTTTGCGGCGCCGGGTAGTGACATCATCCGGATGCGCAGAAGCTGTGGAGCGAGGATGCGGATCGCGCGGCCGGCGGACAAGGTAGGAGATAGGCTGACTCGAGTATAAACCAAGGTAAGATTTTCAGGCTTTTTTTAAAGCCTGAAAACCTCGGTTTAACTCGAGTATATACGGTAATTATCTATTAGGGTATACATAATTAGTCTATTATATCATATTGTCATTCCTTGAATGGTCACAAATTATGTTACTGATTACATAAATTTACAAAAACAACTTCTACTACTTTGTGAGTAAGACAGTTGTGCATACATAACAAAGTTTGGATAACTCTTTAGAAAAGATTAACCCTTTAATAATAAATACATTTCTGGACATTCTACATGCAACTGAGATTCAATCATTCAATAAAGGACAAATATAACATTACCAATTGTCAGTTACCTGCCCTTAACTCTAACTGATATATTTTGCCCTTTATTACCTTCATTACTAACAAAATGTTTAAAGATTATTACATCTATACTCTCCTTACTCACTGTCCACCGGTAGTTAGTACTCAGGTTGAGGACCTAAACCACCATATACTCACTGCTGGGTTCGCCTTCTATCTTCTGGAATACTTACTTAAAGTTTGCTTTGTGACTTCATCCTCCATTTAGTCAGCGACTCCAGCCAATGAGAAGATACACGTCTTCTCATTGACTGGGATCGTGAAGGTGGACGTGGAGTCAGAGCTGTGAAGCAAATTTTAAGTAAGTATTGCAGAATATAGAAGGTGAACCCAGTGGTGAGGACATGGCCAGTGGCATAACTAGTAATCACTGGGCCCCCCAGCAAAACGATGTTGGGGCCCCTATCTGTGCTTCATCCACAGTGGTTTTCTGGGAGGAGGCTATATCTGTCACAGGAAAAAATAAGAAGATATGGCCCCCTTGGCCCCCTACCCCCCCTGCGGTTGCTCTCCTGGTAGTTACGCCCATGATATGGAGGTTAATGTTTTCACCTTGGGTACTACTGACTGCCAGGTCCAGTGAAACGGGGTGAAGGTGAGTATAGTTGTCCTTTAACATGTATCCATCTGGGCTTAAAACCCAAAGCACATTGTGCTGCTAAACTGGAATCTTAGCAAGGTAATTAGCGGGGTCAAAAGGTACTGCCTTCACCTTGTCATGCTAGTTCACATTTTCGTTATAGCCACAAAACCTAGAACCAGACTTGGAGGATCTCAGAATGTTCTAGCTTGGTATCCAAATGTGTATTGTTTAGCTGGCTTTTAATTTTCTATGTATTATGTGTCTATTATAACAAAAATAAAAAACTTTTTGTCTATTGCTTTGCAATATATTTCTTGTAACCTCACATTTTAACGGGTGTAAAAAATAATAGAGTGTAATCTTTCACTCTTCTCTTTTCCTTCCACCATTACATTAACAATGTCACTAGGACATGTTGTTTCGCAATATTGCCAAGATCCACCCTTTCCTCTCTCATTCCGCTACTAAAATGCTCATGCGTTCCCCTTATAATCTCCCGTCTTGACTATGTAACATTCATTGGCCTTCTGACCTGTCATCTCTATCCTCTCCAAGCTCGGAAGCTTGGATCATCTCACTCTCCTCCAAAAGAGAAGAGAGCCATAGGGTGGCTTCCCATCAAACAAAGAATCATATTCAATACCCTTCTTTTAACCTTTACTGCACCTCCCTACTTATCTTCTCCCTTGGTTCCTTATGTTTCTGGCTGTACCCTGCAATCCTCACAAGGCAATCTTCTCTACAAACCCTCAGTGTGTCTCTGTAATGAGGCAATATGAGCAAAATGCATAGGGCGGTGTCCCTGCTAAATATCAGAGGAGCGGCAGACAGAGCTCACTTTTATTTTTAATTTTTTTTAGAAAAGGGGCAGGCAGAGCAGAAGGAAAATAAAATCACAGGTGCATGAGCATGTGCACACTCACGGACCCGCAGATTTTCCCTCTTAGCTCTGCACTAACTGCTTCTTTCATGCAGGCACAATCTGATCACCATAGTGTAATTGGGGTGATTATCTGTGTGTGCAAAGCAGGGCACATCTTTTCAACATAGTTTGGGTGATCTGGGCAATAGGGCAAGTTATATGTACCTATCTGTGTGATCTAGGCATTAGGGCATGTTAAATGTACCTATCTGTGTAAGATACATAAGGGCTTAACATGAGGGCAACTTGGTTAGGTTAGTTAGGGCCCTGCTGAAAAAATCTACCTTGAAATGGTGCTAATTTTGCCCAATGCAATCAGATGTTAGCTTTCAAATGTTAAATAAGATCTGATTGGTTGGGGCAAAATTAGCACCATTTTTAACGATAAGAACTTTTATTGAATCTCCCTTAAAATCTTTAACCACACCCATTCCTGGAAGCCACACACACCTATCCCTAGTACCTAGTGGTACATAGGGGAGGCATTCAAAAGTTTGGCTCAGGTGGCAAAAACCCTACAGACGCCCCTGAACGAACACTGCCTCCTCCCGCATTGAACCATTATCTCTTGCTGCTCCCTACGTTTGGAACTCCCTCCTTTGCTTCGCCATGTAACAGTAGACTGTTATCCTACCTTTCTGAGCACCAGCACAACAAATGATTGTTAGCCACCTTAAGCACTTTGTACTGTACCCATCCCCCATTTGTATCTGTATGTTGTCTCATCTTCTTCAGGGTAGGGATCTCATTCCTAATGTGTCAAGGCATGCTGCACTTATATCAATTTATCCATAATTTATATATATGAGTTCTTAACCTATGTATTTGATTTGTATTTAATTTAATTTTTATTTATCTTACACTTATCTCCTTGTGTGTATACTCTGTATTTTATAATGTACAGGGCTGCGTACCCAAGTGGCGCTTTATAAATATATTTATACATACATACATTGGGAAATGATGTACCCACCAAAATAAACTTTATCAATAACAACCCCGACTAATCTATTTCCAGGTATAGAAATTCTTTGGTCTAATCCAAAGCAATATTACTAAATATGTTATTAAATGGAAATGGCAGAGAGTTTCTTTAACTTCTCCATAATAGGCGAAGGAAAGCATACAAAATCATTGCTGTGAAAGATCTTAATATGTCCTCTGGAATTCAATTAACCATTCTCCTATCCAATGACTCCCAGATGCTCTCTTGTGAAAGGTACCAGACTCATAAGAACACATCTCTGTAAAACTTGTATCTGTTTTAATTTTTTTTTTTTTTTTTTTTTTTTTTTTTCCAGCATAAATAGATCTATTTGGGAAAAAAACTGTTGTGTCACCGAAGAATAATTGCATTTATATTTGTTATCTTTAAAAATACACATTAAGAAACAAAAAGTACTTTTTGCATGAGAAAAGGTCTATGATGTTTAAAAGACATGTATTATAAAAAAGGATCCTTTTACAGAAATGTGTACTTAAATGTAAACTAAAGGTTACCCTTACCGTCCTGTGATGCCTGGATCCTGTCTGATTCCAGTATTACCTCTAAACTGCACACACAACTCAGCACGCCTGTGAGCACAAAAATATGGGTAAATATACTGTACTTAACATGATATGTTGTGCACAAATGGTAAACTTGTGCCGTTTGTAAAATACACACATTTTTGGGAGGTACTGTCACTTTAAATAGCAAGGGAAGCCGTGACTTTCATTACACAACAGAATGCAGCTATGACTCCTCCCCCTCCCTTCTGACTGGCAATTCATTTGATCAAACTGAATGTTTGTCAGCCCTGCAGATCAAAAATCAATGTTGGGCATTATTTACCAGTCACTGTGGGCATCTAATACTGGTCACTGTGGGAATCATTTACCAGTCATTGTGGGCATTATTTACCAGTCATGTGTATAAAGTTCTTCCCAATTCTGGACAAGCCACACCCCACTTCCGGACAAAGCATCACCCACTTTCAATAATAAAACCACACCCCTTCAGCGAAGCAAGGGGGGGCAGCATTTTGAATTTTTTTTCAGGTGCCAAAAAGTCTACACAGCTGATAAGCAGTTAGAGGGAACATTTTCTGGTACCAATTGAAGCTTTGACGTTAGATGGGGACTATGTGCTATGACCTAGCTGTGCCTAGTGGAGTGAATCACACCGTCCACATTTAACTCAGAAACAGAAGGTGCATCATTTGATTGTAAAGGGGAAAACCAGTTTCTGTCCCGGCCCCAACTTTGACCTGTTAATTGACAGAACATAGACCTAAAATCAAAAAAGGGGTTCTGGTCCTATAATATACCTGTAATATTTTGAGAACTTCCATTTCTCCCTATAAGGAAAACTACATGGTCTAAAACTCTATTAGGCTGAGGCCACAGTGTAATGCGCCTGAGCGCGCCAGAAATGAGCATGCAAGCACGTGTGTTAATGTGCGTGATTGTGCACGTGTGTTAACGTGCGTGATTGTGCAAGCGTGTGCTGCGATTGAGCAATGTTGGGCATTTGAAGTGCATGCCATTGAGCAAAAAATGCGGATCACATGCAGAGTGCAGCAGCACATTTGTTTGGCCACATCAATTGGGCCACACTAGTGTCTGCTTTTAAAAGCTTGATCAGATCGTGCTTAAAAGCACATTATTGTGGCCTAGCCCTTAATGTTTATATATTTGAATATTTGAAGTTATATACATAAACAAACACTGAATGCACATATGCAGTATAAATACAGCATATGTGCATTCATTCAGCATCCTAAGATGTGCCTTGTAGCAAGAAAAATTAAAGTAAAGGAAAAAGTAAAATGTCGAAAATGACCCATGCATGCACCAATCACAATCATAGGATTCCAGTATATTCCATTATCATATGATCGTTGGACTGTGTATGGCCGATGATCCGCCATTTTCCCCCTTATCAGACCTGCTACAAATTTTTTATTGGACCCAAAATGATTATACGATACCAGGATTGTATGATCAGTATTGTGTGCATGGACCCCTTACGTTAATAAATCCTATATGATTAATTGCAGTTTTTTAAATGATTGTACAATTTTTTCGTACTCTAGCGATTTCTTTCTATTCAATTGATAGGATATTTCATTTTCTACCATGCAACAAATGTTAAAGGGCATGTCCACCCCCAGAACTATAATCTATCCAACTACTGGCCCCATTGTGTAGTGTAGAAAAATCCTTACCTTACACCCCAGCTCCAAATGGTTCTCCTGTAGTCCCCCTCCAAAGTCCATAAAACTGGCCACCAGGAGCCTAGCAGAGGGGGAAATTGTTTCCGCCTCTGAGGCTTCCTCTGAGAGGTTTCTGGCATGCTCTGAGCAGCCCTCCCTCTCCCTCCCATTTTGCAATCCCTCCCCCTAGTGTAATTTCCCTTTGATATATAGAAGTTTTCCGTCCCCCAGCCCCAACCGCAATAAAAGTTTTGTTAGAAAGTCCCCCGATCTTTACTTACCTTACCTCTCTCCTCCGGCGTTCAGTGCAGCCGGCAGCCGTGTCTGTGACTGCTGGTCCCGCCCCCTGCTTGCAGTTCTGTGCAAGCAGAGGGCCGGGGCTGTGCTGCGAAGGAGAGAGGTAAGGTAAGTAATGATCAGGGGACTTTCTAACAAAACTTTTATTGCGGTTGGGGCTGGGGGAAGGAACGCTTCTATATATCAAAAGTTTTTTACAGGGGTGGACATGCCCTCTAAGTTAAATGTTCTTGAAAGCAAACTACCAAATAATATGTTTTAACACAATTTTTATTCACATTCCCCGAAATCTATCAAAGGAAACATTGTTGTGTAGATAATGTATAATACAGATAAAAATATTTCAGCCCCTTTGGCTGCATAAAATCAGACACAGTAATCCCCGAGCCTTATGCCCGCCTGCTTAATTTGCAGATTTCTAACATGCCCTAGACAACAGTTCAGAGCATTTCCAATGCCAGACTGATAAATTGTTCTGCTTTAATATATCAGGGTAAAATACCCACTGCTGTTAGCATATAATGGCTTGCACAAATGCCAAGATATCTCCGTTGACAAATGGGGTATTCCTATGTAATTTGGTTTTGAGAATAGTTAATGATGTAGCAGTCTTGTTGTTGTAGATACAAAGCAACACCAAATTTATCAAACAACAACAGCAAAAAAAAAAATCCCTGGCCCTTTTCCCTTGAACAGCTTCTAAGTCTCATTCACAGATATTGTCTTTACTAAACTGAGTTCTTTATGTATGTCCCTTCCTTCTAAAGGAGCAATTTATCATTAGACGCAAAACAGTAGAGTTTTTTTGTTCTCAGTTGCTGTATGTCTTTTGTGCAGGCATCATTCCTCTTCACTATCTTTGTTCATCTCCAACAGCACTTGGTTGAAGAGATGTTTCTGAAAGCAGACTGCTGCAGGGCCGTTTGAAAGCACTCAATAAAGAGGCAACGAAGGGCTTTCTGCTGTCTCTTTATCATCCTTTTTATATATTGTACTAATTATTTTCTACCAAGAAAATCATTTAAGGAGCCAGCAAATGGGGATAAAAGAAAAAACGTACTAGCTCTAAGTGCTTCTAAAATTCAGGAAAAATGTAGATTCAAGAAATATATTGTCCTGACTGAAGAAGACAGTAGACATTTCTCATAATGTAACTGTCAGTGTTTCCTGTTTTACGATTTAGAAATGGGCCATATTTATTTTTTTTACATTACCAGAAACATTTGTCATTTCACAGCTACAAAGTCATTTACATTTGTATCTAAACAAATAATGGCTGCAAAATTTTTGCACAGACATAGCTATGCCTTATCTCCCGTTCTTCAATGAATCTAATAGGATGCAGGAGTGAAGCCATAGAGATTAATTGAAAAACAGGAGGTAAGGTTTAGCTCCTTTACCTACTGTTCTTCAGTTAATGCAATGAAGGAATAGTTCACTTTTCTAAGTGAACTATTGCTTTAAAACAAAAAAAAACTGTCCATATGTCCATTACATGCCCCAAACCCCAACTGATATATTAAGCACATTATTAGATGCATTACTAACCAGATATTTAAGGATAATTATTGCCTCCATTCTGTCAAAGTAAGCTGACTCCTCCTTCCCTGCAGTCAATCAAGGCTCTGACTGCTGACATCACAACCAATGATTGAATGCTGATTTACCTGCTGCCTTCTTTGCACTTGCTCAAGCTTAAAAAAAGCTTTGTGAGCCAAGGGTGGAGGCAGATATCTTTTCCATAAAGGAAAAAACATATGATTAAGTATCTGGTTACAAATGCATGTAAAAAAATGGTAAAAATAGCAGTTGGGGTTGTATAACTGATAACTGATAAGCCACTAGTTATTTAAGGGCTGAGATGAATCGTATGTGATCAAGATGATATCAATATATACGAAATATTATTTTGAAACATTTCTGGTGATCGTATAAGTATCTGATGGATTTTTGAGGATTTTACTCCTTAAAACATCTGGAGGACCACAAATTTGGCATCCCTGGCTTTGTGCTTCTTTGTTAATATGACTGAACAGAAACTGATCAAAATCCTCAAAAATACATCAGATACAGTGAACACAGAGAACTGAACATAATTAAGAACCAAGCATAAAGAGGGAAGCAATTAATTTATTTTCAATCAATAGTTTTGTTGAAGTCGGTTGAAATATAAATTGATAAAAGGATTCCATTTTACACGGCTAGCTTTACTCATCGTAATTCGTTACAACACTGTAACAACACAGAATATGGATATGAATATTGGGAATTTGTGCAAGCCTTATATAAAATGGTTGCTGTAAAGAATGATATATAGAAAAGAGATGACATGCCGAGATGGCAATCATTTACATACATCGCTACTTTCTAAAAGTAAAAACACATTTTTAGGCTTATTTTTGATGATACTAGGCTTTGAGCAAACCATGCAAAACAACAAACAGATATGGGTCATGAATAAAACTAAAATGTATGACAGACATTGGCAACAATTGCTTTATACTGTCAAAAAGCCTGAGCAACTGATTTGATTAAGCACAAAACTTTGAGGAGGGGTGGGGGCTTAAAAACTGATTGTTTGTTATTTAACATCTGCAAAGGAAAAGAAGACAAGGACATATATTTGACAGGAATTGAATTCAGTGAATTTCTGGATCATATTTAAAGGGCATGTCCACCCTTTAAAAAAAATTGTTGTAGGGCTTCCTTCCCCAGCCCCAGCCGCATTATTATTATGGCCAGAAACTCCCACATTCATTACTTACCTTCCCTCTATCCTCCGCCGAACTGTCCCGGCATGAAACTGCAAGCAGGGGGCCGGACCGGCAGAGGATAGAGGGAAGGTAAAGATCGGGGGAGTTTCTGGAGATAATAATAATGCGGTTGGTGCAGGGGGAGGAAGCCCTACAATATATCCAAAGGGTTTTGTGCTAGGGGGAGGGAGACCAAAAACGGGAGGGAGAGGGGGGGGGCAGGGCAGCAGTGAGCATGTGCAAATTCTCCCGGAGGAGAGACAAGAGGCAGAGTCCTATATGGACTCTGCCAGGCTCCTGGTGGACATTTTTTTGGACTTTGGGGGAACATTGCAGGAGAACCATTTGGAGCAGGGATGTAAGGTAAGGATTTTTATGCACTACAGAGTGGGGCCAGTAGTGGGTGAAATTATAGTTTTCGAAATAAACCATCAAACAACAGAATATCTATCTATCTATCTATCTATCTATCTACATTATATTTATCTTCTATCTATCTATCTATCTATCTCTCTCACTATCAAATCAAAACATATATCTATCTATCTATCTATCTTTCTCTCTTTATATCTTCTATCTATCTATTTCTCTATCATATATCTATCTATCTTCTTGCTTTCATCTATCTATCTAATATGAATACAAACATAGAGAAGATAATCAATGCACATTCCTAGGCCCCATACAATATCATATTATATGCACACTGGAATACTTTATAAACAAAGGGGTTTTAGTATACATTACTGTGATCACATGAATGAAAAGCCTTCCAACCACGTCAAGGTAACCCCAGTCTGGAAGGTCCTAACGTCTAACCTTTTCAATTTCTTTTACTTCAATTACGATTAGCAAACTTTTGCATTTCTCATTCTTACACATCTAATATGAATATAGGGATAGTGTGCACTCAACTATCAGGAGATTCAGGTGCCTGGGTGCTACTGTAGATTCATAAAGTATCCAAACATACAGTCAATTACAGAGCACTCACAGGACTTGTGCAGAAGCTTAAACTTTATTTCATGTGCAAAAAACAGATAGTGACGTTTCGGTCTATGTCTTAGCTTGAGAATGGTCTAAGACATAGACCGAAACGTTGCTATCTGTTTGTTGCACATGAAATAAAGTTTAAGTTTCTGCACAAGTCCTGTAAGTGCTCTGTAATTGACTGTATGGTTGGATATCTATCTATCTATCTATCTATCTATCTATCTATCTATCTATCTATCTATCTATCTATCTATCTATATATCTATCTATATATCTATCTACTGTATCTTCTATCCTACATATATAATTGTCTATTTTTCTTTCATTTATCAAATCAATCTTCTATGTATCTTATCTACAGTATCTAAATCTACCTATCCTTCTATGTGTCTAGTGTTACATTCAGGGTTGGAATTACCAGGGGAGCAGACCCTGCAACCACAGAGGGGCCACATCATAGTTTGGCTAGGGGGGCCCACTGATTCCTAGTTAAGCCACTGGCTACATTTCTTACACATTTATGTCAATGCACATAAGCGTAAGACAATATAATTAAAAGGCAAACAATGTTATCAAAATTAGACCATTCAGCTTTCTTGTTATATTAAATAGTTCTTATTCAGCTACATCTAATAAGAAAATTGTGTCATATAATCATTAGTCTCTATTCACATACAGATGTACAGATATACAGATGTCTCCACACCAATATGGAAGCCCCTGATAAGAAAATGAACGCTGCTTGTTACCCTGCAGTTTATACCAGGCACAATGCAAAATATTCTGCTAATTTTACTGAAGTTTTTTTTACATTTTTGTGTCCATTCTGTGGTGACTGTACTTTTAGAATCACACAGTCCATGAGGTTACAGGTTTCAATCCCCTGATTTTGTTTTTATTTCTTCTTTATTGCTTGATAAGAAACAAACTGCAAAAATTACTTTGTGGGGGAAGATAAAATGGTTGTAGCCATATTAGTCCAGTAGCATATACTAAGAGATGAGTACTGTAGGATAAGGGGATACCTTATTATTATGGACTAACAGTTTATTTTTACAGACAAGCTTTCGAGAGATACACTTCTCTCTTCCTCAGGTCAAGCAGTACTAAGAAACATATGCCTATCCTTTTTTTCACATTCCTTACATAATAGGATTTCCTAAAAAAAGGTTATAACTCTATCAACTTTAAAGATGTGATGTACCCTGTGTTTCTTAGTACTGCTTGACCTGAGAAAGAGAGAAGTGTATCTCTCGAAAGCTTGTCTGTAAAGATGAACTTTAGTCCATAATAATAAGGTATCCCCTTATCCTACAGTACTCATCTCTTAGTTTGTGGGGGAACAGAGATTCAAACCAAATAACAAATTCACACTGCTAAATCAGTTTTTTGTCTGAGAGGCAGGATCGGCTGTAACATGGTCTGTGACTAATAGTAATATGACTGTCAGCTTCTAGGGGACAAGGTTGCAACTTCATTGTTTTGGTCTGCTGTGCACTAGAGAACATGTGAAGTGTCCTGTGTAAACTATAGTTGGCATACACATGTGATTCTCACAGCATGTCTGCCGACAGATCACATTGGTATCTGTCAGCACACATGCAGTGGAAACCTCACACATGGACCTGACCGATACCCATACACTGCCGGCCATACACAGAATGATCGGATCGTCTCCCTTTACTAAAGCAAAGGGAGCTTTGCTAATACATGCCTTCAAAATAATCCAATTATTGATGCTGCTTCTAAGGGTATGTACACACCATGCAATATTTCAGCCGATCGTGCAGTAAACTGTCGGCCGTGTCCACTATTGCCTCGACCAACAGTCCTTTCTCCTGGCCGACTGGTCAGAAGAGCCGAACGGTTGGTCAGGAGGAACCATTGCATGTGTACCATGCTTAAGACTGTCCACTATTTCCATCTCAAGTTAATCTCGGCTTAAATGTGTTGTCAGATGCAAAGGAGCTTGAGAAGAAGAGGAGGACAAGCAGTACCCATGCTACTCAAATCAAATTATAGCACAATTAGCCTTTTTAAAATAAGTATTAGGTCATGTTATTACCATTTTTTTCTCCTTTATTATGCACTATCAGTATAATTTTTAGGGTAAACCTAGTCTAACTTAATTCCACTGTGATTTGCAGAGGTGTCTGAAACAAAATATTTGACAAATACGGATGGATCTGATAGGATTTGCCAACTATGGGCAAGGTGGGGCAGAAAATGACAGATCATGATTTTAAAAAACTACCACAGTCGGCATCACGGTCAGTTGGGGGGCAGTGGAAAATTTCCATGGTCAGTATTGACTCTACTTTATGGGGAGGAAATACAACAGGCCTATGTATGAAATGGATTAGAATATGTCAGTGCATATGGGATTGTAATCACACATACATGACTACCTTTAGATTGCTGCAGATTAGTAGCACATGCAAACCTATGCACCTCTTAATACATGATAATATCACAACCTAATGCTCCTTACCTGAGGGTCTGATTCTTGTACCCCATCCTCCTCTGATGCTGAGTTGCAATTTATACTTTAGTTTTAGACAGGATTCTAGGATTTTTTAACTGCAATTGACTTCAATGGGTTCGCTTGCACATTTTTGAATTTTCAGATTTTTTGGGAAAATCTGCAAATCTTCAGAGCAGCTGAAAAATGACCGGCGAATGGATAACAATCTTACGTGTGTGGCGGCTCTTATCAACACTTTTTGTAATCTGTAATCTGTTCTGTAATCTGTGACAATTCTATGAACAATGCCACACATATGCTGTATAAATATACTTTAAGCAGACATAATGTTTATTAACTATATAGGTAAAATCATCAAGGTAAATGAGCTCTTCTTTGTAGTTAAAGGGGTGATATGAGAGAACTACAAAACAAGTGGTATTCACTTGTGCAATCTCCCACATCTCCCAGTAAAGAGGGGCAATGAAGTTAGGGCACTTCTTGTATCCATCTTTTTGGAACTAACAAATTAAAGCTGGTTTTTTATTAAAGCGCACATGAAAATACAGACAAATGGTAATGATGGCTATGCAGGGCTATGTCACTTACAAGCTATGAGACAGAATTGTATGGATTTTGCCTGACTGACCTCCAGTCACAGCAGGGGCTTAATTCCCATACTGAAAAAAATCACTGCATTTTTGTATGCAAGAGGCAAAGTCAAGAGGCAAAACCCATAGATTAAGTGACTACTTGGGGTTATATAAAGACGAGCAGCAATGAAGTAAAGAACAATGGCAAACTTAAAAAACATTATGGAATTTCATTTCTATGTCGTGTACAAATAAGCTGATGCACTCTTGACTAGAGATGGAACCTCTCTGTAGGCCAGGGTAAGAAAAGACACTGGATCATTGTACCTTCTAATTTTAAATCTTCTCTGTGCGCAGATACAGTATATATAGTTTCTGTGTGCATACAAAATTCCAGGATAAGGAATACTGTTTGATCATTAACTTGAGGATAAAATGCTGGAGTATAGACAGCCAAACATTCATCAACTCAATCAAGAATTAATCACAAGCAGTGTTGAATTCCTGTGTAAGCACATTTCTAGCCATGCACATTAGCTAAGCATCCTAAAGACTAAATCAGAATCCATGCACGTTAATCACATGCATCACCCAGGAAGCATCTGCAGGCAATAGCAGGGAACCCAGTCATGATTTCAAGGGATGCAGATAGGGGCTACCTAAAGGCTTTCTTTCATTATTTTATTTAATTTTTTTACTCATTTTGCTGCTATTTTATACAATATGTTTAAGTAACTTAAGACAATATTGTCAATAAACTTAAGCTCCAAATTGTTTTCTGGCATGTCTAGATTACAGATAAGTCACAGGCAAGACAGCCAGTAGTACTTTACAGCTCAAATTGAGGGTAGAGGTGCTTTAGAATTAACTTAACACGTGCAACTATATTTGTGGGTCCGGATACTCTAAACAAGCTAGAAACCTGCAGATATACAGGGGATATAATAAAAGTTCTTATTGTTAAAAATGGTGCTAACGTTGCCCCAACCAATCAGGTGTTATTTTACCGTTTGAAAGCTAACATCTGATTGATTGGGGAAAAATTAGCACCATTTTTAACAATAAGAATTTTTATTAATCTTCCTATTAATATGATGATTTCTCCACAATGCTGCTGATTTCCAAGGTGAGGCGTACAGCTATATGTTATCACATTACAGAATTAATACAGGGGCATTTATTATTATTATTATTATTATTATTGTGCCACGAAAAGCTTACAATTTAAGCACATTTATTTGACACATATAACCTATCAGTATGTCTTTATAATTATGGAAGAAACACACGCAAGTAGGGGAAGAACACCCAAACTCCTTGCAGATGTGTCCAAGGGTGGATTCAAATTCAGGACTTCAGCACAGCAAGGCATCAGTTTCAATTAAATATCATTTTATAAATACAAAATGCTAGTCAGCTAATGCATAACACAACACATAGTTACGTTGAACACATAACTATAAAGTGCAGAATATCTGATATTTTTGTTCTTCTCCAGGGAACTGTTCAATACTGTATATTTAGTGATGTAACCTGTGATCTAGTAAGTAAGAAATGTCTTTAGCCTCAGACACAAAAATATGTAGCAAGCTTAACATTCCAGTTAAATTACCAAAATGATTAATGATTTAGCAAAGTGAGAGGACAAGAACGTGACAACTGCAGTTTCATTCCACTAAATGCAAATAGTGCACATGGGATAAAAACACTCAAAGTTACAGCAGAAACTAACAGAAGAGGATCTGTGATCCCTTGTTCTTGACAGTACAGGGAAAAAAATTCCAAGGAGAGTTTCCTTACAGAGACAGTGCACCATGGGTCCATCTATTTCCCTAAATCAGTGTATGTGTAATTGTGTATTGGATGATTTGAAATGCATTGTTTTGATTGCTGATTTCAATGCACTTAAACTGCACTGCACTCCCCATAATAATACAAATGTATTCAGCATTTTTATGTCATGTACACATTTTGTTCATTTTGGAAGAATTCTGACATGAACATTTCTGACTTGGAACCTACCTGGAACCAGAAACCCATTTAAAACATAGAATAACTGATAAAATAGAATAGCATTCTGAATCGAGAAAGCCAGTCGGATGACTAGCAAAACGTCTTCAAGAACTAAACTTTAAGTCCAGTTGATCTAATTGAATACAATATACAGTTGTATTCAATTAGAATAGTATTTAAGGTGTGAGTTGGAAAATCATGGCAAGGCAATTCAATAAAAGTCAGCAGAAGACTGGAAGATATGGTAGAAATTTTCTGCCTGACCCAATCCCTGTTTTTCAATAAACTGCTTGATGTTAAGTGGTTTGAACAAAAAATTAGAAAACTGATGTAGATATTTCAGTATATCAATAAATACAATTTTTCATTTTTCATGCATGTTACTGTGCTTCCCAAGGTGAGACATTTTGATTGGTGTGTGGCCTACTTTTCGACCTGATCAAAAGTCATCCAACTCTACTAGTAGGCAGGGTTGAAATATTGCCGGTTAAATTGGAATGGAAAGCGGGTGATATTTTGTCACAATTGATCGGCTGAATTTTACAAGCTTGCCTATGCGAATGTTCGACTTTCTGTAAATCACTCTGTCGTAGGCAAAAATTATCTGACAGGATATGTCAAAGATCTTCAAGGTGTATGGTCCCCATCATATTGACATGCTATAGCTATTTTTTTCGTGCTCTAGAGCACTCAAAATAACAATGAAACAATTTTGTTTAAAAAGATGTAATGATTACACATTGTGTCTGGTAAGTCATTTGGTTTGAATCCCTTTCCTAGTACTAAACAGAAAAAAAAAATAGCCAAGCCAAATGATTGTCCTTTAAGGGTAACTGTGGTCTCCTTACAGGATTATTCAAAAGAGTTCTCTTGAACCTTTCAAACAAGCCTAGGCTGAAGTCTTTAGCTTTCTGGATCTTATGTTATAGGGTTGTAAAGTTAAATTTCCTTGTCTGCCCTAACTGTCTGAGTCTGTTAGGGTCACTTGATGTGCTGTTTAAAAAGCCCCACCCCCCAGAAATCTATAATTTCTGAAGCAATTTACAGACCTGCAACAATTCTCTGTCCTTTTCTCTACTAATGGGCACCTTAGGCTGGGTACACACCATAAGATATTTTCACATGGTGTAGGGCGAAGTGCCCCCTCCCCAGATAATAGTTTTCTGGGTGAGGACCTAAACCATGGTGTCCCCTGGGTCTTTCTCCAATCCTGAGAACAAGCCCTGCAAATTCAGCTGTGAGACGCTTGCAGGGCACCCCTGCAATAGTCAGGGACTATGGCAAGGCTGATCAATGAACAAAGGCTTATTCTTGCCAGGATGAAAAGGCAGGTCCACAGCCGGCAGCAGTCACAGCGTTGATTGACTGCATGGAGGGAGGCTTACTCTGCCAAAATGGACACAATCTTTATCCTTTAATTTCTGGTTACAAATGCATATAATAAACTGGTAAAAAAATAGGGGTTGCGGGCATATAACTAACAAGTTACCAGTATTTTGTTTAAAGGCGGACATGCCCTTAAAGTATATGTACAACCTAAAATCTTAACGGGATGCGCTTTCTTCTACACAGTAAAGCAGAAGAGGAAGGAAATATCGGGGGGCAGAGCTAAAAAGACTACAACCATAACCCAAGATGACCCTCGGGGGGCCCTAGGGGGGAAAAAAGGGAACACATTACTTAAAGCTGCAGCTTCCAAATACAAGTCAGTTAATTTTAGGGTGTACATATCCTTTAACATGTTATGCCACGTATTTTTCTTAGAAATTTGTGAGATGTGTATGCTATCAGTCCAGTTGTGGACATTACTTTTCAATTTCCTATTCTCATGCAGCACAGAATTAAATAAAAGGGAATGTACACTGCAAAAAAGTTTATCTTACTGGATGGCTGTGGCTTATATAAAGGTGGTGTGTTTTTGTTTTGTTTTGTCCTATTACCCTCCCATACCCTACCTTTAGTGCTTGAATCTTGCTGGCTTTCTCCTCTGCTGTAATCACATTTTCAGGACTGCCTCCATGAGATTTGCAAAGCTGCAACCTACACTGTGTCAGAGAATAGTGTGGGCATTTGACGCGTGTACACGTGATGTCAGCGCGCGTGGGCTCTGGTGACGTTGTCTTGCGCAGCAGATATAACACAGCCAAAACTAACGTTTAACATCTATCCAGTATGTGCCATTATTGTCAGTATTCTGCTCAGTTTTTCCAAACAAAAACTTGATGCAAGGATCAGACAAAGCCACCTCTTTTCATTGATCAGTGACCAACACACTGTATTCAATATTGTTTACATATAAAAATAGTGCTTAATTACAAATGTTCCTTTGCAGGGCATAACTTCCACAAGGGGGCCTGAGAGACATGAGGCTCCCAACCTACTTCTTTTCCTAATTTAGAAAATTATTGTAGTATTAGCCTCATTTTTTTACCTCTACATTTTCCTTGTCCTCCCTGCCTTCTCTTCCCCTCTTTCTTGACCACTTCACTATTCTGTTATCTCTCCTCTCATTTTATTGCCCTCTACACTTTCCTTGGCACCTTTTGCTTATAACTAGGGTGCATATTTATAAAAGAGCGAAAAGTAGCGAAATGTTTTTGCATTCGCTTTTCGCATGGGTTTTCGCCAAAAAGACAGTTAACGCTATTTATAAAGGTAGCGTTAACGAATGGCGAAACCGTTTCCGCGAGCTATCGCTAAACCCTTTTCGCCTTACTTCGCAATGGTAATTTTAGCGAAAAGGGAGCGAAAAGGCATAACGCGATTTATAAAAGAGCGAAAGGTGGTTTTTGCGTTAAAAAGAGCGAAAGATTAGCGCGACCCTGAAGGTGGTGAAAAGTCATTGTTTGAGCGAAAAGGCATTCTAATGGGTAATATGCCTTGAAAAACCGAACGCGCATTAGAAGGGCGATCGCGCATTAGAATGAAATATGCCTTGGAAAAGCGACATTAGAAAGGCGAACGCACATTAGAAAGGCGAACGCACATTAGAAAGGCGAACGCACATTAGAAAGGCGACCGCGCATTATAATGGAATATGCTTTGGAAAAGCGAACGCACATTAGAAAGGCGAATGTGCAGTGCAAAAGAAAATTGTATTCCAATTGAGAAATTCTAAGAAGATTGACTAAATAAGACATGGCTGACTTCTTGGTAAATGTGAGGTGGCCATTTTGAACTTGACATCATTTTCTAGTGGGCTTTTCTGGTTTTGAATGGTTTTCGCAATGCAGTCTTCTTAGATGCGTTAAGTTTTCGCTGCGATACTTTTCGCTCTTTATCGCGTTCAGCCGCGAAGTGTTTTTTTCGCTTTTTTATAAATAAGGCAAAACGAAGCCCCAAATGGCGATATTTTCGCTGCGATGTACTGCGCTAATTATTTGGCGAAAAAGACAATCCTTTATAAATATGCCCCTAGGTTTTTTTTCCCTCTCTCCCCCTTGTTGTTTTGCTTATCTTATTATCTTTTAAAATTGGCTTTTTACTTTCTGTTAAATCTTTGTCAGTACTGCTCTGACCAGATGAAGAGGGTTTAGCCCTCGAAAGTTTGTCAACTAAATAAACTGTTAGTCCATACAAAAAGTATCACAGTACTCATGCAGGGTTATTTAATAAAAGTTCTTATCATTAAAAATGGTGCTAATTTTGCCCCAACCAATCAGATTTTAGCTTTTAAATGTTAAACAATATCTGATTGGTTGGGGGAAAATTAGCACCATTTTTAACAATAAGAACTTTTATTAAATCTCCCTGTTATTTTTTAAATATTTTCCTAAGACAGATAAGGCCTCCCCCAAACAACATGTAGATGAAGCAGGGAGTGCCCATTACATTTTGCTTGGGGGGATGATGATTTCTAGTTACTTCACTGTTGTTTTCAAACAGTATTTGAGAACCCTGTTATTTTACATGTACCTTACAGCATATTTAGTACTGCTCCCCATTTACGGTACATACTGTATTTAAATTTGTCTGTGTGTGTCACACAAGTGCTTTTTATTTGTGTGCATGCATTCACAGTAGTATGTTTGTGCTGCCTTAAACAGCTTTGATTACTTCATTTTTGGTGTGGAGCCATCTGATCACACCATTAGACCGGCCTGATTAGGTCATTAAAAATGTGAACACTTTTCAAAACATAAGGGACTATCAGAAAAAATGCATTTAAGTACAAGGTAAAAATTTAAATCGATTATTTTCTCAAGGTTGTCACTTTCTTCATTAATCTCAAATTAGGATTAATGGAGATGGTATATTTACCTTGATTTAGATTTGTGTTACTTGCCTTTACATTTCATCTAGTTCTTGACTGGGGCAACCCTGGACTTTTTTGTCACCTGAGGTGAAATTATCCTTAAATACAGCCGCTGGAGGTGGGTGTGGTTTTGCCAGGAAGTGGGTGTGGTTTTGTCCAGAAGTGGGTATGGTTTTGCCCAGAAGTGGGTGTGGTTTTGCTCGGAACTGGTGTGGTTTTGCTTGGAGGTGGGTATGGGGCTTTTTCTTTATCAGATTTATCTTTTGCTCTAGTGACATTGGATTTGCTCATTTTTATGTGTTATACTAGACATTAAGCCTGTTACATTAAGGGCTGCTAGAAGCCCAGAGACCCCCCTCAGTGTCCCAAGGCCAGAGTGACAGTCTGTGACAGTCCCCCCTCTGTGACAGAACCCCCTGTGACAGCCCCCCTCTGTGACAGCCCCCCTCTGTGACAGTCCCCCTCTGACAGCCCCCCCTCTGTGACAGTCCCCCCCTCTTTGACAGGCCCCCTCTGTGACAGTCCCCCTGTGACAGCCCCCCTCTGTTACAGCCCCCCTCTGTGATAGTCCCCCCTCTGTGACAGCCCCCCTGTGGAAGCCCCCCGTGACAGCCCCCCCTTTAACAGCCCCCTCTGTGACAGTCCCCCCTGTGACAGCCCCCCTCTGTGACATCCCCCCTGTGACTGCCCCCCTCTGCGACAGCCCCCCTCTGACAGCCCCCCTGTGGCAGCCCCCCGTGACAGCCCCCCTGTGACAGCCCCCTCTGTGACCCCTCCTGTGACAGCCCCCTCTCTGTGACAGCCCCCCTCTATGACAGCCCCCTCTGTGACAGCCCCTCCCTCTGTGACATCCCCCCCTCTTACGCGCATGTGCAAAAACAACCAAAGTGTTGCTTTGGCCTCACAGGTACGCTAGTTAGTTTTACGTGCATGCACGAACAAACTCCGTAATGGCCGCAATTACACAGAGGGGCAGCGGAGGGCAAAAACGAAAGCTGCAGTTAGGCTTTTATTATATAGGATGTCACATGTCTGCAGCCTATAACTCATATCGAACTCATTTAGAAACCTACCTAATGTATAATGTCACCACTTTCTCAACCAGTCTATTTTAAAGGGGAGTCTTTTATTGGATTTAAAAGGCTGTGATTTATGGAAAATCTTCTATGCTGAGATATGTGCATAGTGTTCTACACAAACATGATGTCATGTATACAACTTCCACATGGTAATATGGTTTATCTGGGAACAACATGATACATTAGTTTAACTGTAGTTATATACAGTTAAACTACAGTAAACTAGCCCCACAGTATAAATCAGGCTTTCTTCCCCCATTTTTATAAATCCAAAGGGCTGGGGGGAAGTAAGAGCCTGTTATAATGATCCAGGGCGCAAGTATGAGAAATGCAAAAGTTTGCTAATCATAATTAAATTAAAAAAGGTTAAAGTTAGGACCTTCCAGACTGGGGTTACCTTGACGTGGTTGGAAGGCTTTTCATTCATGTGATCACAGTAATGTATACTAAAACCCCTTTGTTTATAAAGTATGCCATATATATATATATATATATATATATATATATATATACACCAAGATTGGTGGCACTCAATCCTTTCTGGAGCAATAACCCGGGTGCATCCTATCAATTCCCAAATAAGACATATGCACGGAGTACTCCTCGGTCTTCTTAAAGCAATTTATTCAGTGTACAATTAAAGCAACGTTTCGGTCCTGTTTCTTGGACCTTTCTCAAGGAATAAAAATCTACAATCTGCAATTAGTAGCTTCAGTATTGCTAATTATGGCTGTCACTCCAGCCTCTATAATGAGCCAAAAACTCCTTTTCAGGTTTCACAGGGAATCACTCTGCAAGTATCCTCTGTTTCTCTGTTGCATCCCCTTTAAATGGCCAGCAGATTTTCCATACATTAATAGCCATACTGGATATTACAGCCTTATTTTACAGCCTGAAAATCTTGGTTTAAGATCGGTTTATAATCTCCAATATCTGCATGCAAAATGTGTAGGACTGGGGTAAATGCTAAAGTCCCAATAATAAGTTCATATATATTGCGAAAGGGCACAAAACCAGAAATGGTTTAAAGCAAGTATGGATGGATCTCAACCCCTATGGTTCCCCAGCTGGAGTAAGAGTTTCACTCGTGCATGGGGGCGTCACCTTGGCGTAGCTACAAGGATCAGTGGTGGTAAGGTAAGTAAGTCCAGGGGGACGCGTATCACAGTCCAATCTAAACAACAGATGCGCGTTTCAAGAATAACATTTCCCTTCTTTAGGGTACCCGGGACAGGACAGTACAGTACAGTACGAAATAGTAATAGTATAGTATAGTAATAGTACAGTACAGTATATTAATGGTACACCATACAATATAGTACAGTTTAGTACAGTATACTATAGTACAGTAAATGTATATTAAAAGTAGAGTAATAGTATAGTAATAGTATAGTATAGTAAAAATATAAAATAGTATAGTAATAGTATAGTATTGTATAGTACAGTGCAGTAATTGTATAGTACAGTACAGTATAGTAATTATATAGTATGGTACAGAACAGTACAGTACAATATAGTTACAGTATAGTATAGTAATAGTATTGTACAGTATAGTCATAGTATAGTATTGCATAGCATTGTATAGCATATTATACAATTTATTGCATTTTTCCATGTTATTTTGTTGTGTAGAGTAAATGTAGCCTTTGTCAGAAAAGTGTAGGGAAAAGAGCATATAGGGCATGTGTATTGCTCCAAAATCAGGAGTGTTACTACTAAGGGGGCAGTCCCTATACTACAGAAAAATTAAACAAAATTTTGATATGTGGCAGGATATGGCTATATAAACCTCAACCTCACAAGGTTTATAGCTGTCCCCAAATGTACTTACCAGCCTTCATTCCCCTGCTTCCTTCTGCTTAAAGGACAATTATACTCACCTTCTCTCCGCTCCTCTTCTTTGTGTATTAGCTTTTACCCAGGATGAGGACCTGAACCGCTAGGTCCTTACCCCTGGGTTCGCGTAACTTTCTGCAGCGTCTCAGAGCAACGCTGCTCTGGTAGGCTCCGCCCCCTCACAAAGAAGAGGAGCAGAGGGAAGGTGAGAATAATTGTCCTTTAACTTCCGTGCATTTTCCGTGCACGGAAGTCAAGCAGAACTTGACTGGCATGCACTGTAAACCTCACAAGGTCGAGGATTATATCCATTTCCTGACACACAAACTTAAAGGGTATGTTTGGAGGGTGGACATACCCTTTAAGTTTGTGGGAGTGGAGATACCCTTTAACGGGGAAGAAGCAAGGGAAGCAATAATAATGACACTCAGAGACTGATGCAATTGGGGGTGCAGATTTGGGAAACATCATATTGCTTTGTGCAGATTGAGGGCTAGACCACACTTACAAATCGGAAAAGAAGTAAGGATCCCTCTTGGATCCATTGGAGGTATGCTTCTGGTTCAATGAATTACATAAATAGACGGCAGACTGGGATGAGATTAAAATATCCTGGTTGTTAGAGTAATGCAATTTACCACGTAATCCATCACATCCATAACTGTATAATGCAAAATATATCTGGTAAGCATTCTCAACGATGTCACAGTATAGGTATAATTAGACCCCTGCTTCTTAAAGCCTCCAACCTATACAACACACAAAAAGAAAAAGCTGCCCTGAGGTATTTCGATCCTCAAGTGGGCTTAGTCATAGGTCCACACTGCCATGAGTTTGCACGCTCTAACCAGTGGCATAACAATAGGGTCTGCAGGGCCTGTGACTGTGGGGGTCGGAGTTAAGAGGGACTGCGATCCCTTTCCTAGGTGATCCCCGACCAGCTGTTTTTAAATTTGTGTATTGTGTGAATCTGCCTTTTAAAAATAGCAGATTACTGTGCACTGAGGAGAGAGGTTTGTGTGTGTGTGTCAGGATCTTTAATCTCACAGGCCCCTGGTGCTAACGAAGACTCGATGATCTGTTTTCAGGGAGCATGCCATCACCATTTTTTGTGTGGCTCCCATGCACTCCGATTGCTGACTATTGCACATATGGAACACTTTTCACGCAAGTTGTTGTCTGGTATAGCATGACTGGCTTAATAGCCCAGGTTAACTTCTGCACCTTTTTAAACTTTTATTAACATCAGTCCCTTAGGCATGGTTCACACCCCACACATGAATGAATTTGGAACAAAAACAGTGGGTTTTTTTGTGTCCATTTCCATGTTTGTACCGGTCCATTCCCCCATGTTTATACCGGTCCATTCCCCATGTTTGTACCGGTCCATTCCCCCATGTTTGCACCGGTCCATTCCCCCAGGTTTGTACCGGTCCATTCCCCCAGGTTTGTACCGGTCCATTCCCCCAGGTTTGTACCGGTCCATTCCCCATGTTTGTACCGGTCCATTTCCATGTTTGTACCGGTCCATTCCCCTATGTTTGTACTGGTCCATTCCCCCATGTTTGCACCGGTCCATTTCCATGTTTGTACCAGTCCATTTCCATGTTTGTACCGGTCCATTTCCATGTTTGTACCGGTCTATAAATAAAAATATACATACGGTATATGCAACTCTTATGTCACTTTATCATTATTGGTGTTCCCCCTTCTGTAACTTGAGGACAGGTCAATCAAAATACCCTACCATTCACTATAATGTCAACCCTTTAAGAAAAAGGGTCTTATGTTAGGATGGGTTTTGTTTGGTCTACACATAGTTACTTTAGATAATTACTTTTTCAGACAATGGAAGAGTATTTAAGGGTGAAAATGCCAGATTACCTGTTTAGGGAAAAGCTGAAAGAAAGGAAGAGGAAGCACCTAAAATTATTTTGTACACCATAACTTTATAAACTTAGTAGTGTCTACCCAATGGTGTAACAGGAAGCACATAGAGTAGCACCTCACTATAATTCCTGTCTCAGATCACTTCTGACAATGCACACAAAATGCAACATTTTACCCTAAAACCCATGTAAATTCCCTAGATATAGACAGTGATTGTATTTAGAGGATTCAAAACACTGTAGGTTTGTTGTATTTTCTTTGTGAACAACATGAGAACACACAGATAATACATCTAGAAAGCACAAGGATAACATACATTATGTTGGAAACATGGCATATGAAGTTCTGCCAACAACAAAGTTTTGCTTCTGTTTTACTCTTTATAATGAATGTATTTACAAGTGAATGCCAATTACCTAAATTCCATAAAAAAACCAAGGAACATTCCTAGTAATCTGCACCTGCACAGGTACTATGTCTATGATAGATGAATTTGAGTATCAACCACTTAGAATATATTGTGTGTGTGTGTTCTCTTATTTGATTACCCACACGATGTTTCTCTAGTATGGTTTGTTAATGACTTTTTTTTAATATCCATTTTAATATTATTTTTTTAAATAAAATCCAGAAATAGACAATGAATATTGCCATTAGATATATAGCTTATTGACTACTATTGCTAATTCTTTAAGTCTGGTTTAACTATTTTTTATATATTTGTTGTTGAAAATTTCTAACCACAACCACAAACTGACCAATGGCAAACAAATATTTACATTTTCAACAAAAGCTGCTATCACTGGTCTCTGTCATCCAATATTTACAATTGAAATGAATTTAAAAAGTGCTTATACGCTAAAACGTTACTACTCTTTTTCACATTGTATATATATATATATATTAATGCATATAGATCTGTTGATCCAGGGATACTTTCCGATTGCCGTTGGAGTCAGGAAGGAATTTTCCCCCCCTTTTTAGCTGGGGTTTTTTGCCTTCCTCTGGATCAACTGTTAGGTAGGGTTAAAAAAAAAAATAAATAAAAAAAAAAAAAAAAGTGAATATTGGACTTGATGGACGAATGTCTTTATTCAACCTTAATACTATGTTACTATGTTACTATGTATATATAATAATATATATATATATATATGCCATTGTGGCACGGGATTCCCAGGCTAATGTTCTTATTATTTACACCTGAAAATTTTGTTTTCCACTAAAATTTCCCACTCGGTTTCATGGCTATATTTATTATGTTACATATCTTGAGAAAACAACAATATACATATTTCGGCTAAATGATACCCAAAACTGACTGTATATGTTTGAACCATTCTTCTGTTTTACACAGACTCTTTTTTTTTTTTTACTTAAATGACAAAAAGCCATTATGTGTGTTTTACAGAAATGGCCTTAAATGGCAGAAATGAATTAATATTTTCAGAGCATAATGATGCCTTTTTAAGTGTTTATTATTTAAATTACAACCACAATTAACATAACTTAGAGCAAATGTAAGTTGGTTTTTTTAAAGTGTGAAATAAACTACTAACTAACTGGCGCAATTTAATTGTACATAATGTAAATAGCCAATTATTGATAGGGTACTAATTGCAACAGTATGTTACTGATTCGTGTGTTATAATCAGGGGCACTTTAATGATGACATTTGCAGCTGTCACCAGCCTATAGTCAGAATCTCATATTCTGGGGACACCAATGGGAATGTAATGTTTGGGGACAATTCAACTTCTCTTTCTAATAAATCCAATAGATGAAGAAAAAGCACTATTGGAATGCTGGGGTACATTGCTGAGTACTGCAGGTAGCCTTAGTCTATCACTTATAATAGTATTATCATTCACAATACTCCATTGTATCTTTTTATCCCAGTGTGTACATTGTATCATATGGAGAGAAGAATTGGTTTTTAGCTCTTTTTGCCCATGATTCAATTCATTTTAGGTGTCTTCATTTGTTATATAACGTAATGTTATTTTGTATTACTAGAAGGCCATGCACAGTAATGCTACATTGATCTATAGTCTAGAACACAAATCAGGGACAGAAAAATGTAAATCAAGCAAATAGAAGAGTGAGATGATAGATTGTCTGATCCACACAGGTGACTGACAGCTGAGAGCTATCAGTCCATCCAGACAGATGACTGACAGCTGGAGAGCTATCCGTCCATCCACACAGGTGACTGACCGTACGTTTCCTAAAAATAACAGACATACAACCCCGCTCAGTGTGAATTTAAAGAGGAACACACAGCCTGTAATATCGTTTCTACTTACATGGATCTGTACCACATCCTCCGAGCTGCATCTTCCCACTGCAGTATGCGTACACATGGACAGATCCCTCACCCAGCACTGCTAACCTTCCAACCAATGGGAAGCCTTAGTGTGGCCGGTGGCAGTGGCCGCTCTCACTGCACTTGTACTGTACTTGGTAGAAATGTCCACCCGGGACAGAGAGGCACTAATGGCTCTATGTGTATAGACTATATGGACCAACTGTGCGGTCAGTTCCCTAGGACCTTTGCAGGCGCCCAGCTCCCGTGCACAGGGATTGCATGTCCCGTCCAGTTGGGAAACGTCCCACTAGCGGCGCGGTGCGGCGGGGAACAGGCTGAATGAGAGCAGCTCTTCTGACAGGACCCAGCGTTTACCCCTAGTGCAAAGGGACCAATGGGATTAGGCAATGGAAATGTGTGCAAGGGGAGGGGGAGAGGTGTGTGTGTCAGGTCCTGTCAGCAGAAAGGAGGCGGGAGGAGGGAGGGCAACGAAACTTCACAGCAGCCACAGGTCACTATGTCAATGACTGATACTAACCGCTCCCACTAACACTTTCTCATTCTTAACCTCATTAGCCTGGTGGGGAGAGAGTGACGGGAAGGAACTCCAGTCTTCCGCTTCTTCCCTCCGCTCCAGTGCGTGTTGCCCTGTGCTGTAAGGGGGATCGATCAATGGGAAACCGGGGGGTGGAGGACAAATCACAGTGACTGCTGTCTACTGCCAAGACAATGGCGGCTCCTTCATTTCTATTGGACAGGCCTGTTTAATAGAGGGGAACTGGACAGCGATACAGAAAAAGACAATCAGGTGTATTCAATAAAAGTTCTTATCATTAAAAATGGTGCTAATCTGTGCCCCAACCAATCAGATGTTACCTTTCAAATTTTTCAATAAGATCTGATTGGTTGGGGCAAGATTAGCACCATTCTTAACTTTAAGAACTTTTATTGAATCTCCCTGATTGTATCTTCCGGGTCCCACTGCATCGCATGCGCAATCACAGTCGGTTGTGTGTGCTATTCCATGCGATTTTTCCATTTTTTATAAGAAAACGCATGCGTTTGGGCAAAAAAAGCGTGTTCCGTGTGTTACCAAAACGCAAATGGATGAAGTGCGATTTCCACATTTCTATACAATAGGTGCAAATGTGTGAAAAACGCACTGGTATGGCCTACCACATATTGAATAATATTATTTTGTAGCTATATTGCAATGCAGGTTCCAGGTACATTAAAAAAACTCACTGCTGCATGCAATTCTGTCTGGAAACATGGGGAAATGGACCGGTACAAAAATGAAATGGGCCATACAAACTGGAAATGGACCGGTACAAACATGGGAAATGGACCAGTACAAACATGGAAATGGGCCTACAAACTGGAAATGGACCGGTACAAACATGGGGAAATGGACCAGTACAAACATTGAAATAGATTGGTACAAACATGGAAATGGACCGGTACAAACATGGGGAAATGGACCGGTACATACATGGAAATGGATCGGTACATACATGGAAATGGATCAGTACAAACATGGGGAAATGGACAGTACAAACATGGGGGAATGGACTGTTACAAACATGGGAATGGACCGGTACAAACATGGAAATGGACCGGTACAAACATGGTAAATGGACTAAAGGAATGGGCCGGTACAAACATGGAAATGACCGGTACAAACATGGGGAAATGGACCGGTACAAACATTGAAATAGATTGGTACAAACATGGAAATGGACCGGTACAAACATGGGGAAATGGCCGTACATACATGGAAAGGATCGTACATACATGCAAATGGATCAGTACAAACATGGGGAAATGGCAGGTACAAACATGGGGGAATGGACTGGTACAAACATGGAGAATGGACTGGTACAAACATGGAAATGGACCGGTACAAACATGGGGAAATGGACCGGTACAAACATGGAATGACCGGTACAACATGGGGAATGGACCGGTACAAAACATGGAAATGGACCGTACAAATGGGGAAATGGACCGTACAAACATGGGGGAATGGACTGTACAACTGGGGGAATGGACTGTAGCAAACACTGGGGAATGAACCGGTACAATCATAGGGAATGGACGTACAAACATGGGGGAAGAACCGGTTACAAACATGGAAATGGACCGGTAACAAACATGGGGAATGACCGGTACAAACCTGGGAATGGACTGGTACAAACCTGGGGGAATGGACCGGTACAAACATGGAAAATGGACCGGTACAAACATGGGGAATGGACGGTACAACATGGAATGGACCGGTACAAACATGGGGAAATGGACCGGTACAAACATGAAAATGGACCGGTAACAACATGGGGAAATGGACCGTACAAACATGGAAATGGACCGGTACAAACATGGGGAAATGGACCGGTACAAACATGGGGGAATGGACTGGTACAAACATGGGGGAATGGACTGGTACAAACATGGGGGAAATGAACCGTACAATCATAGGGGAATGGACCGGTACAAACATGGAGAATAGACCGGTACAAACATGGAAATGGACCGGTACAAACCTGGGGGAATGGACCGGTACAAACCTGGGGGAATGGACTGGTACAAACCTGGGGGAATGGACCGGTACAAACATGGGAAAATGGACCGGTACAAACATGGGGGAATGGACCGTACAAACATGGGGGGAATGACCGGTACAAACATGGGTGAATGGACCGGTACAAACATGGAAATGGACCGGTACAAACATGGAATGGACCGGTACAAACACTGGGGGAATGGACCGGTACAAACATGGGGGATGGACCGGTACAAACATGGGAATGGACCGGTACAAACTTGGGGGAATGGACCGGTACAAACTGAACTGGGGGAATGGACCGGTACAACTTGGGGAATGACGGTGCAAATATGGGGAAATGGACCGGTACAAACATGGGGGAATGGACCGGTACAAACATGGAAATGACCGTACAAACATGGGGAATGGACCGGTACAAACATGGGGGAATGGACGGTACAAACTTGGGGGAATGGACCGGTGCAAACATGGGAAATGGACCGGTACAAACATGGGGGAATGGACCGGTACAAACTTGGGGGAATGGATCGGTGCAACATGGGAATGGACGGTACAACATGGGGGAAGGACCGGTACAAACATGTAAATGGACCTTACAAACATGGGGGAATGGACCGGTACAAACATGGGGGATGGACGGTACAATCATAGGGGAATGGACAGGTACAAACATGGGGGAATAGACCGGTACAAACATGGAAATGGACGGTTACAAACCTGGGGGAATGGACTGGTACAAACCTGGGGGAATGGACGGAACAAACATGGATAAATGGACCGGTACAACATGGGGGAAGGACCGGTACAAACATGGGGAATGGACCGGTACAACCATGGGTGAATGGACCGTCCCATGTTTGTACCGGTCCATTCCCCCATGTTTGTACCGGTCCATTTATCCATGTTTGTTCCGGTCCATTCCCCCAGGTTTGTACCAGTCCATTCCCCCAGGTTTGTACCAGTCCATTTCCATGTTTGTACCGGTCTATTCCCCCATGTTTGTACCTGTCCATTCCCCTATGATTGTACCGGTCCATTCCCCCATGTTTGTACCGGTCCATTCCCCCATGTTTGTAACGGTCCATTTACATGTTTGTACCGGTCCTTTCCCCCATGTTTGTACCGGTCCATTTCCCCATGTTTGCACCGATCCATTCCCCCAAGTTTGTACCGGTCCATTCCCCCATGTTTGTACCGCCCTCATTTTTACAGTATGTACAGGGTTGCTTCATAAAAATTCATTTTGTTTGTGTTATATTATACCTAATCCTAAATCTGTCAGGTCAATCTAAAGTCATATACACAAGAAGCAAGTGTGTGAAGGACATTTAACACATTTGATGTTCATTAATCTCCCAGTGACTCCCACTTTATTTTATTCCTGGAAACCTAACTGACAAATCTCAAGACAAAAGCCAAAATACATTCATAAATATTTGTTTTCTCTATGCAGTGACTTAGCCTTTCTGCTGGTTATAATATTGGATTTAAAACCTGTAGATGACATACTCTGACTCTATTATTAGTCTGTCAATAATTTACAGAAGTTAAGATTAGTGGTTTATATAGTAAAGTGTTTTTTTTTAATTTGCATGTTTTAAACTGTTGTGCCAATGCAAACAAGCCTTCATTTATACCTGTACCCATTAAGATATTTGCAAAATCTTTTTTGTTATAGTGAGCACTTGTACAGCCCAAAAACAGTTGAACCTGATGCACCAGGTATCGGGATCTTTTGTTCTACACTGAAAATGAATATTGTGTCTTTATTGTCTCCCTTAGGGCTAAACCCCACTAGTCCACAGTAACGTGGATCATGATTGCGATCTGTCACCGCACTAACAGGTGCACCCAAGTGGTGGCCAATAAGTTTTACCTTGATGTTTGTCTATGATGCCGTGATGCTTTAAACTCCCTCGCTAGACTTATTGCTTCATGGGATCCCAGTCAGGAAAACGTCACTTTTTCTTATTACATTGGCCCCGTATGCCACCGTAGTAATGGTGTAAGATTAGTGCAAAATTGTTTGCCTTAATCTTAACTAAGACTTTACTACATAGGCTAAGCCGCTATTTCTAAAAAATTTGGAAATTGCAGGACCAGCGCAAAATTAGTTCAAACCCAAGCTAACCTCATAGTATATCAGATAGCATGGGTTTTGCAATAATAAAACACAAATATGGGCGATAAAGCATCAGCCTGTAGGTGCACTGCTGTTGCGCAGCGATCCAATTTCAGAGAGCATGTGATCACCATTTTTTTGCACGCAAGAGGCAGCGCAAGAGGACGGTAATATGCACGAGATACAAACTGCATATTTATAGCTACCTTTACAAAATGTATCAATAACGCCTATTCAATGCCCTTTTTCTGTTTATAATTCAACAAAATTAATCCAGTATTTGGACTGTTACTGTTATCAGAAATCCCCCTTTACTAACACATATCCTGTACATCTCGAGGGTGTCTCTTTTGACAGCGACTATTTTGATTTTTTCAATTCCTGTAAGAAAAAAGAATCTTATGGCACATCTGCAGTAAATGAAATCTGCATGTGATCAGTAAACTTAGTCACAAACAGACCTAAGTGACAGGAAATAGTCTACATGTTTAAAAAGATACATCTCTGTCAAAGTAGCCTGGTGTTGCTCTGCATACTCTTTTTTGCCATATGTAAAGCCCTTTAAGCAGGGGCGTAACTACTAGAGGAAAAACCACAGGGGGGCCTGGAAGCCAAGGGGGCCCCATCTTCTTATTTTTCTATGAATGATGCAAATTCCTTGCAGAAAACCACTGTGGATGAAGCATGGATAGGGGCCCATCATAGTTTTGTTAGGGGGGCCCTGTTATTCCTATTTAACGCCACTGCCTTTGCACCTGGTACACATGGTAAGATGACCGTTTTGCCAGGACGAAGGACTGCCAATTTGCAGCAAAGTAGCCGTGGCCGTCGATTCGCTGCAACCAAGCGTGCGGTCAATAGAGAACCACATAATCGGCCCTAGTGTTCAGATGTGTCCAAATGATATTATTCTTATTCAGACAAATGAACTTGAAGGATGAAGGATGTTGGTCGCGTCTGGCAGAAAACCCACGCAATGTTTTCGGCCTGAATTATAGGTCGATTGGGCTGAAAAATTGCATGTGTGTACCCAGCCTTAGTGGGGTGTTTTTTTAACAATCCTTTCCACCCAAAACACCTTGAAGCAGAGATGGGACTGGTAAATCAGTAAACTACATAAAGCAAAAAACTTTTAACTTATGTTGTAGACATTAACAAGAAACAACCTGTACCCAAATGGGAACCTGGATGCAATTATCTAGTGCTATCAAGATGCTTGATATTCTTTGATCTCTAGTAATTCAGGCTATAAATGTAATGAGTTTTTCTTGGTTAGCAGTATCTGTTACTGGCCTCTAATGGGTTGAATGGGTGGAATTGTACACTGTTGTAACAATAAGCAAAGTTTGTTAAACCTCAAAATCCAAACCATAATACTTTATACAGATGTCCACATGTGTTATGTTCTTAGCTTAATATTGGCTCACAGAAGCCCCGTGATTGTAAAGGTCCGTAGAGACATGGGATTGGGGCTATTCAACACCATTGTGTGGCACGGGGGTTAGCACCCGCAATCGCATGTGTGTATGGAACTTGCATAAAGATGGGATTGTGCAAATGCTATTCACAATGATTGTTCATGCTAAATGCTTTTCAATTGGATATTCAGGAATAACTTTAAAAAAAATTATTTTCCAGGTCAAAATTTTACATGCAGAACAAAAAAACAGTGGACATCAGAATTAATTCAATCCACAGTGCATAGAATTGTAGTTTTGTAGCTTTAATTTATTGGTAACTGGAAATTTTCCCCAATTTCCAAATTGTCTCTTCATCACATTTTAATAATGATTGACCTGAAATAAAGGAACACTAAATCCATAAAAATAACTATTTGCCATTCGGTTTCATTATTCAAGGGAGGCGAGAACGCTTATTCTCTGTGAATAATATTACGCTCGGGGGACCTGGAACTTACCTTACCGTGCTCCACTCTCAAGCCGCTTCTTCACTGAACAGCTGTTCTCTCCCGATCGCGCGCCCCATTTTGTATTGGCGAGCATGCGCCTAAGATAGGGCGCGTGGTTGGACAGAGCGGCTTTCAGTGAAGGAGCGGCTTGCAGTGGAGCGGCGGTAAGGTAAGTTCCAGGTCCCCGAGCGTCCTATTTTCACAGGGAGGTGAGAATAAGCGTTCTCACCTCCCTGTGAATAATAAAACAAATGGCAATAGTATTTTTATGGATATTGGGAGGTTACAGTCCCTTAAAATATTCAGTGTGGTTAAAGCTCAAGGTCATTTAATTCAGCAATCAGACATTTAGCAATCTCTCTACATCAGATAAAATATTGAATGGCTACTGTTTGCTCTAAAAATCTGCTGAATTTTAGTGTATTAAGTGTTATTTATTTATATTGTATGCTATCTATTTGATTTACTCATTTATACTGAGAGTTTGTGATAGGGGGTAGGAGTCATTTGGTTCCACCATGGGAAAAACTGTTATGTTGAAGGAGATGAATCACTGGGTAATTTTGTGGTTCCTCAAACTGACTGCAGGATGGGTCATGGTTTGGATGTCCAGCTGCCAGACAAAGGAGTGAGTTGTTTGCACCAGAGATAGTGATGAAGGTTGAACATGAATCAAATGTATGAAAAATTTATTGTGTGTAACAATTCCACTTCAAAGGAATGACATGAAATAACAGAAGAGTTTAGACTTCATAGTATTCCAAAGATAAAATGTACTTATGTTCAGAGCAGGTTTAATATCAGTTTGTATAATGACTTTGCTCTGGGTCTTCAGGACACACAGAGGACACTGTATATACAGTAATATCACATTATTACAGCGATGCATATATAAATAAATTATATACACATACATACATATAACTTGACATGTTTACTCTTGCATTTTTTTCTCTTTTCCCTTTGAGCTGCATTACCCAGAAACCCCTCTTCTCTAAGATTCTGTCTAGGCATTTTGATAAGTATGGGTGTTTTGTTTTTTTAGACTGGAACTACCAGTTTCAGTGCCGCAATTTTGGTGGCAAAACAACCAACTAAATTTCACATATAAAATCTTGTCATTGAAACCAAAAGTTAATGTTGACATTTCTGGTTTCTTGGTTGAATTAATGTTGTTGAAAAATACGAAAGGATGTGCACAAAATTAATTTAATCCAACATACAGTAGAAAAACGTAATATGTTTCAGGGATCATTCCTTTCTCAGGAATAAACAACTGTCAAATGGAGATGGCCGAAGTCCTTGGTTCCATTCTGCCAGTGGGTGGTGGTGAAACAGTACACTTAAATATTAGTGGAGCAATTTTAAGACAGAATTCAAAGAAGAAAAATTGGGGTTTGACAAATCATTTTCAACCATGGAAATTTCCATGTGGAATTTCAGTTTTGGACACTACAATTTTGGTAATTGTCATTTGACTGCAATTTTGCCAAATTCTGTTGCTGAGATTGTTATATCAATACTGTGAAGGGAATGATCTCAACAAATGTAGTGCTTTTTTCTACATATTTTGGGGGTAAAGAGGGAAGGCCCACTGTAAATATAGTTTATTGTATGACAAAACAAACTTGGTATTAGTAGTTTATCCAAATAAGGTTAAAAGAGCATATTCTTAGCATATTCAATGTATCCTACAACAGCACAATGGGTTTAAGCAGAATTCTAATTACTATGTCAATAGAAGATTAAAATTTGTATTCTATTTGTACAGAGAAGGCTATGCTTTAACACAGCAATACAATTGTAATATAGTATTAAAGTAATATTAGCTGTATGTGCATTAATATCAATGAAAACCTGCACGCATCTTCTGACCCACACCCACAAAATCTGCATCAGACCTAATAGTCAGGAATTTTTGTGCGCAACAACCACAAAAAAAAAACATGCACACTCATATGCTTGGGAAGGTTCTCATTCATCCAGGTCATGGTATATCTGTTTTTATTCAATTAGATCAACTGGACTTGAAGTTTAGTTCTTGAAGATGTTTCACTAGTCATCCGACTGGCTTTCTCAATTCGAATGACTTGTACAAGATTCTTAATTTATATTATGCTAGTTAGTTCTATACATTTTCTTCTATTTTGAAAAATAATTTGCATTAATACCCCGTTTTTCCCTGCTTAGTTAGTTATTCTATATATTTTCTTCTATTTTGAAAAATCATTTGCATTAATCCCCCTGCTTTTCCCTGCTTCAACCCAGGTGCTGGGTCAAGAGCAAGACCATAACGGTCTCTATTAGGGGTCCTGTAAACAGGAAGTCAGTATTTCGGAAGAATTTATTTATACACAGATAAAATGCTGATGGAAGGCCCCTCTGGACATACCCCACACCACATTGGTCTTTCTCCTCAGAGTATACATCATGTAGGCAAAAGGTTAGCTCTTAACAGCAGAACCATTGAGTTAGAGTAGGCTTATTGCAGTTTGCCACCATAGTTGAGGAGTCAGGCAGGCATGGCCCCTCCGGACATACCCCTCACAACCAACATTGGCTTCTCTCCATCAGAGTATGCATTATGCAAGGGAAAATGTGCGAAAGGGTAAGGCTTCACAGAACAGAACCACTAAGTTAGAGAAGGCTTACTGCAGTTTGCCACCATCATTGAGGAGTAAGGCACAGCTTGGCCCCTCTGGACATACCCCACACCACTTGGCCTCTCTCCTTGGAGTATGGATCAAGCAAGGGAAAGTAGGCGGGAGGGTAACACATTGCTTCCCAAGGCGCCTGCCAATTTTATACCAGGGGGTTGACACTGCTAAAAATTCAAAATAACAAATTCGTAAAATCCAATTCAAATTTGGGTTGGGTCCCAGTCGATCTCTTTTAGTTATAAAATGACTACTTATTAAAGAACATTCTTACAATATAAGGGGTTTTAGGGAGAAAAGCTTTTTAACATTAGAATTTAAAAAAATAAGATTAATTCTCCTTTAAGTGCTTTTATGTTATACTTAGCCAAGTAAATCAAACCATTACATGATCAATGTATCCACTATAAATAGGTAATATAAAACTAAAACAATTGGCATTATATTTTCACTAATATCCTATGCTTGTAAGAGGAGTTTACCTCAAACATAATTGTTATTTCATTTTTATTTCATCTACCTGTGCAACCTAGGGCAGCTGCGAGTTACCTGTGTCATTAATAAAAAATTGACGATTGTAATAAACAATAATTATCAGTTTCTGTTTAAAAAGCTGTTCTACATCTTAGGGCTAGGTCCCACTATCACGCAAGCAGCGCATGCAGGATTTTTGCAATGCGCTGCTATGCGTGATACTCCATGTGCGATGTGTCTCGGGTCTTTTCTGTTATTTCTGGGAGTCGATCGCGTAAAAGTCGAGCATGGATGTGAACCAATAACGTAATAACGGAATGCCCAGTAGCATTGCATTGGCAATTCAAATCGGAACTGTTCACCAAGTGCAAATCGCACTCTGACGCACACTACTGGGACCTGGCCCTTAGTAGATGTGACTGATGTTGCCAGGATCTCCCTTCTCCTTATGATTTTACATTTCTCCTTGGATTTATTGAACTAAATATAAACTGAGACTCAGCCAATCACTGATCAGGCATGCCAGTCTGGACCCTTCTGCTGCTTTCATGCGGAAGAACAGCAAAAGGCAGCCGAAGAAATAAGGTCTGGTAAATTAATTTAGGAGCTGAATTGGGGGTATTAAACCCTTTAAATCTAGGTTTAGATGCTAAGGTTGTTGGGCTTTGGTGGCACATTATACATGAATAGAAAATGGTTGATGGATCAGATGCAGAGAGTAGTTATTAATGATGCTTTGTGAATTGGCCTACAGTTCTGAGTGGTATGCCACATGGTTCTCTTGCTGGGGGCACTTCTATTAATCTTGCTTATTTATGATTTGATAGTAGGCATTGTCAAAAAGGACTCTGTTTGTGCACGACACAACTTTGTTGACCATTAGATACAGATGATGTGCAATGTTGCAGGTTGACCTAGATAGATTGTCACATTGGGCTGCTAAGAGGCAGATGAGATTCAATGTTGATAAATGTAAGGTGATGTGATTTGGGATTTTGGGGCCAGCAAGATATTCGGGGAGATTCAATAAAAGTTCTTATCATTTAAAATGGTGCTAATTTTGCCCCAACCAATCAGCTCTTATTTGACATTTGAAAGCTAACAGCTGATTGGTTGGGGCAAAATTAGCAGCATTTTAAAAGATAAGAACTTTTATTGAATAACCCTGATTGTCTTGTATAAGGGGGGTGTGGATTTAAGGGAGAAAAATATTATTCTCCCTTTACAAAGCATTGGTAGGGCCTCATTTAGAATATCCAGTGCAGTTTTAAAATTTTTGTGTACAAAAAGGACATATTGGAAATGGCAAGGGTTCAGAGAAGGGCAACTAAAAATAAGGGAACTGGGGCAGCTTGAATATGAAGACCGATTAGAGTTACAATTATGCACACTAGTGAAGAGGCGCTTGTGTGGGTATATGATTACTGTGTATTAAATACATTAATGGGCCAACAATTAACTATCTGGGGCATTGTTCACCAATAGAAAACGTCAGAAGACATGGGACATCCTTTATGACTGAAAGAAAAGAATGTTACTAGTATTGATACATAAAGTTGGAGTTGATCCAGGGATATTTGCGATTGCAAATTGGAGTCAGGAAGGAATATTTTTCCCCTTCATACTGGGTGTTTTGTCAAATGTTAGGCAGGAAACTGTATGTTTTGCTGAGTAGGTTGGCTAGATGTATGTATGTCTTTATTTCAACCTCATATACTTTATTAAACTACTTACTAGGTCATCCAGTAGTTAGTTAGGTGACAACTCTGGTAGGTGGGGGAGAGGAAGTGGGGCAAAAGAACCAAGTTGCAACTAAACCTGCAGAACTATAAAAAAATAATTTCTTCGCCAAGGTAAAAATACACCTGTTAGTCATAAATTCCAAAATCTACCCAGGCGTAATATTTTTAGGGCTATACATGGAGAGCCGTTATTGGCTTTTTCCAAACTAATGGCAGTTGCGGCTGTACGCAAAAACTTTGTTGTGCAACCGCCACAAGCAATGTACCGAGCTGATAACTGCTCTTTAAGACAGAATTAATGCCAGCAGATAGTTGGTGTTAAAGATTTTAAATGGGTTAATCCCATTCGTATGCACTGAGACCCACTACGGCTCAGTGCCTGCCTAGAGGAGGCAATAGAGATCGATATTAGCTCTCTGTGCATAGCCCTATATATGCTTCATTCCTCCCTAAATACTTGCATAAAATTGTCTCATGCAGTTCACCCTCCATGACTTATCTTACAGTTGCATCAAAATCACAGTGAAAGTGGTGTTTAGTTGCAAAGATAAATCCATCTCCCAAAAGTCTATAAACATTAGTTCTCCAATACAATGCAGATACATTTTGAATTTGTAAAAATTATTTTCTTATTGTGCGATGTCTTTAACAAAATCATATAAATCAAGGTGGTTAATTGTGTTTATTAGTTACATCTCTTTATAGAAACATTTGTAATTAGTTCTTTGACCTTATTTATTCAATGTAAATTTGTGTAACCATTTCTTACTGTCATTGACAGATGTGCTAGATTTTGTCATAGATATGACTGTTCTTGGTTGAATACCTGCTCACATTTATCTGTAAACCCTCTGACAGAACAGATAAAGTGTGGATTTCCATGAAGGTAGCAAAAAAAAATTATTTTTGGAATAAAGAAATGAAAAATGATGTGACAAGACTTATTTTAAGTATTAAGGGTTTTTTTACAAAATGAAATGGCATTATCATCAATCAATCATTTTATGAGTAGTGATTTATTAAAAGAGTCATTTTTCGAAAATGTATCTTAGATACGTGTAAGCATGCTCTCTGTGCATTGCATTTTCTGTATATAGCTTCCTATGAGGAAGAGAAAAGAATGTGGCTATGTGTAAATTCACCTGCAAATCCTTATGATACAGCACCAATCTGTGTTAAGGTGATGTGGTTTGGTATGGTTTTTAAATCTATTACTGCAAACCAAGCTTGGATGAAAAGAAAACTTTTTTTTTCAGATAGATTTCAGTGTATAGCCTTTGGCTTTATAATTGATATCATAAAGAGAAAATGCAATGATTTAAATTTCTAGTACATAGTGTCCAGACAATAATAAGAGTAATTTCTCCAACTTAGGGAGACTGTCAGTTAAGTGAGTAACGAAGACGTAAACTGACCACAATTACTTTGCCTGCAGTCCCTTAGAGATTGGCAGATTCATGCTTTCCAAACACATGGAAACTGTTCAAAAAGTCCATGTTAATTTCTGGGAAGCAGAACAACTGCAACACAATGTCTCCTAGAAAAATGAGCCATCTGGCATCACTAACAACTTGGTAACGTTTTCATGGATTGCTGACAAGTAGACATCATGTGCATCTCTGTCCGAAACAATTAAACTGCAGTACACATACAAACAAAATCTTCCTAAGAAGATTCTGATATGGAGTACACTCACTCTTTTAGTTACACACACTTTTTTTGCTAGATATCTGTAGCACCAGTCAGTTTGTCTGTAATGTGTTCACTGAGAAATTAGATAAGATTTGACACTCGTTATTCGTTCTATTTTTACATCTTTAAAATGTATTTTCGGCCTGATAGTTCCTACCTTCTGACATGCCTGTGAATGCAGTCGATTGCAAAAAAGAACAGGTCAGGTGTATTCTTCTGACAGTCACGCAAACATCGGAAGAATGTTGCACGAAGTTAGGAGATTATGTAGCGTTAAAACCTGGAATCCTATTTCCTTTCTTTGTCAAGAAACAGGACAGTATAGATTGTTTTAAATGGCACGGCACAAGTTTTCACTATGGCACTTCCACCTTTCCCTATACCTATTTGTACTTCTTACCTTCATTGAAGCTCTATGGGGCAGGGACCCCTTTCTCGTGTCGCAAGGTTCAAGCCTTGTTTGACTTTTTGTATTTTGTATTGTAATGTGTGTAAAATGCTAATTCCCCAAGTGGTGCTATATAAATAAAACTATACATACGGTATATGCAACTCTTATGTCACTTTAATCATTATTGGTGTTCCCCCTTCTGTAATTGAGGACAGGTCAATCAAAATACCCTACCATTCACTATAATGTCAAACCCTTTAAGAAAAAGGGTTTATGTTGAGGATGGGTGTGTTTGGGGTCAGTAATCACAAACATAGGTTACTTTAGGATAATTACTTTTTCAGACAATGGAAGAGTATTTAAGGGTGGAAATGCCAGATACCTGTTAGGGAAAAGCTGAAAGAAAGGAAGAGGAAGCACCTAAAAATTATTTTGTACACCATAACTTTATAAACTTATGTAGTGTCTACCCAATGTGTGTAACAGGAAGCACAAGAGTAGCACCTCACTATAATTCCTGCTCAGAATCACTTCTGACAATGCAACAAAACATGCAACATTTTACCCTAAAACCCATGTAATGTTCCCTAGATATAGATCAGTGATTGTATTTAGGGGATTCAAAACACTGTAGGTTAAGTTGTATTTTCTTTGTGAACAACATGAGAACACACAGATAATACATCTAGAAATGCACAAGGATAACATACATTATGTTGGAAACATGGCATTGAAGTTCTGCCAACAACAAAGTTTTGCTTCTGTTTTACTCTTATAATGAATGTATAATTACAAGTGAATGCCATTACCTAAATTGCCATAAAAAAGACCAAGGAACATTCCTAGTAATCTGCACCTGGGCACAGGTACTATGTCTATGATAGATGAATTTGAGTATCAACCACTTAGAATATATAGTGTGTGTGTGTTCTCTTATTTGATTACCCTCACAGAGTTTCTCTATGTATGGTTTGTTAATGGACTTTATTTTTTAATATCCATTTTAATATTATTTTTTTAAATAAATCCAGAATAGACAAATGAATATTGCCATTAGATATATACTTATTGACTACTATTGCTAATTCTTTAAAGTCTGGTTTAACTATTGTTTTTAATATTTGTTGTTGAAAATTTCTAACCACAACCACAAACTGACAATGGCAAACATAATTTACATTTTCAACAAAAGCTGCTATCACTGGTCTCTGTCATCCAATATTTACAATTGAAGATGAATTTAAAAAGTGCTTATACGCTAAAACGTTACTACTCTTTTTCACATTGTATATATATATATATATTAATGCATATAGATCTGGTTGATCCAGGGATACTTTCCGATTGCCGTTGGAGTCAGGAAGGAATTTTTCCCCCCCTTTTTTTAGCTGGGGTTTTTTGCCTTCCTCTGGATCAACTGTTAGGTAGGGTTAAAAAAAAAAAAAAATAAAAAAAAAAAAAAAAAAGTGAATAGGTTGGACTTGATGGACGAATGTCTTTATTCAACCTTAATACTATGTTACTATGTTACTATGTATATATATATATATATATATATATATATATGGCCATGTGGCACGGGAATTCCCAGGCTAATGTTCTTATTATTTACACCTGAAAATTTTGTTTTCCACTAAAATTTCCCACTCGGTTTCATGGCTATATTTATTATGTTACATATCTTGAGAAAACAACAATATACATATTTCGGCTAAATGATACCCAAAACTGACTGTATATGTTTGAACCATTCTTCTGTTTTACACAGACTTTTTTATTTTACTTAAATGACAAAAAGCCATTATGTGTGTTTTACAGAAATGGCCTTAAATGGCAGAAATGAATTAATACTTTTCAGAGCATAATGATGCCTTTTATAAGTGTTATTAATTTAAATTACACACAATTTAACATAACTTAGAGAGCAAATGTAAGTTGGTTTTTTTAAAGTGTGAAATAAACTACTAAACTGGCGCAATTTAATTGTACATAATGTAAATAGCCAAATTTGATAGGGTACTAATTGCAACAGTATGTTACTGATTCGTGTGTTATAATCAGGGGCACTTTATAATGATGACATTTGCAGCTGTCACCAGCCTATAGTCAGAATCTCATATTCTGGGGACACCAATGGGAATGTAATGTTGGGGACAATTCAACTTCTCTTTCTAATAAAATCCAATTAGATAGAAGAAAAAGCACTATTGGAATGCTGGGGTACATTGTGAGTACTGCAGGTAGCCTTAGTCTATCACTTATAATAATGTATTATCATTCACAATACTCCATTGTATCTTTTTATCCCAGTGTGTACATTGTATACATATGGAGAGAAGAATTGGTTTTTAGCTCTTTTGCTCATGAATTCAATTCATTTTAGGTGTTTCATTGTTTATATAACGTAATGTGTATTTTGTATTACTAGAAGGCCATGCACAGTAATGCTACATATGATCTATAGTCTAGAACACCAATCAGGGACAGAAAAATGTAAATCAAGCAAATAGAAGAGTGAGATGATAGATATGTCTGATCCACACAGGTGACTGACACGCTGGAGAGCTATCAGTCCATCCAGACAGATGACTGACAGCTGGAGAGCTATCCGTCCATCACAGGTGACTGACCGTACAGTTTCCTAAAAATAACAGACATACAACCCCGCTCAGTGTGAATTTAAAGAGGAACACACAGCCTGTAATATCGTTTCTACTACATGGATCTGTACCACATCCTCCGAGCTGCATTTCCCACTGCAAGTATGCGTACACATGGACAGATCCCTCACCCAGCACTGCTAACCTTCCAACCAATGGGAAGCCTAGTGTGGCCGGTGGCAGTGGCCGCTCTCACTGCACTTGTACCTTTGGTAGAAATGTCCACCCGGGGACAGAGAGGCACTAATGGCTCTATTGTGTAAGACTATATGGACCAACTGTGCGGTCAGTTCCCTAGGACCTTTGCAGGCGCCCAGCTCCCGTGCACAGGGATTGCATGTCCCGTCCAGTTGGGATAACGTCCAGCCTAGCGGCGCGGTGCGGCGGGGAACAGGCTGGAATGAGGAGCAGCTCTTCTGACGGAGCCCAGCGTTTACCCCTAGTGCAAAGGGACCAATGGGATTAGGGCAATGGAAATGTGTGCAGGGAGGGGAGGGGGGGAGAGGTGTGTGGTGTCAGGTCCTGTCAGCAGAAAGGAGGCGGGAGGAGGGAGGGACACGAAACTTCACAGCAGCCACAGGTCACTATGTCAATGACTGATACTAATCCGCTCCCACTAACACTTTCTCATTCTTAACTCATTAGCCTGGTGGGGAGAGAGTGACGGGAAGGAACTCCAGTCTTCCGCTTCTTCCCTCCGCTCAGTGCGTGTTGCCCTGTAGGCTGTAAGGGGGATCGATCAATGGGAAAACGGGGGGTGGAGGACAAAGTACAGTGACTGCTGTCTTAGCCAAGACAATGGGCTCCTTTCATTTCTATTGGACAGGCCTGTAATTATAGGGGGAACTGGACAGCGATACAGAAAAAGACAAACAGGGTTATTCAATAAAAGTTCTTATCATTAAAAATGGTGTAATCCTGCCCAACCAATCAGATGTTACCTTTCAAATGTTCAATAAGATCTGATTGGTTGGGCAAGATTAGCACCATTCTTAACTTTAAGAACTTTTATTGAATCCCTGATTGTATCTTCCGGGTCACACTGCATCGCATGCGCAATCACAGTCGGTTGTGTGTGCATTCCATGCGATTTTTCCATTTTTTATAAGAAAACGCATGCGTTTGGGCAAAAAAAAGCGTGTTCCGTGTGTTACCAAAACGCAAATGGATGCGAAGTGCAAGATTTGCCACATTTTCTATACAATAGGTGCAAATGTGTGAAAAACGCACTGGTATGGCCTAGCCACATATTGAATAATATTATTTTGTAGCTATATTTGCAATGCAGGTTCCAGGTACATTAAAAAAACTCACTGCTGCATGCAATTCTGTCTGGAAACATGGGGAAATGGACCGGTACAAACATGGAAATGGGCCGATACAAACATGGAAATGGACCGGTACAAACATGGGGAAATGGACCAGTACAAACATGGAAATGGGCCGATACAAACATGGAAATGGACCGGTACAAACATGGGGAAATGGACCAGTACAAACATTGAAAATAGATTGGTACAAACATGGAAATGGACCGGTACAAACATGGGGAAATGGACCGGTACATACATGGAAATGGATCGGTACATACATGGAAAGGATAGTACAAACATGGGGAAATGGACAGGTACAACATGGGGGAATGGACTGGTACAAACATGGGAGAATGGACCGGTACAAACATGGAAATGGACCGGTACAAACATGGTAAAATGGACCGGTACAAACATGGAAATGGGCCGGTACAAACATGGAAATGGAACGGTACAAACATGGGGAAATGGAACGGTACAAAAATTGAAATAGATGGTACAAACATGGAAATGGACCGGTACAAACATGGGGAAATGGACCGGTACATACATGGAAATGGATCGGTACATACATGCAAATGGATCAGTAACAACATGGGGAAATGGACAGGTACAAACATGGGGGAATGGACTGGTACAAACATGGGAGAATGGACTGGTACAAACAGGAAATGGACCGGTACAAACATGGGGAAATGGACCGGTACAAACATGGAATGGACCGGTACAAACAGGGGAAAGGACCGGTACAAACATGGAAATGGACCGGTACAAAACATGGGGAAATGGACGGTACAAACATGGGGGAAGGACTGGTACAAACATGGGGGAATGGACTGTACAAACATGGGGGAAATGAACCGGTACAATCATAGGGGAATGGACCGGTACAAACATGGAGGAATAGACGGTACAAACATGGAAATGGACGGTACAAACTGGGGGAATGGACCGTACAAACCTGGGGGAATGGACTGGTACAAACCTGGGGGAATGGAACGGTACAAACATGGGAAAATGGACCGGTACAAACATGGGGGAATGGACGGTACAAACATGGAATGGACCGGTACAAAAGGGGGAAATGGACCGGTACAAACATGAAAATGGACCGGTACAAACATGGGGAAATGGACCGGTACAACATGGAAATGGACCGGTACAAACATGGGGGAATGGCGGTAGGACTGAGGAACATGGGGAAGTGACTGGACAAACGGGAAGGAACCGGTAGGGAAGGACAAACGGGGAATGGATGGAAAGAAAGCTAGACCGGTACAAACATGGAATGGACCGGTACAAACCTGGGGAATGGACCGGTACAAACCTGGGGGAATGGACTGGTACAAACCTGGGGTGGACCGGTACAAACATGGGAAAATGGACCGGTACAAACATGGGGGAATGGACCGGTACAAACATGGGGGATGGACCGGTACAAACATGGGTGAATGGACCGGTACAACATGGAAATGGACCGGTCACAAACATGGAATGGACCGGTACAAACATGGGGGAATGGACCGGTACAAACATGGGGGAATGGACCGGTACAACATGGGGAAGGACCGGTACAAACTTGGGGGAATGGACCGGTACAAACGGGGGAATGGACCGGTACAAATTGGGGGATGGACCGGTGCAAAATGGGGAAATGGACCGGTACAAACATGGTGGGAGGACCGTACAAACATGGAAATGGACCGGTTACAAACATGGGGAATGGACCGGTACAAACATGAGGGGAATGGACGGTACAAACTTGGGGGAATGGACCGGTGCAACATGGGAAATGGAACATGGGTTACACCGGTCCATTCCCCCATGTTTGTACCGGTCCATTTCCCCATGTTTGCACCGGTCCATTCCCCCAAGTTTGTACCGGTCCATTCCCCCATGTTTGTACCGGGACCGGACCGGTTACAAACATGGGGAATGGACCGTACAAACATGGGGAATGGAACGCGTACAAACTTGGGGGAATGGACCGGTCACAAACCTGGGGGAATGGACCGGTACAAACTGGGGGAAGGACCGGTGTGCAAAAATGGGGGAAATGGACCGGTTACGTTTGTACCGGTCCATTCCCCCATGTTTGTACCGGTCCATTCCCCCATGTTTGTACCGGTCCATTCCCCATGTTTGTAACCGGTCCCCATGTTTGTACCGGTCCATTCCCCCATGTTTGTACCGGTCCATTTTCCCATGTTTGTACCGGTCCATTCCCCCAGGTTTGTACCAGTCCATTCCCCCAGGTTTGTACCGGTCCATTCCCCCAGGTTTGTACCGGTCCATTTCCATGGGTCCATTTCCCCATGTTTGTACCGGTCCATTTCCATGTTTGTACCAGTCCATTCTCCCATGTTTGTACCAGTCCATTCCCCCATGTTTGTACCCACGGAAGTCAAGCAGAACTTGACTGGCATGCACATGTAAACCTCACAAGGTCGAGGATTATATCCATTTCCTGACACACAAACTTAAAGGGTATGTTTGGAGGGTGGACATACCCTTTAAGTTTGTGGGAGTGGAGATACCCTTTAACGGGGAAGAAGCAAGGGAAGCAATAATAATGACACTCAGAGACTGATGCAATTGGGGGTGCAGATTTGGGAAACATCATATTGCTTGTGCAGATTGAGGGCTAGACCACACTTACAAATCGGAAAAGAAGTAAGGATCCCTTTGGATCCATTGGAGGTATGCTTCTGGTTCAATGAATTACATAAATAGACGGCAGACTGGGATGAGATTAAAATATCCTGGTTGTTAGAGTAATGCAATTTACCACGTAATCCATCACATCCATAACTGTTAATGCAAAATATATCTGGTAAGCATTCTCAACGATGTCACAGTATAGGTATAATTAGACCCCTGCTTCTTAAAGCCCCCAACCTATACAACACACAAAAAGAAAAAGCTGCCCTGAGGTATTTCGATCCTCAGTGGGCTTAGTCATAGGTCCACACTGCCATGAGTTTGCCAGCTCTAACCAGTGGCATAACAATAGGGTCTGCAGGGCCTGTGACTGTGGGGGTCGGAGTTAAGAGGGACTGCGATCCCTTTCCTAGGTGATCCCCGACCAGTTGTTTTAAATTTGTGTATTGTGTGAATCTGCCTTTTAAAAATAGCAGATTACTGTGCACTGAGGAGAGAGGTTTGTGTGTGTGTGTCAGGATCTTTAATCTCACAGGCCCCTGGTGCTAACGAAGACTCGATGATCTGTTTTCAGGGAGCATGCCATCACCATTTTTTGTGTGGCTCCATGCACTCCGATTGCTGACTATTGCACATATGGAACACTTTTCACGCAAGTTGTTGTTCTGGTATAGCATGACTGGCTTAATAGCCCAGGTTAACTTCTGCACCTTTTTAAACTTTTTAACATCAGTCCCTTAGGCATGGTTCACACCCCACACATGAATGAATTTGGAACAAAAACAGTGGTTTTTTTGTGTCCATTTCCATGTTTGTACCGGTCCATTCCCCCATGTTTATACCGGTCCATTCCCCAGGTGTGTACCGGTCCATTCCCCCATGTTTGCACCGGTCCATTCCCCCAGGTTTGTACCGGTCCATTCCCCCAGGTTTGTACAGGCCTTCCCCGTTGTACCGGTCCATTCCCCATGTTTGTACCGGTCCATTTCCATGTTTGTACGGTCCATTCCCCTATGTTTGTACTGGTCATTCCCCATGTTTGCACGTCCATTTCCATGTTGCCAGTACCTTCCTGTTTGTACCGCCATTTCATGTTTGTACCGGTCTCCATGTTTGTTACGCCATTCCCCCATGTTTGTACCGGTCCATTCCCCCATGTTTGTACCGGTCCACTATCCATGTTTGTTCCGGTCCATTCCCCGGTTGTACCAGTCCATTCCCCCAGGTTTGTACCAGTCCATTTCCATGTTGTACCGGTCTATTCCCCCATGTTTGACCTGTCCATTCCCTATGATTGTACCGGTCCATTCCCCCATGTTTGTACCGGTCCATTCCCCCATGTTTGTAAGGTCCATTTACATGTTTGTACCGGTCCTTTCCCCCATGTTTGTACCGGTCCATTTCCCCATGTTTGCACCGATCCATTCCCCAAGTTTGTACCGGTCCATTCCCCCATGTTTGTACCGGTCCATTTCCCCATGTTTGCACCGGTCCATTCCCAAGTTTGTACCGGTCCATTCCCCCATGTTTGTACCGGTCCATTCCCCATTTTGTACGGTCCTTTCCATGTTGTACCGGTCCATTCCCCCATGTTTGTACCGGTCCATTCCCCATATTTGCACCGGTCCATTCCCCCAAGTTTGACCGGTCCTTCCCCCAAGTTTGTACCGGTCCATTCCCCCAGTTTGTACGGTCCATTCCCATGTTGTACGGTCCATTCCCCCATGTTTGTACGGTCCATTCCCCCATGTTTGTACCGGTCCATTCCATGTTTGTACCGGTCCATTTCCATGTTGTACCGGTCCATTACCCATGTTTGTACCGGTCCATTCCCCATGTTTGTACCGTCCATTCCCCCATGTTTGTACCGGTCCATTTTCCCATGTTTGTACCGGTCCATTCCCCCAGGTTTGTACCAGTCCATTCCCCCAGGTTTGTACCGGTCCATTCCCCCAGGTTTGTACCGGTCCATTTCCATGTTTGTACCGGTCTATCTCCATGTTTGTACCGGTCCATTCCCCTATGATTGTACCGGTTCATTCCCATGTTTGTACCAGTCCATTCCCCCATGTTTGTACCAGTCCATTCCCCCATGTTTGTACCGGTCCATTTCCATGTTTGTACCGGTCCATTTCCATGTTTGTACCGGTCCATTTCCCCATGTTTTGTACCGGTCCATTTCATGTTTGTACCGGTCCCTTTCCCCATGTTTGTACCGGTCCATTTCCATGTTTGTACCGGTCCATTCCCCCATGTTTGTACCGGTCCATTTTCCCCATGTTTGTACCGGTCCATTCCCCCGGTTTGTACCAGTCCATTCCCCCAGGTTTGTACCGGTCCATTCCCCCGTTGTACCGTCATTCCATGTTTGTACCGGTCTATTCCTCCATGTTTGTACCGGTCCATTCCCCTATGATTGTACCGGTTCATTTCCCCCATGTTTGTACCAGTCCATTCCCCCATGTTTGTACCAGTCCATTCCCCCATGTTTCCGGTCCCATTTCCCATGTTTGTACGGTCCATTTCCATGTTTGTACCGGTCCATTTCCCCATGTTTGTACCGGTCCATTTCCATGTTTGTACCGGTCCATTTCCCCATGTTTGTACCGGTCCATTTCCATGTTTGTACCAGTCCATTCTCCCATGTTTGTACCAGTCCATTCCCCCATGTTTGTACCTGTCATTTCCCCATGTTTGTACTGATCCATTTGCATGTATGTACCGATCCATTTCCATGTATGTCCGGTCCATTTCCCCATGTTTGTACCGGCCATTTCCATGTTTGTTACCATCTATTTCAATGTTTGTACCGGTCCATTTCCCCATGTTTGTACCGGTCCATTTCCATGTTTGTACCGGCCCATTTCCATGTTTGTACCGGTCCATTTTACCATGTTTTTACCGGTCCATTTCCATGTTTGTACCGGTCCATTCTCCCATGTTTGTACCAGTCCATTCCCCCATGTTTGTACCTGTCCATTTCCCCATGTTTGTACTGATCCATTTCCATGTATGTACCGATCCATTTCCATGTATGTACCGGTCCATTTCCCCATGTTTGTACCGGTCCATTCCATGTTTGTACCAATATTTTCAATGTTTGTACTGGTCCTTTCCCCATGTTTGTACCGGTCCATTTCCATGTTTGTATCGGCCCATTTCCATGTTTGTACTGGTCCATTTCCCATGTTGTACCTACCGGTCCATTTCCATGTTTGTATCGGCCCATTTCCATGTTTGTACCGGTCCATTTCCCCATGTTTCCAGACAGAATTGCATGCAGCAGTGAGTTTTTTTAATGTACCTGGAACCTGCATTGCAAATATAGCTACAAAATAATATTATTCAATATGTGGCTAGGCCATACCAGTGCGTTTTTCACACATTTGCACCTATTGTATAGAAAATGTGGCAAATCTTGCACTTCGCATCCATTTGCGTTTTGGTAACACACGGAACACGCTTTTTTTGCCCAAACGCATGCGTTTTCTTATAAAAAATGGAAAAATCGCATGGAATAGCACACACAACCGACTGTGATTGCGCATGCGATGCAGTGTGACCCGGAAGATACAATCAGGGAGATTCAATAAAAGTTCTTAAAGTTAAGAATGGTGCTAATCTTGCCCCAACCAATCAGATCTTATTGAACATTTGAAAGGTAACATCTGATTGGTTGGGGCAAGATTAGCACCATTTTTAATGATAAGAACTTTTATTGAATAACCCTGATTGTCTTTTTCTGTATCGCTGTCCAGTTCCCCCTATAATTACAGGCCTGTCCAATAGAAATGAAAGGAGCCGCCATTGTCTTGGCAGTAGACAGCAGTCACTGTGACTTTGTCCTCCACCCCCCGGTTTCCCATTGATCGATCCCCCTTACAGCCTACAGGGCAACACGCACTGGAGCGGAGGGAAGAAGCGGAAGACTGGAGTTCCTTCCCGTCACTCTCTCCCCACCAGGCTAATGAGGTTAAGAATGAGAAAGTGTTAGTGGGAGCGGATTAGTATCAGTCATTGACATAGTGACCTGTGGCTGCTGTGAAGTTTCGTTGCCCTCCCTCCTCCCGCCTCCTTTCTGCTGACAGGACCTGACACACACACCTCTCCCCCTCCCCTCCCTGCACACATTTCCATTGCCCTAATCCCATTGGTCCCTTTGCACTAGGGGTAAACGCTGGGCTCCTGTCAGAAGAGCTGCTCCTCATTCCAGCCTGTTCCCCGCCGCACCGCGCCGCTAGGCTGGGACGTTATCCCAACTGGACGGGACATGCAATCCCTGTGCACGGGAGCTGGGGCGCCTGCAAAGGTCCTAGGGAACTGACCGCACAGTTGGTCCATATAGTCCTTACACATAGAGCCATTAGTGCCTCTCTGTCCCCGGGTGGACATTTCTACCAAAGGTACAAGTGCAGTGAGAGCGGCCACTGCCACCGGCCACACTAAGGCTTCCCATTGGTTGGAAGGTTAGCAGTGCTGGGTGAGGGATCTGTCCATGTGTACGCATACTTGCAGTGGGAAGATGCAGCTCGGAGGATGTGGTACAGATCCATGTAAGTAGAAACGATATTACAGGCTGTGTGTTCCTCTTTAAATTCACACTGAGCGGGGTTGTATGTCTGTTATTTTTAGGAAACTGTACGGTCAGTCACCTGTGTGGATGGACGGATAGCTCTCCAGCTGTCAGTCATCTGTCTGGATGGACTGATAGCTCTCCAGCTGTCAGTCACCTGTGTGGATCAGACATATCTATCATCTCACTCTTCTATTTGCTTGATTTACATTTTTCTGTCCCTGATTTGTGTTCTAGACTATAGATCATATGTAGCATTACTGTGCATGGCCTTCTAGTAATACAAAATACACATTACGTTATATAAACAAATGAAGACACCTAAAATGAATTGAATTCATGGAGCAAAAAGAGCTAAAAACCAATTCTTCTCTCCATATGTATACAATGTACACACTGGGAATAAAAAGATACAATGGAGTATTGTGAATGATAATACATTATTATAAGTGATAGACTAAGGCTACCTGCAGTACTCAGCAATGTACCCCAGCATTCCAATAGTGCTTTTTCTTCATCTAATTGGATTTTATTAGAAAGAGAAGTTGAATTGTCCCCAAACATTACATTCCCATTGGTGTCCCCAGAATATGAGATTCTGACTATAGGCTGGTGACAGCTGCAAATGTCATCATTATAAAGTGCCCCTGATTATAACACACGAATCAGTAACATACTGTTGCAATTAGTACCCTATCAATAATTTGGCTATTTACATTATGTACAATTAAATTGCGCCAGTTTAGTAGTTTATTTCACACTTTAAAAAAACCAACTTACATTTGCTCTCTAAGTTATGTTAAATTGTGTGTAATTTAAATTAATAACACTTATAAAAGGCATCATTATGCTCTGAAAAGTATTAATTCATTTCTGCCATTTAAGGCCATTTCTGTAAAACACACATAATGGCTTTTTGTCATTTAAGTAAAAATAAAAAAAGAGTCTGTGTAAAACAGAAGAATGGTTCAAACATATACAGTCAGTTTTGGGTATCATTTAGCCGAAATATGTATATTGTTGTTTTCTCAAGATATGTAACATAATAAATATAGCCATGAAACCGAGTGGGAAATTTTAGTGGAAAACAAAATTTTCAGGTGTAAATAATAAGAACATTAGCCTGGGAATTCCCGTGCCACAATGGCCATATATATATATATATATATATATATATATACATAGTAACATAGTAACATAGTAATTAAGGTTGAATAAAGACATTCGTCCATCAAGTCCAACCTATTCACTTTTTTTTTTTTTTTTTATTTATTTTTTTTTTTTTAACCCTACCTAACAGTTGATCCAGAGGAAGGCAAAAAACCCCAGCTAAAAAAGGGGGGGAAAAATTCCTTCCTGACTCCAAACGGCAATCGGAAAGTATCCCTGGATCAACCAGATCTATATGCATTAATATATATATATATATACAATGTGAAAAAGAGTAGTAACGTTTTAGCGTATAAGCACTTTTTAAATTCATCTTCAATTGTAAATATTGGATGACAGAGACCAGTGATAGCAGCTTTTGTTGAAAATGTAAATATTTGTTTGCCATTGGTCAGTTTGTGGTTGTGGTTAGAAATTTTCAACAACAAATATTAAAAACAATAGTTAAACCAGACTTTAAAGAATTAGCAATAGTAGTCAATAAGCTATATATCTAATGGCAATATTCATTTGTCTATTTCTGGATTTTATTTAAAAAAATAATATTAAAATGGATATTAAAAAATAAAGTCCATTAACAAACCATACATAGAGAAACATCTGTGAGGGTAATCAAATAAGAGAACACACACACACATATATATTCTAAGTGGTTGATACTCAAATTCATCTATCATAGACATAGTACCTGTGCCCAGGTGCAGATTACTAGGAATGTTCCTTGGTCTTTTTTATGGCAATTTAGGTAATTGGCATTCACTTGTAATTATACATTCATTATAAAGAGTAAAACAGAAGCAAAACTTTGTTGTTGGCAGAACTTCATATGCCATGTTTCCAACATAATGTATGTTATCCTTGTGCATTTCTAGATGTATTATCTGTGTGTTCTCATGTTGTTCACAAAGAAAATACAACTTAACCTACAGTGTTTTGAATCCCTCTAAATACAATCACTGATCTATATCTAGGGAATCATTACATGGGTTTTAGGGTAAAAATGTTGCATGTTTTGTTGCATTGTCAGAAGTGATTCTGAGCAGGAATATATAGTGAGGTGCTACTCTATGTGCTTCCTGTTACACCATTGGGTAGACACTACATAAGTTTATAAAGTTATGGTGTACAAAATAATTTTTAGGTGCTTCCTCTTCCTTTCTTTCAGCTTTTCCCTAAACAGGTAATCTGGCATTTTCCACCCTTAAATACTCTTCCATTGTCTGAAAAAGTAATTATCCTAAAGTAACCTATGTTTGTGATTACTGACCCCAAACACACCCATCCTCAACATAAGACCCTTTTTCTTAAAGGGTTTGACATTATAGTGAATGGTAGGGTATTTTGATTGACCTGTCCTCAAGTTACAGAAGGGGGAACACCAATAATGATTAAAGTGACATAAGAGTTGCATATACCGTATGTATAGTTTTATTTATATAGCACCACTTGGGGAATTAGCATTGTACAACATTACAATACAAAATACAAAAAGTCAAACAAGGGCTTGAACCTTGCGACACGAGGAAAGGGGTCCCTGCCCCATAGAGCTTCCAATGAAGGTAAGAAGTACAAATAGGTATAGGGAAAGGTGGAAGTGCCATAGTGAAAACTTGTGCCGTGCCATTTAAAACAATCTATACTGTCCTGTTTCTTGACAAAGAAAGGAAATAGGATTCCAGGTTTTAACGCTACATAATCTCCTAACTTCGTGCAACATTCTTCCGATGTTTGCGTGACGTCAGAAGAATACACCTGACCTGTTCTTTTTTGCAATCGACTGCATTCACAGGCATGTCAGAAGGTAGGAACTATCAGGCCGAAAATACATTTTAAAGATGTAAAAATAGAACGAATAACGAGTGTCAAATCTTATCTAATTTCTCAGTGAACAGCATTACAGACAGAACTGACTGGTGCTACAGATATCTAGCAAAAAAAAGTGTGTGTAACTAAAAGAGTGAGTGTACTCCATATCAGAATCTTCTTAGGGAAGATTTTGTTTGTATGTGTACTGCAGTTTAATTGTTTCGGACAGAGATGCACATGATGTCTACTTGTCAGCAATCCATGAAAACGTTACCAAGTTGTTAGTGATGCCAGATGGCTCATTTTTCTAGGAGACATTGTGTTGCAGTTGTTCTGCAGTCCCAGAAATTACATGGACTTTTTGAACAGTTTCCAGTGTGGTTTGGAAAGCATGAATCTGCCAATCTCTAAGGGACTGCAGGCAAAAGTAATTGTGGTCAGTTTACGTCTTCGTTACTCACTTAACTGACAGTCTCCTCTAAGTTGGAGAAATTACTCTTATTATTGTCTGGACACTATGTACTAGAAATTTAAATCATTGCATTTTCTCTTTTATGATATCAATTATAAAGCCAAAGGCTAATCACTGAAATCTATCTGAAAAAAAAAGTTTTCTTTTCATCCAAGCTTGGTTTGCAGTAATAGATTTAAAAACCATACCAAACCACATCACCTTAACACAGATTGGTGCTGTATACATAAGGATTTGCAGGTGAATTTACACATAGCCACATTCTTTTCTCTTCCCTATAGGAAGCTATATACAGAAAATGCAATGCACAGAGAGCATGCTTACACGTATCTAAGATACATTTTCGAAAAATGACTCATTTAATAAATCACTACTCATAAAAATGATTGATTGGATAATGCCATTTCATTTTGTAAAAAAACCCTTAATACTTAAAATAAGTCTTTGTCACATCATTTTCATTTCTTTATTCCAAAAATAATTTTTTTTATGCTACCTTCATGGAATATCCACACTTTATTTTTCTGTTCTGTCAGAGGGTTTTACAGTATAAATGTTATGACATGGTATTTCAACCAAGAACAGTCATATCTTTATGACAAAATCTAGCACATCTTGTCAATGACAGTAAGAAATGGTTACACAAATTTACATTGAATAAATAAGGTCAAAGAACTAATTACAAATGTTTCTATAAAGAGATGTAACTAAATAAACACAATATAACACCTTGATTTATATGATTTTGTTAAAGACATCGCACAATAAGAAAATAATTTTTACAAATTCAAAATGTATCTGCATTGTATTGGAGAACTAATGTTTATAGACTTTTGGGAGATGGATTTATCTTTGCAACTAAACACCACTTTCACTGTGATTTTGATGCAACTGTAAGATAAGTCATGGAGGTGAACTGCATGAGACAATTTTATGCAAGTATTTAGGGAGGAATGAAGCATATATAGGGCTATGCACAGAGAGCTAATATCGATCTCTATTGCCTCCTCTAGGCAATGCACTGAGCCGATAGTGGGTCTCAGTGCATAGCGAATGGGATTAACCCATTTAAAATCTTTAACACCAACTATCTGCTGGCATTAAGATTCTGTCTTAAAGAGCAGTTATCAGCTCGGTACATTGCTTGTGGCGGTTGCACAACAAAGTTTTTGCGTACAGCCGCAACTGCCATTAGTTATGGAAAAAGCCAATAACGGCTCTCCATGTATAGCCCTAAAAATATATACGCCTGGGTAGATTTTTGAATTTATGACTAACAGGGTATTTTTTACCTTGCAGTGAAGAAATTATTTTTTTATAGTTCTGCAGGTTTAGTTGCAACTTGGTTCTTTTGCCCCACTTCCTCTCCCCCACCTACCAGAGTTGTCACCTAACTAACTACTGGATGACCTAGTAAAGTAGTTTAATAAAGTATATGAGGTTGAAATAAGACATACATACATCTAGTCCAACCTACTCAGCAAAACATACAGTTTCCTGCCTAACATTTGACAAAAACCCAGTATGAAGGGGAAAAATATTCCTTCCTGACTCCAATTTGCAATCGCAAATATCCCTGGATCAACTCCAACTTTATGTATCAATACTAGTAACATTCTTTTCTTTCAGTCATAAAGGATGTCCACATGTCTTCTGACGTGTTCTATTGGTGAACAATGCCCCAGATAGTTAATTGTATGGCCCATTAATGTATTTATACACAGTAATCATATACCCACACAAGCGCCTCTTCACTAGTGTGCATAATTGTAACTCTAATCGGTCTTCATATTCAAGCTGCCCCAGTTCCCTTATTCATTTAGTTGCCCTTCTCTGAACCCTTGCCATTTCCAATATGTCCTTTTTGTACACAAAAATTTTAAAACTGCACTGGATATTCTAAATGAGGCCCTACCAATGCTTTGTAAAGAGGGAGAATAATATTTTTCTCCCTTAAATCCACACCCCTCCTTATACAAGACAATCAGGGTTATTCAATAAAAGTTCTTATCTTTTAAAATGCTGCTAATTTTGCCCCAACCAATCAGCTGTTAGCTTTCAAATGTCAAATAAGAGCTGATTGGTTGGGGCAAAATTAGCACCATTTTAAATGATAAGAACTTTTATTGAATCTCCCCGAATATCTTGCTGGCCCCAAAATCCCAAATCACATCACCTTACATTTATCAACATTGAATCTCATCTGCCTCTTAGCAGCCCAATGTGACAATCTATCTAGGTCAACCTGCAACAATTGCACATCATCTGTATCTAATGGTCAACAAAAGTTTGTGTCGTGCACAAACAGAGTCCTTTTTGACAATGCCTACTATCAAATCATAAATAAGCAAGATTAATAAGAAGTGCCCCCAGCAAGAGAACCATGTGGCATACCACTCAGAACTGTAGGCCATATTCACAAAGCATCATTAATAACTACTCTCTGCATCTGATCCATCAACCAATTTTCTATTCATGTATAAATGTGCCACCAAAGCCCAACAGACCTTAGCATCTAAACCTAGATTTAAAGGGTTTAATACCCCCAATTCAGCTCCTAAATTAATTTACCAGACCTTATTTCTTCGGCTGCCTTTTGCTGTTCTTCCGCATGAAAGCAGCAGAAGGGTCCAGACTGGCATGCCTGATCAGTGATTGGCTGAGTCTCAGTTTATATTTAGTTCAATAAATTCCAAGGAGAAATGTAAAATCATAAGGAGAAGGGAGATCCTGGCAACATCAGTCACATCTACTAAGGGCCAGGTCCCAGTAGTGTGCGTCAGAGTGCGATTTGCACTTGGTGAACAGTTCCGATTTGAATTGCCAATGCAATGCTACTGGGCATTCCGTTATTACGTTATTGGTTCACATCCATGCTCGACTTTTACGCGGATCGACTCCACAGAAATAACAGAAAAGACCCGAGACACATCGCACATGGAGTATCACGCATAGCAGCGCATTGCAAAAATCCTGCATGCGCTGCTGTGCGTGATAGTGGGACCTAGCCCTAAGATGTAGAACAGCTTTTTACAGAAGAACTGATAATTATTGTTTATTACAATCGTCAATTTTTTATTAATGACACAGGTAACTCGCAGCTGCCCTAGGTTGCACAGGTAGATGAAATAAAAATGAAATAACAATTATGTTATGAGGTAAACTCCTCTTACAAGCATAGGATATTAGTGAAAATATAATGCCAATTGTTTTAGTTTTATATTACCTATTTATAGTGGATACATTGATCATGTAATGGTTTGATTTACTTGGCTAAGTATAACATAAAAGCACTTAAAGGAGAATTAATCTTATTTTTTTAAATTCTAATGTTAAAAAGCTTTTCTCCCTAAAACCCCTATATATTGTAAGAATGTTCTTTAATAAGTAGTACATTTTATAACTAAAAGAGATCGACTGGGACCCGAACCCAAATTTGAATTGGATTTTACGAATTTGTTATTTTGAATTTTTAGCAGTGTCAACCCCCTGGGTATAAAATTGGCAGGCGCCTTGGGAATGCAATGTGTTACCCTCCCGCCTACTTTCCCTTGCTTGATCCATACTCCAAGGGAGAGAGGCCAATGTGGTGTGGGGTATGTCCAGAGGGGCCAAGCTTGCCTTACTCCTCAATGATGGTGGCAAACTGCAGTAAGCCTTCTCTAACTTAGTGGTTCTGTTCTGTGAAGCCTTACCCTTTCGCACATTTTCCCTTGCATAATGCATACTCTGATGGAGAGAAGCCAATGTTGGTTGTGAGGGGTATGTCCGGAGGGGCCATGCCTGCCTGACTCCTCAACTATGGTGGCAAACTGCAATAAGCCTACTCTAACTCAATGGTTCTGCTGTTAAGAGCTAACCTTTTGCCTACATGATGTATACTCTGAGGGAGAAAAGCCAATGTGGTGTGGGGTATGTCCAGAGGGGCCTTCCATTCAGCATTTTATCTGTGTATAAATAAATTCTTCCGAAATACTGACTTCCTGTTTACAGGACCCCTAATAGAGACCGTTATGGTCTTGCTCTTGACCCAGCACCTGGGTTGAAGCAGGGAAAAGCAGGGGGTATTAATGCAAATGATTTTTCAAAATAGAAGAAAATATATAGAATAACTAACTAAGCAGGGAAAAACGGGGTATTAATGCAAATTATTTTTCAAAATAGAAGAAAATGTATAGAATAACTAACTATGCATAATATAAATTAAGAATCTTGTACAAGTCATTCTGAATTGAGAAAGCCAGTCGGATGACTAGTGAAACATCTTCAAGAACTAAACTTCAAGTCCAGTTGATCTAATTGAATAAAAACAGATATACCATGACCTGGATGAATGAGAACCTTCCCAAGCATATGAGTGTGCATGTTTTTTTTTTGTGGTTGTTGCGCACAAAAATTCCTGACTATTAGGTCTGATGCAGATTTTGTGGGTGTGGGTCAGAAGATGCGTGCAGGTTTTCATTGATATTAATGCACATACAGCTAATATTACTTTAATACTATATTACAATTGTATTGCTGTGTTAAAGCATAGCCTTCTCTGTACAAATAGAATACAAATTTTAATCTTCTATTGACATAGTTAATTAGAATTCTGCTTAAACCCATTGTGCTGTTGTAGGATACATTGAATATGCTAAGAATATGACTCTTTTTAACCTTATTTGGATAAACTACTAATACCAAGTTGTTTTGTCATACAATAAACTATATTTACAGTGGGTCACTTCCCTCTTTACCCCCAAAATATAGTAGAAAAAAGCACTACATTTGTTGAGATCATTCCCTTCATCAGTATTGATATACAATCTCAGCAACAGAATTTGCAAAAATGCAGTCAAAATGACAATTACCAAAATTGTAGTGTCCAAAACTGAAATTCCACATGGAAATTTCCATGGTTGAAAATGAGTTGTCAAACCCCAATTTTTCTTCTTTGAAATTCTGTCTTAAAATTGCTCCACTAATATTTAAGTGTACTGTATTTCACCAACCCACTGGCAGAATGGAACCAAGGACTTCGGCCATCTCCATTTGACAGGTGTTTATTCCTGAGAAAGGGAATGATCCCTGAAACATATTACGTTTTTCTACTGTATGTTGGATTAAATTAATTTTGTGCACATCCTTTCTGTATTTTTCAACAACATTAATTCAACCAAGAAACCAGAAATGTCAACATTAACTTTTGGTTTCAATGACAAGATTTTATATGATGAAATTTAGTTGGTTGTTTTGCCACCAAAATTGCGGCACTGAAACTGGTAGTTCCAGTCTAAAAACAAAACACCCATACTTATCAAAATGCCTAGACAGAATCTTAGAGAAGAGGGGTTTCTGGGTAATGCAGCTCAAAGGGAAAAGAGAAAAAAATGCAAGAGTAAACATGTCAAGTTATATGTATGTATGTGTATATAATTTATTTATATAGTGCATCGCTGTAATAATGTGATATTACTGTATATACAGTGTCCTCTGTGTGTCCTGAAGACCCAGAGCAAAGTCATTATACAAACTGATATTAAACCTGCTCTGAACATAAGTACATTTTATCTTTGGAATACTATGAAGTCTAAACTCTTCTGTTATTTACATGTCATTCCTTTGAAGTGGAATTGTTACACACAATAATATTTTTCATACATTTGATTCATGTTCTACCTTCATCACATTATCTCTGGTGCAAACAACTCACTCCTGTTGTCTGGCAGCTGGACATTCCAAACCATGACCCATCCTGCAGTCAGTTTGAGGAACCAGCAAAATTACCCAGTGATTCATGCTCCTTCAACATAACATGTTTTCCCATGGTGGAACCAAATGACTCCTACCCCCTATCACAAACTCTCAGTATAAATGAGTAAATCAAATAGATAGCAATACATATAAATAAATAACACTTTAATAACACTAAAATTCAGCAGATTTTTAGAGCAAACAGTAGCCATTCAATATTTTATCTGATGTAGAGAAGATTGCTAAATGTCTGATTGCTGAATTAAATGACCTTGAGCTTTAACCACACTGAATATTTTAAAGGGACTGTAAACTCCCATAATCCATAAAAATAACTATTTGCCATTTGTTTCTATTATTCACAGGGAGGTGAGAACGCTTATTCTCACCTCCCTGTGAATAATAGGACGCTCGGGGGACCTGGAACTTACCTTACCGCCGCTCCACTGCAAGCCGCTCCTTCACTGAAAGCCGCTCTGTCCAGACCACGCGCCCTATCTTAGGCGCATGCTCGCCAATACAAAAGATGGGGCGCGCGATCGGGAGAGAACAGCTGTTCAGTGAAGAAGCGGCTTGAGAGTGGAGCACGGTAAGGTAAGTTCCAGGTCCCCCGAGCGTAATATTATTCACAGAGAATAAGCGTTCTCGCCTCCCTGTGAATAATAGAAACGAATGGCAAATAGTTATTTTTATGGATTTAGTGTTCCTTTAATTTCAGGTCAATCATTATTAAAATGTGATGAAGAGACAATTTGGAAATTGGGGAAAATTTCCAGTTACCAAATAAATTAAAGCTACAAAACTACAATTCTATGCACTGTGGATTGAATTAATTCTGATGTCCACTGTTTTTTTGTTCTGCATGTAAAATTTTGACCTGGAAAAATAACTTTTTTTTAAAGTTATTATCTGAATATCCAATTGAAAAGCATTTAGCATGAACAATCATTGTGAAATAGCATTTGCACAATCCATCTTTATGCAAGTTCCATACACACATGCGATTGCGGGTGCTAACCCCGTGCCACACAATGGTGTTAGAATAGCCCCCGCAATCCCATGTCTCTACGGACCTTTACAATCACGGGGCTTCTGTGAGCCAATAATTAAGCTAAGAACATAACACATGTGGGACATCTGTATAAGAGATATTATGGTTTGGATTTTGAGGTTTAAACAAACTTTGCTTATTGTTACAACAGTGTACAATTCCACCCATTCAAACCCATTAGAGGCCAGTAACAGATACTGCTAACCAAGAGAAAACTCATTACATTTATAGCCTGAATTACTAGGAGATCAAAGAATATCAAGCATCTTGATATGCACTAGATAATTGCATCCAGGTTCCCATTTGGGTACAGGTTGTTTCTTGTTAATGTCTACAACATAAGTTAAAAGTTTTTGCTTTATGTAGTTTACTGATTTACCAGTCCCATTCTCTGCTTCAGAGGTGTTTTGTGGTGGAAAGGATTGTTAAAAAAAACACCCACTAAGGCTGGGTACACACAATGCAATTTTTCAGCCCAATCGACCTATAATTCAGGCCGAAAACATTGCGTGGGTTTTCTGCCAGACGCGACCAACATCCTTCATCCTTCAAGTTCATTTGTCTGAATAAGAATAATAATCATTTGGACACATCTGAACACTAGGGCCGATTATGTGGTTCTCTATTGACCGCACGCTTGGTTGCAGCGAATCGACGGCCACGGCTACTTTTGCTGCAAATTGGCAGTCCTTCGTCCTGGCAAAACGGTCATCTTACCATGTGTACCAGGTGCAAAGGCAGTGGCGTAAATAGGAATAACAGGGCCCCCCTAACAAAACTATGATGGGGCCCCTATCCATGCTTCATCCACAGTGGTTTTCTGCAAGGAAGTTGCATCAGTCATAGGAAAAATAAGAAGATGGGGCCCCCTTGGCTTCCAGGCCCCCCTGTGGTTTTTCCTCTAGTAGTTACGCCCCTGCTTAAAGGGCTTTATCATATGGCAAAAAAGAGTATGCAGAGCAACACCAGGCTACGTTGACAGAGATGTATCTTTTTAACATGTAGACTATTTCCTGTCACTTAGGTCTGTTTGTGACTAAGTTTACTGATCACATGCAGATTTCATTTACTGCAGATGTGCCATAAGATTCTTTTTTCTTACAGGAATTGAAAAAATCAAAATAGTCGCTGTCAAAAGAGACACCCTCGAGATGTACAGGATATGTGTTAGTAAAGGGGGATTTCTGATAACAGTAACAGTCCAAATACTGGATTAATTTTGTTGAATTATAAAACAGAAAAAGGGCAGTGAATAGGCGTTATTGATACATTTTGTAAAGGTAGCTATAAATATGCAAGTTTGTATCTCGTGCATATTACCGTCCTCTTGCGCTGCCTCTTGCGTGCAAAAAAATGGTGATCACATGCTCTCTGAAATTTGGATCGCTGCGCAACAGCAGTGCACCTACAGGCTGATGCTTTATCGCCCATATTTGTGGTTTATTATTGCAAAACCCATGCTATCTGATATACTATGAGGTTAGCTTGGGTTTTGAACTAATTTTGCGCTGGTCCTGCAATTTCCAAAATTTTTTAGAAATAGCGTGGCTTAGCCTATGTAGTAAAGTCTTAGTTAAGATTAAGCGCAACAATTTTGCACTAATCTTAACACCATTACTACGGTGGCATACGGGGCCAATGTAATAAGAAAAAGTGACGTTTTCCTGACTGGGATCCCATGAAGCAATAAGTCTAGCGAGGGAGTTTAAAGCATCACGGCATCATAGACAAACATCAAGGTAAAACTTAATTGGCCACCACTTGGGTGCACCTGTTAGTGCGTGAACAGATCGCAATCATGATCCCACGTTACTGTGGACTAGTGGGGTGTAGCCCTAAGGGAGACAATAAAGACACAATATTCATTTTCAGTGTAGAACAAAAGATCCCGATACCTGGTGCATCAGGTTCAACTGTTTTTGGGCTGTACAAGTGCTCACTAATAACAAAAAAGATTTTGCAAATAATCTTAATGGGTACAGGTATAAATGAAGGCTTGTTTGCATTGGCACAACAGTTTAAAACATGCAAATTAAAAAAAAACACTTTACTAATATAAACCACTAATCTTAACTTCTGTAAATTATTGACAGACTAATAATAGAGTCAGAGTTATGTCATCTACAGGTTATTAAATCCAATATTATAACCAGCAGAAAAGGCTAAGTCACTGGCATAGAGAAAACAAATATTTATGAATGTATTTTGGCTTTTGTCTTGAGATTTGTCAGTTAGGTTTCCAGGAATAAAATAAAGTGGGAGTCACTGGGAGATTAATGAACATCAAATGTGTTAAATTGTCCATTCACACACTTGCTTCTTGTGTATATGACTTTAGATTGACCTGACAGATTTAGGATTAGGTATAATATAACACAAACAAAATGAATTTTTATGAAGCAACCCTGTACATACTGTAAAGCAGCGCAGGGGAGCAGTTAACCCCTTTAGGGTAATGTCAAAAGGTGAGAGGTGCAAAAAATAGAACCCTACAGCATGTGTGAGTGAGACACATAGACAATTACTAGCTAACCAATAGGCAGTGTAACACAAATGATTGCTTGTATGTCATTCATCAAACCAAAATAGCCAAGTAACCTTTTACTGTTTAAGCAATTAATAACAGATTCCTTAACTGTCATATGTGTGTGTGTGCTGTGTATTTATTAATTGATGCGGCAATTGTTCATTTGTGTGACAATTTTTAAATTTGCCATGAGTGATCATATTATTGGCATGCCACATACATGTACCAAACAGGATCTTGTACAGTATACTAGTTGTGCCAATTCTTTTTCTTTGCTTTGTGCCCTGCATTGCATCAATAAGTAATTTATGTGAAGAAACTAACCACACAAACTGCAATGCACTCCTTTATTGCATTATGTTTCAGATCATAAAGGATCACTATATAAGTGTAAATTCCAGTTTGATAATGTGTGGTTATTGTATTTGCGTGCCACACAAGTGGTTTGAAATCATGTTATTGCAAAATATCAAGTAGGATCAAGAGGATAGTGAACATGTGCACTTGAATGTTTGTAAAAAAACTGACAGATTTGAAACATAGTTCCAGCATTACATTTCTTAAAAATTAAGGAAAGAAGCAAAAGAAAATCCACGAGGCATCAAATGCTCTATACCATTGATGCCTAACCTGTGATGTGGTAATGGGCGGTCTGGGGGTAGTCCTTGGGCAAATTGGGGATTTGTTCTTGACAGATTGTGAGTGGGGCCAAGCAAGCTGATTTGTGTCTGCCAAAGGTACCACTAATGAGGCCCCCAGCTGTTCCTGGTTGGGAACCCCTGCTTTATACAGTTGTATATACCTATGCTATAAGATTACGTTTTGGACTATGCTATTCAAATGGGTCAGTAGTCGAATATAACATACACAACAAAACCTTGGACCTTCTATTCACCACTGATTGTTATTGTGAATGATATATATATATAGTTAAGTTTTACCAAGTCCCGTGAGTGCCTTTGGTCTTTGCATCTATATTTATATATATATATCTGTATTGAGTGGATAGAAAAAGTCTACACACAACAGATTGCTGATTTCACAATGTTCACTGCCAGCTACACTTTTAGACAAGCCCCCGTTTTGTCGCCAGGCAATGAGCACCTAGAGGAGCACAGTTGCCCCCTGGACTTGAGGCGCAAGAAATCTATACTGAGTCGAGGAAAGCTTGGAAAGTGTGGCACAACAGAAGCAAATCAGGCACAGAAGAGGATGACAAGAACAGACTAGCGGACTAGAGGAGAAAAAGAGTAGACAAATATAAATAAGAAGAACAGTCTGTAGTTATCCATCAGGCTGGCCAGCCAAGTAACAAGGTCAGTCTGACAAACCAGGTAAAGACATAATAGCATGTATCTGTTGTATTCAATTAGATCAACTGGACTTGAAATGTAGTTCTTGAAGACGTTTCGCTAGTCATCCGACTGGCTTTCTCAATTCAGAATGACTTGTACAAGAATCTGTGGCAATTATGTACCCTGGAAAATCTTGTACAAGTCATTCTGAATTGAGAAAGCCAGTCGGATGACTAGCGAAACGTCTTCAAGAACTACATTTCAAGTCCAGTTGATCTAATTGAATACAACAGATATACCATGACCTGGATGAATGAGAGCCTTCACAAGCACATAATAGCATGGTTGAGCAGAGGGTTGAGACAAGGACATAGTCAATACTAGCCGGGTCAAACACTAAAGGGTGCAGAGAGGTCAGACAAGGTCAGAGTCAAAACGTAGCAAAAGGTCGGTCCAGGCTGCAAACAGAGAGAATGGTCAAATAGAATAATCGGGTCAAAAACAATGCAAACAGACAGAAGAGCACCACAAGCTAAATGCTATAATGGGCAATATGCAGAACAAAAGGAAGAGAATAAAAAGAGTACACCAATCAATGAGGAGGAAGAGAAAGAAGAAAGTCCATAGGCTAGTTTAAACTAATAGGACTAATTTCGCCTAAGTGGCTGCAGCCACTGGGGAATGAAATAAGAAGACCCGGTGATATGCTCTGTGTCTGGGAATATTCGAAGATCACAAAGAGGGAGATCGAGATGGATTGATTCGAATAAGGGCCGAGTGACGTTGAGACCTGTGACCAAGCAGAGGAGCGTTGCGGGAGTGCGAGGAATGTAAGAGCTGGTTATTCCTGACACACATTCATGCAAATAGTTTTTGTTTATTAAAAATAAGAAAGCAATTTTTGGCTAAACTTATTTCACCATTATTACAAAATTGCCATCTATACAAAGAGGTCAAAAACAGTTTAGTGAAAAAAAGAATTGTATGAAATCCTGGTAACATAAGTGTGCACATCCCCTTAACACATACTTGTTTGAAGTACCCTTGATTTATTACAGAACTCAAACATTTTCTGTCATATTGCTAAAGCATCTCCAACGCACAGCTCTTTTCAGGTCACACCATAGATTTCCAATTGGGCTCTGAGCCATTTCAGAATATTGATTCTCCTTTGTTGAAGCCATTGCTTTGTTGATTTACTGTAGATGTATGTGTTGGATCATTGTTATGCTGGAATGTGAAGCTTCATCTTTAGATTCTTGAAGGTTTTCTGACAACAAAAAATGGATACTTGGAGGTATTTATGACATAAGGCCATGCCAAAGCATGAGGTTGCTTCACCATGCTTCAATTTGTGTATGGTGTTTTTTGGTGATGTGCTGTGTTATATATGTGCCAAAAATACCTTAACCTTGGTTTCATTTTTACGTGGTTGTGGGAGACTGATATACCTTTTTGCAAAGTTTAGCTTGGCTTGGGTGTTTTTCTTTGTTTGTCTATTTTGCTACCCTACACTACAGCCCAGACTCATAACTTATTTGAAAAGTTTTCCCTGAGAAATCTTCCAGCTAGTGTAATGTTGTGTTGGACAATTGGTGGCTCACCTGATCAGTTTTCTCGTCAGTGTTCAAGGGATGTCCCTATCTTGGTACAATTACTGGCAAGCCATATATTTTCCACTTGTTAAATCCCCATGTAATGTTTTAACAGCAATCATACTCTTATAATATTATACTTTTATAATCCACCTTCTCCCCCTTTACAAGTACCCAGGGTGAGGACCTGAACCGCTAAGTCCTCAACCCCGGGTTCACTTTCTATCTCGCCAGTCCGGTCTTACTTCACAAAAAGGTGTTTTATTTATATCTATGTAAAAGGTCTCTCTCAGCACCAGTGGGATATTGATATCCTCTGCAGCAAACACAGAAATAACCACTCTTTACAGAAAACAGTATACAAATCTGGTTGCGCAGGTAATTTGAGCAATTGAGGTGAAGATTATGTGTACCAATGGGGATAAAGGCAAAAAACATAAAAACCTCTATTTAAAATTAAAGGACCATACCCATTAAAATAAGTTTTAAAATTATATATATTAAAAACACTCTTTTGCTGATAGAGTCTGGGTGTTGTATGTCCTCTAGTGTGTTCCAATTAATCCCAGTTAAGTGGTTGATAAGACCACACTTTCATATTTGCATAAAACATATTATTGATATACATTATATAAAAATGGTGATGTTACCATTACCATTACCAAGTATAGGTGAAATAAAATAGCATTGATCAAGACTTATTCAGGATCATAAAAACTGTATATTATAAAAACTTGGTACTGTGCCTTTTATATCTTTAGTTTCCCAAGCTAGGGACTGGAAATACATCATGCGTTCCACCAGTGGAACTCATGCCCATTTACTGTGTATAGGGCGGTTTTTAAGGGTTGTTGCGTTTATTCCCTGAAATATTACCACCCTGGGGGGGATAAACTGACAAACAAGGAAGCTTTATTGGGCAATAAGGACCATTTTTAATTATTTGAACTTTTATTGAATCTCCTTGATTGTGTTTGAGGAAGTACTGTGGCACTGCAGTATCGGCAGGATACATGCAGCCCCAAAACATCAGATCCTCAGAATGCTTTATACCATGAGGTGCCATGTTCAACTTCCAGTGACTAGTAGTAGAGTGTGAGAGCAATAACACCAAATTTAACACACCTGCTCCCCAATCACACCTAAGACTTTGTTATACTAATGAGTCACATGACTCATGTAAGGGAAATGGCTAATTGGCTAATTTTTCATCACCATCATTAAAGCATAATTATTTTATCACAAATATATGGAATTTGCATTGAAACATTGGGGCAAGTTGTAGGTGATTGCGTATTGGTCAAAATAGGCTATGCTAGTGCAAGTGTAGATTTTGTTTTTTATTGGTTGCCAGAATGGTTTGTCGACTTACTTAAACAGAAATATACTATTTTGGTACTACAGTTATTTTGCCTTTTCTACCCTTTTTCCACCTACTCATGTTGTAATTACAGATCAGACACTTTTTATAGCTAAGTTGCTTACCTTTATTATTTGCTAATGAGCAATACAATATGTGTAGGGTCAGCTGTCTATACAAGAACATAGGTAACATATTTAACCTCATTACAAACTGACCCGTGTTTCTCTAGCCTTTGCCATCATTTATTTATTAGTGGGATGTAAGAGCAAGTAGCAGATACACAGATGGAAAATAGAATACCACATGTATCAGCAGAATATTCACTGAATGTCATGGTAAGTCAGATCTCAAGATGTGATGAGTTACGTGAGGTAAGGGCAAGTTGTCACAAGATATTTATGATAGTTCTAACTAACACTGGGATTTTGTTATTTACTTAGGACAGGTTGACAAGTCTTTATGACATGTACATAAATTTAATTCTAAACTTCAGAGAAAAATAGCACATCTGCATGCCATTTGGCTTTTTAGCCCTATTAAATTAACCCCATCTTGAGAGCACTAATAACTAGACTTAACATTACTCCTAAAAAAATATGTTGTCATGGAGTATAGAGTGGTGGCCAATTCAAAGGAATGGCCAAGTACTATGGGGGTTTAAAAGGGACTCCAGTATTCAGACTGGAGACTGAATACTGGAAGAGGATATTTATTTTAAATGTCATGCTAATAAGGATAGCAATTCAGTGTTATGGGGATAGAAGATAAATATGCATCAAGCGATTTTTGCTTGATGCAGGCATTGCTACAAAACAATGCCTGTGCTTAATGTTGTTGCTTTAGTTTACTGTGAAAACAGAGACACCTGGATCTTGTAGAATGTAGAATATCATAAATGGAAAGGTCACTTTCATTCCTTTTTACATTAAGAGGGGCCTAATGAATAAATGCTAATGAAAAAGTAACAGGATGGCTTGCTCTAATTAAAGGCTTGCATGGCTAGAGGCTGATTAAGGTTTAAAACATAAGTGCTGCTTTTGTGCCATCACCATTACAAATGCCATATCCTTGTGAAGTTTTGCTTTGATGATTTTGAAGTTAAGCACTTATAAACTACGTTTTGCTCATTATTTAATCAAATATAGTCAAGTTTACCTCTACCATAAACCAATATGGCAACTCTTAGCACTATGAAAATCAGCTGATAAGAAAGGCATACAGGCAGGCAGATGCAATACTCCATGCTAAGGGGAAATGAGTGCAAAACCCATGCTAACAAATGTAATATCAGGTTTTGTACTCGTTTTGCCTGTGCCATTTCCAAAGACTTTTGCAAATAGTGATTAGTGTTAGTAATGCAATAAATTAAGCAATGATTATTGGGCTTGTTTTTTGCACCACATGTTAAGCCTTTTCAATTGTGGCTTTAAATGCGTGCAAAAGACCGCAACTTGGCACTTGCAATAACACAACGCAATAACAGTCGTAAAGTGGCTACTACATCACGGGAACAAGTGCAGGTCAGATGCGTTAGTAGAATTTATTGCATCTCCCCAATATTACTTTATTACAGTATGGTAGATATATGCTACATACAAAATATATTATACACTACTTTATTCGAAGCTCTACAAAGCAATGAGCAAAGTTACTATCCCAGTGATGATTACAACTCTGTTACTGTTAGCATTCAAATGATTGTTGTGCTTTTCTAGTTTTTTTGCCTTTTGTTTTGATTACAGAACATTTTTTTTTTTTTTTAGAAAAGAAATTCTAAGTTTTAGTTTAACCAAATTATCTGTAATCTGATTTCAATGTGCATTTTGTGGAGATTCAAACAAACAAGAAAGTCCAAGTTTTACAAACATAGAGCATACCACAAATACCAGCTGCTTTTATTTTTAATGGACATCTTTAACTGTTTATTTTTCCTCTTACAGTTTTATAATTTCTGTAAACAGATTTCACTCATGTCAGAAGAAACCAAACGTAAACACGTTTTTTCCACTCAACCTTGACTTGTTTCATTTATTTCGATAATAAAAGAACAGAGAACACATTCTGCACAAAAAAACAAGTACATTTGCTTTATATTTTATCCATGAGGGTAGTATGGGGTAACGAGGTAAGTAGAGATGGCTGATATTACTGAAGTTTAGTTCTTTAAAGTTAATGGGAGATAATAGTTCAAAAAGTTCGGACAAATAACAGATAAAATAACAATGGGTAATGTGGAACATGTCACTATCACCAAAACTCATTTAAACACTTCTTTCTTCAAGATCAGGCAATACATTTGAAGGTTATCAACAATCAAACATTGTATTCGATGGATACCAAATTCGATATCTACATTCGAGGGTTAATGAAAATCGAAAAGTACATTCAAGGGATTTTAAAAAAATTGAACAGTACATTCGAGGTTACCGAAATCAAAGGCTACATTCGAGGGTTACTGAATTCGAAAGTTACATTCAATAATTATCGAAAATAAGCCTGCGCGTTTGAAAAACCTAAACAAGTTTGGATAAAGTTTGGCCCGAACTCGGGTTCAGGTCCAACAGTAGTGCTAAGGGCCCCTATTCCCCCATTAGTATTAATTTCAGGTAGTTTTCAATTATTTGAAATTGAACCTACATTTCTTTTTAAATGTCCCAGGTAGGGTGCGTAGCAATGAACACAATGTAAATTAAAGAAAACAATAGGGTAGTGTACATGGAGCCTACCCTGCCTGACTACCAACTAGTGCAAAATGAATTCTGATAATAAGAGCAAACATTCTGTATTGTGTGTGCCAAGCAGTGCCAGTTAGACTGCTAAGACTGAGGAAAATTGGTCTTGGTCATCTTATAAGTTCGTTTAGATTCCAGTATAACCTGTATGCTGATGACGCTCAAGTTAGCGTCTAATCTTTTCAATAGCAATAATGACCCCATAAAACTTGCCTAACACGGACAGTGTAAAGCTGGGTACCCACTGTAACAATCTTTGTCAGATGACAAACAGAATCTGTAAGATTCTGTCATCTGTTAAAGGCAGGCATCCCACCTCTCCCTGAAGTTCAGGGAGTCTCCCTGATTTTAATGGCAGCGCAGCTCCCTGAAATAATATACAATCTCCCTGAAATGTGTTGTTGTGAATTAGAGTGAGGGAGCACAATGATGTCAGAGTCTTTTAGTGGTTAACCAGTGACAAAAACACTTAATAGTGACATGACTTGTTGTATGCATGTGTGTCTGACTGTTTTCATGAGTGTGTGTTTGTTGAGATGCATATGTTTGTGTGCAAACGTATCTGACTGTATACATGTGTGTATGTATGCATAAATTATGCGTTAATCTTGGGGTGGGGCTTTAGGGGGTGGGTATCCTCCCTGAAATGTGTGGGTACCCTCCCTGAAAGTTTTGGCAGGGTGGGATGTCAGGTTAAAGGTGTGCTGACACACAGTCCCGAATGGTACTGCCACACACCCTAACAACTGTGTCCGTCTCCTTATACTACTGTACAGGAAGCTGACTGTGACCGAGAGGAATTCTAGGTTTTAAACTACTGGCATTTCCAATAAATCGAACATACAGATAATCGGTGCATCATGGGTCTTGTTTAAAGTGACTTTATTTAACTTACTTAGGGCAAATTTAGAAATGTTTTATATTCTTTCTATCGGCCTTTATCAAGCTAATTCTTTTCAGTATCAGTGGACAGATTTGCTTGAAGAGTAAGGCTGCGTACACACGGCCCATTATTTGGCCGCCCCACACCAGCAGAAATTACCGGCCGACCGACCGAAAGTGCCATGAATTGGTGGATCAGCCAAAAATATATGCTGTAGTGCATGCACCCAGCCTAAGTACACATGTTTTATGATTCACAAACTGAAGTGGCAGCACTTTATTACCTCACATGTACAAGTTTCACAGTTGCTAAAGTTCTTAAAGACAAGATGTTGCGATTTGTACTTGTTTGACAAAATAAAGCTTTTTGAAGATAAAGCCTTGCTGAGTTGTGTCATATCCTCAAAAGTGAGTACACCTCTTACAATTTTTGTAAATATTTTATTCTACTTTTTTATGGGACATGCTTGTGAAGGTTCTCATTCATCCAGGTCATGGTATATCGGTTGAATTCAGTTAGATCAACTGGACTTGAAGTTTAGTTCTTGGAGACGTTTCGCTAGTTATCCGACTGGATTTCTCAATTCAGAATGACTTGTACAAGAATCTGTTGGCAATTAATTGCCCTGGAAATTCCCAATCTGCTGGAAATTCCCAATCTGCATATGACAGCCAGGTGTTAGGGACCTTCTGAATGCAAAGTGTTGATTGCTTTATGGTGTTATTGAAACTGCCCAGGGTAAGGTGTCAAAACAGCATTGTACATGGCAGACAGTTGGTGTTGAATCCCCCGACCTCTTTTCAGGCTTAGTTTCTTTATTTTCACATAAATGGCTTCCTTGACACCTCTCTTGAACCAGTACTGTTCCTTTGCCAATATGTTGACGTTACAATTAATAAAGGTATGTCCTCTTTCCTTAAGGTTCAGGTTCACGGCTGAGTCCTAACCCGAGGAATTGGCTCTTCTGTGATGGGCCATACGTTGGTGCAGTTGCTGTTTGGTCTCCCCCACATACAAATCAGAGCACTATTCACTGCACTGAACTGCACTGTGTATATGATTTCGCTTTTCTTGTGTTTTGGTTGCTACCAATTGCTACCGTACCTCAGTGTGTTTTTTGGATTATAGTAGACAGGCATATGGTCTTTTTTGAAAAATCTTCTTAGTTTCTCAGCGACCCCTGCTACATATGGGATGACCATGTTCTTTCTCCTGTCTTGCTTTCCCCCTTCACTGTTGGTATTCATGTTCTTTCCTTCCCTTCAACCCCTTTTGACAAAGGCCCAGTCCAGAAATCCACAAGATTTAAGGGCTTCGCCTCTGTGCTAGTGGGGATGGTCTCTGCTCTGTGTTTCAGGGTTCTGATGACACCCAGCTTGTGATTTAAATACTGTTCTGTGTGGGTTGGTTTTCTGTAGACCTCTACTTCCAGTTTACCATTCTCACTAACTTCTGCCAAGCAGTCCAAGAAAAGCCAGTGTGTTGTTTTCTACCTCTTTCCTTGTAAATTTGATGTTTTGCTCTACATGACAAGCAATGGTGGCAGCAAAAACAACCTCTGGATATGATGCTGAGCATGTGCACTCAACTTCTTTGGTTGTCCATGACAAGCCCTGTTCTGAGTGGAACCTGTCCTGTTAAATCGCTGTATGGTATTTGCCACCATGCTGCAGCTCAGTTTAAGGATGTTGGCAATCTTCTTATAGCCTAGGCCATTTAGGTAGAGCAACAATAATTTTTTTTTTAGATCTTCAGTGTTTAGTTTTCTTTACCATGAGATGACATGTTCAACTTCCAGTGACGAGTATGAGAGAGTGTAAGAGCGATAACACCAAATTTAACACACCTGCTCCCATTCACACCTGAGACCATGCAACACTAATGAGTCATTAAGCAAGAAAATTCCAGATATAAAAATGATATGTGAACCTTACCGCTTATACCAGTGGAGCTCATCAGTCGTGGCCTTTCAGCAGGGAGCTGTAATTATCCAAAGCAAATCTGTAGAATGGGCATCACATTGTGCAGGTTTGTGTAAAACTTCACTTTTTTCGTAAAATTAAACACAACAAGACTTCTTCATGGGCCACTGGAACTTAAATGTTGACCTAGTTGATCAGTTTGTTAAATATTGTAATGGTACAAACTGGGGGATTCTATTTACATCACATACCAAGCCACATTGAATCTTTGGACATATTGTTTGAAACTAAGGGGCAATGTATCACCAATAATCTATATACACGGTGAATCCAGTCATCCCAGATCAGCAATAGATGCAATACATTACAGTCAGTTCATCCGTCTACAACGTATTTGCTCGACCTTGGATTCTATTAAAAATCAATTCTTTTCCAAGATCAATTTCAAGAAAGAGGTTGTTATTGGGTTAAAAACATAAAGCATACGAAAAAGCAGTTTTAAGTGTTAGGACTTTTTAAAAACAAGAAAACTAAAAAAGATGTGTGTTATGCAGTGAAATAAAGACCCCATTTTTGACACTGACTCATACCCAAGATTCTCAGGGCTAGGCCACACTGAAACGCAAACGCAATAGCATGCGATTTCATGTGCGATTTTCGTTGCGTTTGCGATTGCGATTTCTTCAATAAGTATAGGAAAACGCATGCGATTGCGATTAAAAATGCAGAACGCAAAACGCAATCGCAATTGCACCGAAAACGCGCCTTTTTTTGCGTTGCCGCGTTTTCAATAATTTTGGAAAATCGCAAGCGCAAACGCAAGCGCAAACGCAAAAAAAAACGCAGCAGTGTGGGCTAGCCCTAAGGCAGTTAAAAAGGACAATTTTGTTAAATGATCCTATATTGACTGAGAGTTTACCTGACAGGCCCAAATTTTCTTTTAGAAAACCAAAAAACATTTTTAAGCACCCATATTGATTAAGAAATTCTATGCTAACTTTTAGACCACTTCTGTTGTTGTTCTGTGAGTTGGGAATATGTTGCGAAGAAAATTTGCACAGATCTGTATATAGAGACAATAACATACCTGAGGTCTTGTAAATTAAAAATCACAGTTGTAGGAAAATAAAAAGTATATTAATAAATCTATAAATAATAATGGGAACAAACATTATAGTATTATCTAAAAATTAAATGGCTATTCCATTTGTCCTATGAAATGTTTAATGAAATGTATCCACTTGTTTGAATATCATGCTCTAATTGTATTATGAGCCTTTTGGTAACCTAATCATGTAGTTGTGATATTGAAACTATGTAATTTTAATGTTTTTAATGTGGTTTTTAATGTAACAAGGTAGCCTCTCCCTAAACATACCGGCAGAGGTGTACTTAAAGGGTAACTGTGGCCGCTATACAAGTTTCCACTATTTAAAAAACCCTCTTATCCCATATTCATGGAAGACACAGTATATTAACTACCTAGGGATAAAAATCACAAATACATATACAGATATATACAAAACCAACTACCCTCCACTACTGGCAAAAATACAACAACTATTAAACACTTGGAAAAATATCACTCTCTCATGGTTCGGAAGGATAAACGCCCTAAAAATGTCCATATTACCAAAACTTACATACCTATTCACAACACTCCCAGTAAATATCCCAACACCAGTTTTGAAGAAAACACAAACAGTTTTAACAAAATTTATATGGGGTCAAAAGGCACACAGACTAGCAAAATCAGTAATAACAGCCAGAAAGACACAGGGGGGGCTAAGGGTCTCAGATATAACAAAATACTATCATGCATCACAATTAAAACACCTGATACACTGGGCCACAATCACCCCACAAGCAAGATGGGCAGAATTAGAAAGGTAAATACTACATCCAACAAACACTATCGCTATTCTCACCAATACAAATCATCCTAATCAACACTCAAATCAGCAATAATAAAATTCACTATTTGCCTCTGGAACACACTAAATAAAAAATATATGCTGCTACCCCAACACACACAACTAGAACCATTCAGACAAAACCCAAAAATACCAACCAGTATGATGAAAGCTTATTATAAACCTTGGACCAATGTAGGACTAGGACGTCTGTACGATATTATTGACCCGATAACAAACAGACTATACACCTTTGAAGAACTCAGAAATAAATACAAAATACCACAAACATTATCTTATTTCTACTGTCCAATAAAACATTTCTCAGAATCCAAAATCACAAAAGGTGTCTTCCAAAAAATAAATCAATTTGAAATATTAGCAACCAGAGGCCCATACAACAAAGGAATAATGTCCCAAATATACTATATACTCAACACCAGAACCATGGAACCAGTAACCAAACACAGATACATGTTAAAATATGAAGAATATATAGGAAGAGATATCACACCAGAAGAATGGTCTGACATATGGAAAGCAACCTCCAAAACATCTAGAAACATAATACACAAAGAAAATGGGTACAAAGTAATGATGGGTTGGTATTACACACCAGACCGAATACATGCAATACAACCAACAACCTTGTTTAAATGTTGGAGATGTAACAAGGACACAGGCACTCTTCTGGTCATGCCCTCTAATTCAACTTTATTGGGAGGCAGTGAAACAACTGATTAACACAGTATTAGGAAAACAAACGGAATTCACTCCGATCCAAGTACTTTTGAATGCCCCAAATAAAAAACTGCCTCAAACAGAACGAGAACTTAACATATGATAACAGCAGCCAGGTGTGTAATACCGAGACACTGGAAACAAACTACAACCCCAGCCATACAGGAACTAATAGCACTAATACAAGAAATTAAAATAATGGAAAATCTTACAGCAAATTTAGAGGACAAAAGGGACAAACAAGAAAAAATATGGGGAAAATGGGATCTATATATGACAACATAAGATAATAACAAAGATATAGTAAGATACTTATTGGAAAGAAAGGGAAATGGGATAAACTCTGAAGGTAAAATAAATATCCAACACAAAGAAGGTAAACAAAACATTCTGAGGTTGGGAAGGGAAAGAACTGACACAAGGGTATAAAGAGCTAGCAAAGGATAAAGTAATTAAGGTTATACCCCTCTGGCTACCATAAATACCAATACCACAAGATGTTATGTATGTAACTTGCAATAACAGAAAAAGAGATTATACTGTTACGTTTGTATTCAATTTATTTACTTATATCTAATTTTTTTTGTGTTTCCTGTATAAAATGAAAACTTTAATAAAGATTACAATTCAAAAAAAAAAAAAGACCCTCTTATATCTTCCAAACAAGCCTATGATGATGTCTCTAGCTTTTCTGGTTCTTAAGTTCTAGGCTTTAAAAATTATACTCAGATGGTCAGGGTGGTCATAAACCACTTGAATGGAGACAACAGCAGTTTTACTGCCCCTCCTCTGTGTTGTAGATGATAGCTCCCCTCTGCTTGATTTCACAGAATAAATAAAGAATAAAAAAAGTGTGATGCCCAAGAATAGACTTACACTAACAAGTCACCTTACACCGTGGGAGGAAAATGTCTAATTGTGCACAATTTGGACATTTCTTTGAAAATATAAAGCATTATAGAGAAATCATTTGAAATTGTTCATGTTCTGTTATTTCCTGTTTTCTGAGTGGCATATATGATGCCTCATACCTCAAGAGCCATCTTTTTGACAATCATGACCTTCTCCTGTTCTTCTTTTCTACTGCAGCTTGAAAATGATATCACTGCTACTGATATAATTTTACGTGCTGACATCCTGGTCTAGGCAACACTGAATTGTCCATGTATGTGCCACTGAAATATACTTTTTCCAATTGTAGCACTAAAAGATACATCATGAATGAAAACAAATACTCTCTCCACCACAGGCCCTGCAGTACTCCCCATTCTTGAAATTTCATTAATTCTGATATTATTTGCAAGCTAACATATATGTGAAACTAACAATTGTGAGAAAAACAACATTACATGTTCATGAAAAAATGTGCCGTCAATGAACAGTTATTTACTGAAGAAATATGACTTAAGTCTTTATGATTGACAATCAAACATTCATATCAGTACATGTATGGGCACCATTAGTTTTGAGACTCAAACTCATTCTCATTATGCAACAAAGTCTATGGATATATGCAAATGTAATAATGGAAAAAGGTAGAATTCTTGACGTGTATTTCTCTTCCACAATTCAATCTTATTTACTTTCTCTCTTAGTACTAAGGTGCCATTTTTTAATGTTTTTATTTCTCTAATATTTATAATAGACAACAGTTTTGACATCTTGTTGCCCCATATAACAAAATAGCTACACGTATGGTACCTAACTAGGTGTCCACTCCCTTTCGGCCCCCTCTTTGCCAAATACCGTATATACGGTAAGTATAAGCTGAGGTTTTTACTTTTTTAAATAACCCATAAAAACTAACTTCAGGTCACGGGCATTACTTACCTTCCTTTTGGAAAACCCGGAGCAGTCAGGAGCACGAAGCACGAAGGTGCAAGCTTGCACAACGTAAGTAATGCCTCCTCCCAGCCTGGACATACTTGTTAATGGAGGACTGGAAGGACTAAAAAAACTCTCTTGTCAGTGGTGCAGGTAAGACATAGTGCCTCTTCTTCTATGAGGGGCAGTTTGTTCAACCTTGCCACTCCAGATGTTAAGAAACTGCATCTCCCAGCAACCAAAGCATGCTGGGAGTTGTAGTTTCCAAACTTTTGGAGTGCCAAGGAATTTGGGGTTAGTGGATTTGGCACCAATACGTTAGGGTCAGGTTGAAAGGCAACTAAAGCCTAGAAACAATACTGAATCAGATGGCAATTGTATTTATAATATCTACCTTTGGCTTATACTCGAGTCAATCAGTTTTACTCATTTTTCAGGTAAAAATATGTACCCCAACTTATACTCAAGTCGACTTATATTCGAGTATATATGGTATACATTATTTCAAATGAAAAAAATAGGGTTGTCTAGTGTGTGTGTTTCTGCACTAATAAAATGGTATTACCACTTGGAACAAACTAACAACTGGACAACCCTACTTTTTTCATTTAAAATATTGCCCAATATTATAATCTACTTGGGAATCCCTTTGACAGGTCAAGTAGACTAGGATGTTGAGATGTCTGATTTAGTTTTTTTGCTCTAAGTTCTAATGTAAGAATTATTTAGCTCCAAGTTCTAATGTAAGAATTATTTAGCTCCTTGCCTCTAATATTGTGCTCTGGCATTAAAGGAGAACTAAACTTACAGGGAGATTCAATAAAAGTTCTTATCGTGTAAAATGGTGCTAATTTTGCCCCAACCAATCAGAACTTATTTAACATTTGAAAACTAAAATCTGATTGGTTGGGGCAAAATTAGCACCATTTTAAATGATAAGAACTTTTATTGAATAACCCTGTTTATGTTTTAAAAACCTAATGTGAAGGTTTTTCTCCCCAGAACACCTATACATTGTAAGATTCTTCTCTAGTAAGTTGCATTTAGTACATGTGAGAAATAGATTCTGTAAAGAAGAAGGCTTCCATGTTGTTGCCAGTATAACCCACAGCCCATGAAGTCATCAAAGAACCACGCCCTCTGACCCCAGTATCCACTGTCTCTATGCACAGTGTGTTTTCTCTACACCGATATGGAAGTCCCTGATAATACTTTGAAAGCTGCTTGTTACCCTGCAATTTATTTACCAGTTGGTGTGATTTGCTGGAAAATAAACTGCAGGGTAAAAAGCAGCTTTCAAAGTCTTATCAGGGATTTCCATATTCAATTTTTTTCTTATTCTTTTCCTAGCAAAAGATAAAGCTTCCAAATGTACCAGGATTTTCTGCGTATTCAGTGTTGGCGCTCCAGGTAAGGCATCAGGTTTAAAAATACACAGTCCAGAAGGTCACAAGTCCAATACACCAGATGTACCTTTTTTTGTTTCTATTATGTTCCTAAAAAAGATAAGGATTTTAAATGTACCTTATTCCCTGGTGGCACCCCTGGTAAGACGCCAGTTTTAGAAACACACACTACAGAAGTTTACAAGTTCAAATTCCCATACTTACTTTTATTTTTTGTTTCCATTATGTAGTAAAAGATTCTGCATGTATATATACTATCACTGTAGTATCTCTGATAGCCAAGAGGTAAGAGCTCTGCTTTTAGCAAGGCAGAGTAAATGTACAAGTTGCAGGTTCTATTACTTTTATTTTTTTTTAAATTTTCTGAAATGTTAGTATTCTGTTTCTTACATCCATTATATCTATGAAATACACTGCAAAGATTACTTTTCCTTTTGTATGTAAATTAAATGATTATATCATTGTTAGGACAGGAGCATTGAATGTGTTTGAAAACAAAAAACTGAAATCCCTGTTCTGTGTCAGGGAAAGGGAGGATCTCTGTGCTGTAATGTGATTGGCTGTCAGCTTCTAGGAAGCAAGGCTGCAAGTTCCTTGTTTTGATCTGTTGAGCACTACAGAGCATGTGTCTGTATGCAGACACTTAGCTGGGGGTTTACCCAGCTAAGGTGGATTGTGGGAGCTGACCCCTATTACTCGTTGTTTTCATAAATCCCCCAATGGCCACAGAAAATGGAGAGGTGAGACACAGCTTGTTGTATGTTTGTGAATGTGCTCTGTCTATTGGGACAATGTTGTCTGGAGACTTTAGTTCTCCTTTCAGAATTTGCACACATTGTTTGAGTCTGTAAATTGAGCATTATCCTTATATAATTACGATGTTAGTTCCATTTAAAAATCTATTTGTATTATTTATGTAAACTCTGCATACAGAGAATTGATACTTGAATGACAGGGAGTTACACAGTAGGTTGTGCTTCCATATATTGTGTATCTCTGCTACAACAATGGTTTGATAGAATGTATTTCCTATTACAGTTTTAATAGTTATTTTTTTGCTAGTAATCTGGGAAAAAAAAGATATAATTAATACTTTTAACATTATTTATAGGCTTTGAAGTAGAGTGAAGCTATTAATGGCACATTTTCTTAGAAAAATTAATTGACATTCCAAATGAAGCTTATTCACATATAAGCTTATTTTAGGCTAGGATAGAAATAATGAGTGATTCATTCTGGGTAAACTTAGTCTAGATGCATTTTAATCACAAAAGAATGAGGCTTGTCCAGTCTTTCAAAGTGCAATGTGGAGTATTTCCATTTATTGTGCAGACCCAGCAAAAACACACAACGTTTCGGCACAAGGCTTTTGTCAAGTGTTTAGATGCATTTTAATCTTTTTGCAGTTCCTATTTGTTAGACACACAGGCTCATTTACCCAGAGCCGCTAATGCTGCTGAAACTCTGCAGTGTGACCACATCACGCTTAAAAGTCCAACAGGAAAGGTAAGTATACGGGGAGACACAGTATTTTATTGCTGTTTACAATAACATTATGATTATAATGGACATCTAAAGAAAGAATTTCAGGCTCCAATAATCATTTAGGCCTAACGGACTTAAGGCATTTAATCTCTTTATCCACACTCCTTCTCTCTGAAGGAGTTTTACTTTTCTATCTTCACCTCTCTTTAAAGGGCTGACTTTTTTTACACACACCCAATTTCAGTTGGGCACTATTATGTTTCTTTTTATTAAAGTGTCTCGATACCGAAGTATCGCGTGCCCAATTTAAAGTTAGTTATGCTGCGTTTATGTTGCTGAATACACAACTTCACAGGCCTTGACATCTGTCCCACTTAAGCACTTAATCAAATACACTGCAAACTCCATGTGGCATAAACCTGTAGGGCAACTTTAGTTGGGTGATTGATCTAAGGTCCTTTTATAATGCTATTACAGCAATTACATTGTAGACAGGGATATGTCCCATACTTAGGTGGTCCAAGAACAACCTTTAGTTTTTAGTACAAAATTAGCTTTGTTTCTTTAGAACAGGTATGTCAAACTTGCGGCCAAGGACATCCCTGCTTTAGAAGTTTACATAACGGAATAGGCTTTTGTCCAACTGTGTGTGTTTTCATAATCCCCATCAGGCTAACAATAAAATTAGCCTGCTGATTGACTAATTACATTTTTGGGACAGTCTTTCATTTTATCATTTAAAAAGACAAACAAATAGGTAGCTCTTACAAAAGGTTTAGGTTCTCTGTACCCCCTTTTTATATTTGTTTATGTACTCCATCATTTGATTCCATTTACTTATATCAATATCTTCAGATCCTAAGGAAATAAAATAAATATAACAAAAGGATTTACGTGGATAGAATTAAAGCTAAAATATAAAAATTCTCACCTATACATTTATCTGACTTCAACAGGCCTCTTTCCTAGTGAGTAACAAATGGCTTTTTGACTGCTAAGTATTGATTACAGATAGGTCATATGCAGATCATGTAGTGTTTACTGTTCTCTCAGAGCATATGCAATTATGGTTAAGTGTCCAGGACACACTGTGGAAGGAGGGCTCAGGAATAGCCACAACTTTTTAATCATTTCCCACAATGCTGCTGATTTCAGAGGTGAATTATACTATCTATCTTATAGTTATGGATTATAGCATCCGTTCAGGCTTATTTTTATTTTAGCTTTAGTTCTCCTTTAAAGCTGGTGATGTTTACGTGGAACCTAATATTCTGGTATGAATAACTGGCCAACAATCAATCTCAATTAATACATCAGGAAAGTTAATACAATTACTTAAGTGTGGAAAGTAGAAAGTTTATTGTTAAATCAGATTGCATACTATATAAGAGACACAAAATTAAATTCTATGATTAAAATAGTTAAACATACAGTTATACTTTTTCTAGGTGCGTTTTACCTAAGGCACAGAAACACTGTCCCATCTATAGGCATTAAAAAACCTGCTCAGCATGCTTCATGCACTCGTCCATTCCATGGCACAGGAAACAAATAATCTGAGCTGAAACAATTGACCATTTTTCTTTCTATTTTCCTTTTTTTTCTATAAAGGGCCCAAAAAAACACAATATATTATTTTAATATATATTCAGGGTTATTCAATAAATGTTCTTATCGTTTAAAAATGTGCTAATTATGCCCCAACCAATCAGAACTTATTTAACATTTGAAAGCTAACATCTGATTGGTTGGGGCAAAATTAGCACCATTTTAAATGAATAGAACTTTTATTGAATTACCCTTATTATTTATTATATTATTTATCTTCTTAGCCAGCTATATTTATATTAAATAGTATATTTATATATATACTAAACCATGATGATATAAAACCTTGTTTAAGAAGAAATAAACTGCGCTGTTTCACATGTAAACATATCCTTTTTAGCAAGAATAAGGAAACAAGCCATTAAAAAAAATTACACTGTTATAATAATCCATATTTATGAACCTGACGGATTTAGTTGCAGTTTAAAATATTTTAGACTTAAAGAAAATATTTGCCTTAAATTTAGACCTTAGCAAAATTAAAGTAAATAATTGTGTTGTCACATGCGTAAAGGCAATCCAAGAACTCTTTTAGTAAGAGGCTGCAATCAGATATTGTTTTTCTATGTTATTAATAATTCCAGGCTGTCAATCGTAAGTTCTAACAGTCTTAAATAACTAGGTATCCTTATTTGGCATTACTATTTGCTGATCTAATAAGTAAAAGTGATTTAAATTTATTTAATATTTATCAGGAATATGGGATGTTTCTCGAGAACATTAGCTATTTAACATTAGCTATTTATTTAGCTATTATGATCTTTAAGATCATGTATTATTTTTTAAATGGGCATCTAAAAAATTTAGTAGATTCTCTGACTTATTTAATTTTAATGAATTCAATAAAAAATGCGTTTGAAAATGGAACATTAAAAAATTGCAGTAGAAAACGTATAACATTCTAATTCAATCATTTCATTGGACTCACTGACGGTTCTATTACTGAACCATCATCTTTAGAGTGCAAATCAAAGCTATCATGTAATTAATCTAGTCAGGTTATAATGAGTACAACCAAATCACTTAATTGGTGTCCATATATTTATTATGTGATATTCCAACAACAGTCCAGACAGATTATTTTGTGACCAACGGGTGTAACATTGATCTCAAATCTATTTGAACATCGAATAGCTGTAACGTCATGTGTAAAGTGGATGGCAGGCACAACTAGATTGTAAGCTCTACGGTGCAGGGACCTCCTTACCTCTTGTGACAAAGCTCTAGCACTTCTATTCATATAATTATATATTTATGTACTGAACTATCTATGTATTTATCCCCCTTGTATGACTTTATTGTATTTTATACTGTACAGCGCTGCGTCCCAAAGTGGCGCTATATTAATAAACATATACATACATACAAACATACAACATATAAAGAAGTGAGGAAATAAATGAAACATCTCTCAAATGAAGCCTTCTCATTGAAATTTTTTGTTAAACTCAGTTTATGCATTGAATTGCAAACAAAGTATGTTAAATCATTTCAACAATCTGTAAAGTGACAAATCTAGTGTTGACAATGTGTTTGTTGCATTCATGTTATAAATAAACAAAATTCTCCACGTTGACAGAGTATCAGCAGTGGTTTAGTTTTCCAGTAATAAATTGCGGTACACAGCCAGGCTATGTACAAAGATATTGTGTCACACCTGTACAAGTCCATCACAAAATAAGGAATTAGGAAACCACAGTCTAACACTCTATATAAATTAGATACTAAAATATCCACAATTGGTTAATGGGGTAAGTCATCATAAGTATACACAACATAATTTCTAGTGGTCTGAAGAAATAATAGAAATGCACATATATAGAGAGGTTCATTAGATTCTACTCATTCGGGGGCTTCATCTTCTGCCTGAATGTTGTATTATCTAATTTATAAGGAGTGCTATACTTTCTCATTTCTTTTATATTGTTATTTCCTTGGGGAGGCACCTCCCCCACAATAGTGTATTAACCAGCTAGTGTCCAGTTCTTTGTACAAGTCCATAGCAAAGACTTTTTTTTCTAAAAAATCTTATTTTATTGAATATGAATTTTCACAAGTAAGGTTAACATAATAACCAAGAAGAAGAAAAATACAAATAAATCAAAGTTTTGCAACATGCATGTTTTCTTCATCAAAAAATATTAAACACATTTTCCAGCAATTTGGAAATAAGAGATCCAAAAAAAAAAGAGAAAGGGAGGTAGGTAGGATAGGGAGTGAGGGAATTAGGGACGATAGTAGGGAAGGAGTAGAGAAGGTGTGGTCCAGTTTAACTATGGCTTGCACACTTGTAGTGCACACAGATATCAGGAAATATAAAAGAGAAGCTGCTGAAAATTATTAAGAATTATTTATATCATGCTCCATAAAAAGGATCCAGAGGGACCAGGTTCGAAGAGATTTTTTCAACTATATAAAGCAATATATATATTTACAGTTTTTCTCTTTTGCAAAGCAGGCTATAGATAATTTATGTTTTGAGACCAGCGGCCTATAGGACATTTAAACCTCCTGTTCCCATTTTCTTGCATAGGGAGGCAGCAAAATGCAGTTGCTCAATTAGAAGATTTTAAACATTTTGAGTGGAACTCAAAGGGAGTGTTCAGAGCGGAGTCTGGTATGGAAGTATTGTCTAAAGGTGACAATTGAGTGTATTAGTATGGAAAAATACCTTCCATAAGATTTTGGCCCAGAATAGATTGTGATAATAAAGGTCCCATAGGGAATAGCGTTACCAGTTAAGAAAGGCATGGCTGGGTGAATTTGGTAGGAGTAATTCTGCCTGTTATATTAACGAGTTTAGCCAGATATTTGGCTCTATTCCAGATTTTAGTTCATTGATGCAAAGTAGTTAGAAGTAGGTAGCAATGGCCTATCACAGGGAAACCAATGAGCTGTCCGTAAGTTAGGAGGGAACAGATATAAGGATATTAAAAAAAAGCTTTTCCTAAATAACTGAACTATTCTTATGAAAGATATACATGCATTTTAATACATTTTAAATGGAGGTATTATGGGTGGAATTGGGCAAAAGGAAGGGGGTAAAGTTAGTGTTGATGTCTGCTACAAGCCACCAAATGCTAGCGAGAAGAAAGTGAGTCAGCTTCATTTTCAGATAGTAAGGTCTGCAACTTTGGGGCACGTTCTGATTATGGAGGAATTTAATTCCCTACTAGAAAAGGTGCTCTTTTGGATCTGGTATAATCTGATGACACAGAGCATATTATAGATATGAAGGTAACTGGAAACTTAGGGAATAGTGACCATGAAATATTGTCATTCAATATATGTTATAAAAACTGTACATTAGGAACTATAAAAACAAGTCCCCCATAGGTGACTTGTGCATAAGATAAGGACTTTTGGGCTTGGGTGACACATTTGTACATGGATAGAAAATAATTGGTTAATGAATCGGATGCAGAGAATAGTTGTTAATGGTGCTTTGTCAATGTGGACTAAAGTTCTAAGTGGTGTGCCACAGGGTTCTGTGTTGGGGTCACTTGTATTAAAGGGTATCTCCACATCCAAATATAACATTTCTGTTGTATAGAGGAAACCCCTCCAACCGTAAATGCTAGGCTGCCAGTTATCGAGAGATTCAAGGGTAAGGTAAGGTAGGTAAGTCTTTTTCTGGGAACTTTTTAAAGCTAAAACCCTAGAGTTTAGGGTTGGAGAGGGGTCCCCTACACAACAGAAAATGAAATATATATATTTTTTGTTGTTGTTGTTAAAATGTACTGCAGCGCCGAGGGATCCAGAGGGAGGGAGGGAGGGGGGAGAGCTCCCCTGCGCATGCCAGAGCCCTCCGGGAGGACAGGGAAAGGGAAGGGCAGAAACCGGAATACACACAGAGAGGCTCCTACTCTTCAGTTTTCTGGACTTTCAGCAGCCACTGCAGGGCAATGATAAGGAGCTGAGGAGAAAGGTAAGGATTTTTTTTACACTACACAGTAGGGCCAGCATTGGGAATAAATTTAGTTGGAGAGGTGGACATGCCCTTTAAATCTGTTTATAAATGATTCGGAAGTAAGTATTGTCAGCAATGTCTCTGATAATGATGTGCAATTGTTTCAGGTGGGGCTAGATAGATTGTCACATTGGGCTGCTAAGTGGCAGATAAACTAAATGTAAGGTGATGCATTATGGGCTTAGAAATCCTTGTGCTTCTTGTGCTATAAATGGCTCAGTGTTAAGTGAATCTTTGTTGGGAAAGGATCTTAGAGTTTTCGTGGTAACAGATTTAAATTTAGCAAGCAGTGCCAGGTGGCAGCAGCTAGAACCAGCAAGATATTGTCTAGTGTAAAGGGGGGCAAAAAATGTTATTCTCCCTTTCTCTTTACAAAACAATGGTAGGGGCTCATTTGGAATATGCAGTGCAATTTTGGAATTCTGTGTAAAAAAGGACATCTTAGAAATGGAAAGGGTTCAGAGAAGGGCAACTAAATAAATAAGGGGACTGGGGGAGCTTGAATATAAAGATAGATCAGGTTAATATAAAGATAGATCAGGTTAATTACAATTATGCCCACTAGATAAAAAAAACTTATGTGTATAAATACAGTAGATGCAACAAATCTGGTGCATTGTTCACCTGTAGAACATGTCAGAGGACACGCGGACATCCATTTATTCTGCAAATTCATCAAGGGTTTTTCATTGTGAAAACCATAAAATCATGGAACTGTCTTCCATTGGACATGGTGATGGCAAGTTCATAAGACAGTTTTAAAAAAATGGATGAGTTCTAAAAAATAAAGAATTTTGCATGTTACATAAAGTTAGAGTTGATATAGGGATATTTCCGATTGTGAGTCAGAAAGGAATCTTTTTTACCCCTTCATACTAGGTTTTTTTTTTGCCTTCCTCTGGATCAACTATTAGGCAGGAAATGTAAAGGTATTGCTGATGCTGAGTAAGTCTTACTAGATGGACGTATGTCTTTATTCAGCCTTAAAGGAAATGTTTACCCAAAAACAACTTCACTTCTATTGGTAGGCCACAGAGAGGTTATTAAATAGAGACAGCTCCCATCCTTCTATGTACTATGGTTCCATAGATATATGCTGACAGATGTATTTTTTGTTTATGCTACTTTTAATGAAAGCCCCACCCCTTTACACTACTGGCCAATCACACAACAGCACTAAATGCATATTCATTAATGACAAAAAGTGTACCAGCTCCCCTACCAGGCTGTCATATTTACTGAACATTGGAAGGTGTTTTACTGCTAGGAAAAGCATTGGAAAATCGGGCATGCATGCATGTTGCCAGTGTGGACAGGGAGGGGAGGCACCATGATTGAAAAAGGCAAAAGGTTTTTTACTTATATCTCTGGAACCAAAGCACATGGGAAGTTGAGAGTTAACTCTACTTAATTAACTTTTTGTGATCTAGCAATAGGGTTATAGTTGTTTTTTGGGTGAACATTTCCTTTCAATATTATACTATAGAAGAATCTGTATTCATTAAATACTGACATTTTTTTCACACTTTTTTTAACCAGGCATGTCCTTTCCAAAATGGGTATTCTACTGATCAAAATCAAGTAATCTGGAAAGTGTTACAGTACTAATAATCCTTTAAGTATTATACCTGGCAAAATGAATGGGAGAACTTGCAATATGAACCATCGGACAGCTGGCATTTCCCAGGCACCTGGCATGATCAGCGGGCAGCAAATTCCTCCAATTAGGGTCCAAACAGGAACTCCCTGTCCTTCCTCCAATAGTGCCACTCCCAGTCCTGCTAATGGAAGCCTATATATAAAGATGCCAATGGGTGGTGGAGTAGCTCCTCAAAGCAGTGAAAGCAGTATACACTTGCCTGCTTTAAGTCCCAGAAGACAAGTCATTACAAATGGAAAGCCTTTATTCCAAGTTCCCCAGCCTCCAAACCTACAAACGTCTTGTTTATCCAAGCCAAAGCATCAGGAATTTGGAGCGGCATTTCCTGCAAACTGTTTCAAAGGTTAGTTCTAAGAATATACTAAAAGAACGGTTTGCGTTTTTAATTTATACTCAAAAGTTTTATATGATAATGTTTGGTTTAAACTTATAGCAAGACAAACATAACTAGAAAGGGAAAGTTTAACTATAAATTTTCAAAGGGAATGTCCAGCCTAAAATAAACTTTGCTTATAAGTGTTCTCCACTACCCACCCCCCACCCCACCCCCAAACCCCATGTTTCATCCGCATTATCGATCCCTGCCAAAGATGCCCCTGAACTGACTTAAGTTTATTTTAGGCTGGACATGACCTTTAATTTGGCTTTAAAGACTGCACAAAGCTCTATTAGGCTGAGGCAACACAGCCATTATTACACGTAATAATGGCCCAACTAGCTCCTATCTTTTGCGCCTTCTTGTCTATAATAAAGGTAAGTAAGAGCATGATCAGGACAGTGTGCTGAGCAGCTGGTAAGAAGTAGCAGGTGGAGTGCAAGCAGGTAAGTTTAACTCCTTAACCCAGGCATTCTATTATTCACAGGCAGAAGAAGATGCAAGGTACAAGACGTACCGGTTTAATATATCTTCCTACATATATTGACTAGCGATTATCTTCAATAATATGTTGACTAGGGATTCCTGACCTAGCACAAGTTTAATGCAATCTAATGTCTATAGTGATGAGGGGCCTAACAATCACTCCCCTTTACTCCGCACAGTCACCCAAGGCCTAGATCAGATGCGATGGGCTATAGCTATAGAGATGATATTCTTCTTGATGCAGCACACTAAGCAAGTTAGTTTGGTTGCCCTTTCCACCATTTGCCATTGCTTGAAAAACTTTGGAAGAACATATGCCCGTGTGTGCCAAGCGTTATAGCAACAACCTAAGATACGTGTCTCTTTGGGCCCCTTTGGTAATTTCTCTAAAAACTTCTTATTCTGAATTGTGCAGCATACAGTTTTTTTAAACATTATTTTGTTTAAGTTTTTGCAACATTAGGTGTAACCTGGAGAAAGCATAATATTTTGAACTAGTTCCTTAAAGGACAACTCCACCCTCATAAGAACATATTTTAGAAAGAATGGCCTCTTTAAAATATGTTGATATATCATACTTTGTGCTATGAATTAATTACTGTATGCCTGCTATGCTTCTGAATACCTCATGGATACTGAGCAATTTAGAAACCTGTACTGAGCCTGTACTGAGCCTGAGCATGCTCAGAAGAGGCAGATAGGGGATTAACATTCAGTCATTGGCTGTGATGTCAACTGTCAAATCCATATCTGACAGTTGCTAACTGGAAGAAGCAGGAAGCAGAAACGGGAAACAGGACATTGTGCAGGATTTCAGGTTAGACTTATATATTTCAGATTTCAAACTATTACCATTTAGGGTTTTAGGGGTTGATTTACCTGTATGTAAGTTTTTCATTTTTCATTAAAGTTTGCCCTTTAATGCAGTAAACTATTGCCTGCAACCAGTTTAGTCTTAGGGGCATATTTATAAAAGAGACAATAGTGTTATTATTATAATTATTATTTGCCACAATAATATCGCCATATTCATATACTAGTTAAGTCAAGTATCACGGCAAAATAGAGAAATAGCACCAAAGCTTCTACCAAAGCAACATTTACAGGGAGGATCTTTATCATTTAAAATACTCATGTACATGTGGAAATAAGACCCCCCATTCGACTTTTTGTAAAATAGTGAAAATAAGAAACTCAAAAAAGTAAAAATGGAAAATTCGATAATCGAGAAAATTCGATTTGAAATTTTAGTATTTGATTGAAAATCAACACCCTTGAATATACACTAAAAAAAACACAATAATGTACTGAAACCTTCCTGTGACATGTATTTCCAGGCTAAATTTTTTTTACTTATGCATTATTAACGCCTAGATATGTCCAAACTTCGCAAAATCCGGTCCGCTCGAGGATCCGCGAATTTTCGCAAAAATTCGAAAATCCGCGAGCGGACCCATTAAAATTTAAAAAAACCTCGAAAATACGAGAAATCCTCGTAATTTCGAAAATTTTCGAAAATACGTATTTCCAAAAATATGAGGAATCCTCGTAATTTCGAAAATACAAGAAATCCATGGTTCGGAAGTTCGGAAGGCGGAAAATCCAGAAAAATACGCCGTTCGCGAACGGGATAAATCCGCAGCGGATCCGGGTTCGGATCCACGAACCGGCCATCCCTATTAACACCTCAGATGTGGAAGATTTTATAGTCTTAACACAAAAAAACACTGCTTTTTAAATCTGATCAAGCAGTCGCTGTGATTTATGAAGATATTTAGTAAAAAGTTAAATGGTAATATGCAGTGGTATGAGTTTTTTGTCGCCGGTTATTGGCAGTTTATATTAAAGGACAACTCCACCCCCATTAGAACATCTTTTAGAAAGAATGTCCACTTTAAAATATGTTGATATATCATACTTTGTCCTATGAATTAATTACTGTATGCCTGCTATGCTCCTGGATGCCTCATGGAAACTGAGCAATTTAGAACCTGTACTGAGCCTGTACTGAGCCTGGGCATGCTCAGAAGAGGTAGCCAGTGGATTAACATTCAGTCATTGGCTGTGATGTCAACTGTCAAATCCATAACTGACAGTTGCTAACTGGAAGAACCAGGAAGCAGAAACAGACAACAGGACATTGTGCAGAATTTCAGGTTAGACTTATATATTTCAGGTTTCAAACTATTACCGTTTAGGGTGTTGGGGGTTAATTTAACTGTATATGTTTTCATTTTGGGGCTAGACTTGCCCTTTAAAGTCCAATTTTGTCGATAACGGAAGTAAAAACTTAAAGGGCATGTCCACCCTTAAAACAAAAAAACTAGTGATTTGACAATTAGGGCACGGCCACACTGCAACGCAAACGCTTGCGATTTCTTCAATAAGTATAGGAAAATAGGAATAGATTGCAATTAAAAATGCAGAACGCAAAACGCAATCGCAACGCACCGAAAACCGTGCGTTTTTTTTGCGTGCCGCGTTTTCAATGATTTTTTAAAAACGCAATCGCAAGCGCAAACGCAAAAAAAAAAAACGCAGCAGTGTGGCCTAGCCCTTACAGTATCTCCAGAAAAGCTAACTGCTATATTTATCAGTTTATTATATAGATTTGTAACCAGATATTTAATAAAATGTTTTCTCCCATTCTGGCCTCCTTCTTCTGCTTAATGAGCTTTCTATAAGCTTAAAGTGTATGTATACTTAAAAAAATGACTTTGCGTCATCTTAATCTATAAATAAATACATGTAAGTAGCACTTACTTTGAGGTGTGTGTTGTTGCACTTTTTTTGCTCATGCTCTAACCACTGAGCTGACTATTTTCCCACATACCAACTGTCAATACTGCATACAGTATACAGCACACCAACTGTCAAACCATTCCAGCTAAAACAAAACTGCTTACAGAAATGCTGAAATGTAAGATGTTTCAGATTGGATATCTAAAGAAATAGCTGGCAGGCCATTAAAAACATGATACAGTGATAGTTAGGATAAATTATAGTTTCCACTAATGGGCAATATAAAAAAACAAATTTGCCAGTGTACATACACTTTAGGCATGTGTAGTGGAGACAGCAGGGGAAAGAGCAGTCCATCATTGGTTGTGATGCTAGAAGTCACAGCTTTGATTGATTGCCTGGAGAGAGGAACCAGCTTACTCTGAAAAGACGAGGCAATAATTATACTTAAAGGAGAACTAAACCCAATTTTTTATACTCCAGAATCTGAAAACAACCCCCCTAAAAACACCAATAAGCTATAAGATACCACTTCAGTAAATTGTATTAAAGTAAATGTAAGCCTGTTCAGAACTGGATGAAGTATCTGTGTGTATGTGCAGTGTCAGACCACACCTCCTGGCCTCAGTCACATGCTTCCTTTATCTTTTCTGTAAAAGGATTGGCTAGAGATTATTAATGGGTGTGACCAACTGTAAGAAGTTTCTGCCATAGCTAAGGACTGAGCATGTGCAGAACATATTGGTCGTTGACCAATCTGTGTGATACTAGAATGCTGTGAAGTGAAGCACAAACCATATGTTATTTTGGTTAATTTCTCAGTGCCTGTATCAAAATGAGAGATAAGACACAGATTACTGGTTTTATATCAAGGTGTTCTGCCTTCTGGTTCAGTGTTGTTCTGTGGCTTTAGTTGCCCTTTAATATGTGGTTAATTATACATAAAATAATGTGCTGAATATATAATTTCGTAGTAGAGAGTTCACCGCATACCAGATTTGAACAAAGTATCTCTTTAATGAGTCAACGTTTCGGAGCCAACACGGCCCCTTTCTCAAGACAAAAAAAAAAAAAGTTTTGTTTTTTTTTTCTTGAGAAAGGGTCCGTGTTGACTCCGAAACGTTGACTCATTAAAGAGATACTTTGTTCAAATCTGGTGTGCGGTGAACTCTCTACTATATGGTTATTGCATATTGCTTTTTCAGCAGCAATTATCACTCCGCACCCAGTGCTCATTACTTGCAAGGAGTGCAAAGTCTACCTATTTGCTTTGGGAATATATAATTTTGGGTTGGGGAAGGTAACAGACATGTGACCAGTTTTGTGTTTAAGGGTGGACATACCTTTTAATGAACTTTTATAAATATGCCCCTTATTCTTTTCAGGATAAAGACTAAAGATCATTTTTGTTGTCATTTGGAGCTATTCCTGTCCTTATTTCCTGATATTTTTGGGTTTCAGCAAATTTTGTGTATCTTTGCTTAAAACCAGGGGAGTAACTACCAGGGGAGCAAGGGGAGCAACCGCAGGGGGTCCCGGGAGCCAAGTGGACCCTATGTTCTTATATTTGCTATGACATATAAAGCCTTCTCCCAGAAAACCACTGTGGATGAAGGAGGGAGAAGGGCCCCGTCATAGTTTTGCTGGGGGCCCCAGTGATTCCTAGTTACATCACTGCTTCAAACATACCACCCTTCTTTATTTTCAATTACCTTTAGAATTGTACTGAAAATTTCTGTAACTCTATTGTCCTCTCAAAATGGAAAGAAATAAGCGGCTGCTTGTGAAGCATGATAAATGTCACTTAATTAGGAGAAGCAAAATGGATGCAAGGGGCACACTTAAAGTGTAAGTGAATATTTATTAAATCACATCAAACTACAACGTTTCAGGGATCACCTTGTCCCTTTCATCAGGTAGCACCTTATGAAACATTGGCTAATAGCCACAAAAGAGAGTGCCTAGGCCTGAAAACCAAGTTTGCTGCACTTAATTAGGAGCCCAAAAATTGTCTGGGTTTTATTATTTTCTAAAAAGATTGTTAACATTTCTATTTCCCTTTTGGTGGTGTTTTCTTGTCATCACATAGTTAAATGCAAAGCATAGTGGAATCATACCTCTCATTTATGTCATCTGGAAAATAAATTGTTACAGCCTAATTTAAGGGGAGGCGCAGGGCTATTTTCCTGAGTTAAAGTCACACTAACCGATTTAATATCGTTAGCAAAACTCCATCTAAGTGCTGGCTGCACGGGCTTAGCAAAAGACACCCGAGGAACTGGTGCAAGCGATTTAATATTCATTGTATGCTATTAGCGCAACATTTTAAAGGGCCACCCACAGCCACAAAGCTGATATTAAATCTGTTGCTGGAGGTTAACCAGGAGAGATAGTGCCTCTGGGTAAATCCCCCCCTTATTCTTTTTATACTTGTATGTGATGTATACATCTTTATTGTTTATTCTTCTGGTGCATACAGTATTTCACAACCCTGTCTGTCCCTTTTTTGGATCCTATATACACATCTTTTGTTGACTGCTATTCCTTATTTATTTTTCCAGCCCAGTACTTGTCCTGTTGCAGCCTTTTTGGATTTTTACACTGAACTTGTTCCTTTTTATACATATTGAGGATCATATACCTTTTTTTTATATATGTATAGGATATAGTGGTTTATTTTAGTGGTTTATTGTAGTGGCTGGACAGCTACTGTTATATGTATTTTTTAGTGTATTGAGTAATAAATGTATATTTGTTTTAGCATTAGAGGGTTAAATTCACAGGTTGCGCTACGTTCTAAGCTAATGCAGGAACTTACAGTGGGTGATACACACTAGTAGTCCCTGCCAATCATCTTACATTCCAGATTAGGCAAGAAAGCATGTTACTCATCTCAGGAGGTGTGTCTACACAGTGCACATTCAGTTATTTTTGACATAAGCAACAGCAGTTGCATGTGTATAGCTAGTTGTAAAAGGCAAAGGAATTGTGGACCAATCCTTTCAGCAGTCTGGAGATTAAAAGGAACACATACAGCAACCCTGGGAATGATGTATTTTTAAAATATATGAGGTATCTTTTACCTCCCAACACTGGGGAGACCGTGTCCTACTTTTACTTCTTGCATTTAAAAGTGTGTGTGTGTGTGTGTGGGGGGGGTTACTATAAAAACAAAGCTAATAAAATGTAGCTAATTCATGTGCTGTTTGTGAATACCATGTTCTATTTATTAATAGTTTTGTTTAATTTAATGCATAATCACCTAAAGACATCAACAAGTTCCCATTGCTTCTACATTTCTAAAGGATTTTCTTTTTATATTATAATGCTTGGTGACCAGACCATAACATGCAATAAAATAGACAGCTCACCTCACTAACCTGTTCCACATGGACAATAGCACAATACTATAAACAGAACTGGTTGCCTTGGTGAGGGATAAGGAAACTCTGCTTTGATGACCACAAGGCATTTTAAGTGTGAATATTAACAGAATGTGT